>JAWNMN010000895.1:0-529834 GCA_035044025.1 Drosophila paracracens
TGTTGCCACTAACTGGAGTGGTCTTGTCCATTAGAAATGCTTATAAAGCAAAATTTGACACAGTCGGTTCCCGAACTTCTATATGAAATAATTAAATTGACTGCTGGGCTGACAATAAAAATATAAAAAGAAAACCAGCAAATCTTTAGTTTGAAGAAAGGAAGAGAAAAACAGGAATTATTTTAACATCTTACAATACATGCAGTTAAATGCTATTAATATTTATGCAGAAGATAATTACAATTATTTATGTATAAAAACAAAACGAAAATCGAGCAAATATAATACCATATAATACCGGATGCGTCTCCTCGCTGTCCTCATCATCCTCCCTGTGCACCTTAATGATTTTTGTCCGCCTCGGCACATTGCAAAAATGGCCGCCTTACTGTCCATGGAGTCAAGTGTGTGTGTGTTTGGACAAAGCGATGCGGCGCACTTCATTTAGAGTGAATAATTTCAACATATGTACATAATGTATGTAGTTTCATTATACCAAGTGCAAAAGTGCAAAACGAAAAGTAAATACATAAGTTAATTTTGTATATATACATATGTACATACATATATACATATATGTGTCCATGAATGTACATATGTACATATGTACATACGTTGAAGCGTTCACATTTAAGAAATTGCAAGCTTGTGACCAACACGCACACATCACATCATATACATATTTACATCATTTTATAGATTTATATATGTGCACATGCACATATGTGCATGAACATGTGTGTGTAAGTGTTTGTATTTCTGTATGTTTATTTATCGATGTTTCTCCTGTTACCCATTTTCCACCCAGACGGCTGCTGCAACATCAAGCAAAACGCAATCGAAATCGAAATCGAATGTCAATGCGATAACATAAAAAAAAAATATATATATATTTATATATATATGCATATATGTATATTTATATATATGTAAATATAAAGAATTGACATATAATCGAAAGCAGTAGCAAAGGAAAATTTTATAGAAACGGCGGCGGTAACATCAGCAGCAGCAGAAGCAGCAGCAAGCAGTAGCGGCGGCGTTTGTGGTAGCCGACTAACACCAAAAATCTAGTTCCGAATACGATGGACATTGATACAGATCAGTCTATCGAAGCAATGGACACCCAAGATACCCAAGAGGTCGAAATAATTACAAGTGACCTACAGCAACAACAACAACAGCAACAGAATCAACAACAGACAAACTCGCCGCCACAATTACCAAAATTTAAGAATCTAATACATCCACAGCTGCAACAGCAACAACCACAACAGCAGCAGCTACCCAGTGAGAACGGCAACGTGCCTCCACAGCAATTATTGGCGGAGAGCAGCTCGACGTCGTTCGGGAACGAGCAGGAGATACCAATGGACGAGGACGCAAAAGAGGATCAATTCCGTTCGGAGACAACATTCTCCTATACCGTGGAGAATGTTGGCCAGATCAAGCAACAGCATCTGTCGCAGCCGGTCTATGTCCGTATGCTGCCATGGAAGATAATGGTTATACCGAACGATCGGGCATTGGGCTTCTTTCTGCAATGCAATGGAGAGAATGATTCGCCCACCTGGTCGTGCAATGCGATTGCTGAGCTGCGACTCAAATGTCATAAGGCCGATTCGCCGCCATTTACACGGGCGCGCATCAAGCATTTGTTCTACTCGAAGGAAAACGATTATGGCTATTCGAATTTTATAACATGGCAGGAGCTGCAGGATCCCGATAAGTACTATGTGCACAATGGGAGCATTACGCTTGAGGTGCATGTAATTGCTGATGCTCCACATGGGGTACTGTGGGACTCCAAGAAGCATACCGGCTATGTAGGCCTCAAAAATCAGGGCGCCACTTGTTACATGAACTCGCTGCTGCAGACGCTCTATTTTACGAACTCGCTGCGCTTGAGTGTCTATCGCATACCGACCGAGGCGGATGATAGCACCAAATCGGTTGGTTTATCGCTGCAGCGTGTCTTCCATGAGCTGCAATTCGCCGATCGTCCCGTCGGCACCAAGAAGCTAACGAAATCGTTCGGTTGGGAGACGCTCGATTCTTTTATGCAGCATGATGTACAAGAATTTCTACGGGTGCTGCTGGACAAGCTTGAGTCGAAGATGAAGGGCACATGCCTCGAAAGCACCATTCCCGGCCTGCTCGAGGGCAAAATGTCATCGTACATTAAATGCAAGAATGTCGACTATAACAGCACACGCTATGAGACCTTCTACGACATTCAGCTAAATATCAAAGACAAGAAAAATATCTACGATTCGTTTCAGGATTATGTTGCATCCGAGACGCTTGAGGGTGACAACAAATACGATGCCGGTGTCCATGGTCTTCAGGTAAGTGAATCGCCCAACGTCAACTCCAATTGCAGCTCAGGCGCTTCTCCAATTATCACCCCAACTATCGCCAAATACATTTTCTTTGTTACATACACGAATTTTGTTTATTGCTCAAATATATTTATGTATATATAGACATTATATACACATAATTACGTAGGATAAGCGATATTTGTGGTGGGAATTTGGCTGTTAATTTGATTAAGCATTAATCAGCGTCATCCATTTACCGTAAATACTAGTAAAATTCGATGATTCATCCGTTATATTTTTCAAACTGATTATTTTACTTGTGAAATGTTTATTGATTTAAATTCTTTTGTTGCATGTGCTGCATGTAGGAGGCAAGCAAGGGCGTCATATTCACATCATTCCCGCCTGTGCTGCATTTGCACTTGATGCGTTTCCAATATGATCCGGTAACGGATTGCTCCATCAAGTATAACGATCGATTCGAGTTCTATGAGCAAATCAATCTGGACCGTTATCTAGCGGAACGTGAGAAGACACCGGCCGATTATGTGCTGCACGCAGTATTGGTGCATTCGGGCGACAATCACGGCGGACACTATGTAGTCTTCATCAATCCAAAAGCCGATGGCCGTTGGTATAAGTTCGATGACGATGTCGTCTCCAGTTGCCGCAAACAGGAGGCAATCGAACAGAACTATGGCGGCATGGATGATGAAATTTCATTTCATGCCAAGTGCAGCAATGCCTATATGCTCGTCTATATACGGCAATCGGAACTGGATCGTGTACTCGAAGATATACCCGAGAGTGAGATATCCAGTGATCTGGTTGAGCGTCTCGATTTGGAGAAACGCATAGAGATGGCACGTCGCAAGGAGCGCAGTGAGGCGAATCTCTATGTGCCCATACACGTTATACTCGAGGAGTACTTTGAGGCACAGCAAAAGCGACGTCTCTTCGATGTAGAGAAGACGCACCAGCGCCCGTTCAAGCTGAAGCAAAACCAAACCGTTAACGAGATGGTCGATATGTTTGTCAAGGCATTTGGGGTGCCACGGGATCGGATGCGCATGTGGAACATGTGCACTGCCCAAACCCAAAAGTTCCTGTACTTTGACTTTGAGGCGGAGGGGGCGCGCACCATCGAACAGATACCCACATCGCAGAAGCCCTGGGTCATATTCCTTCAGCTTGCGCCGTCCGACAGCACTGGGCCCCTGTTGCCGTTCAATCCCAAAACCGATGTGCTGCTCTTCCTCAAGTATTATGATGCGCCCAACAAGCGTCTCAATTACATTGGCTGCACACAGCAGCCATTTAATCGCCGCCTCTGCGAACTGGTCCCCGAAATCAATCGGAAGCTCGGCTTTGAACTGGACACCGAATTGACCGTGTTTGATGAGTATGCCGATAAGAAAATACCCAACATCAATGAGCCAATCGAGAGTGTCCTCTATATGCATCAGGATCATTTGCAGGGGCCGATTTTGATATTTGAGCGCGAGAATGTTGATGTCAAATTGGATTTGCCAACCGTTGAGGATTACTTTTTGGATTTGGTCTATCGCATCGAGATCATCTTCAGTGACAAATGCAATCCCAACGAGCCAGACTTCACACTGGAGCTATCAAATCGCTACAACTACGATCAGCTAACGAATGCGGTAGCCGAGCGCCTAAATACGGATCCACAAAAGCTTCAGTTTTTCTTGTGCATCAGTAACTTCAAGGAAACCGCCGGCAATGCAGTGCCCTACACTTACAAGGTGAGTAAAATCAGAGTCGTCTATATATCTCTATATATATATATATATATATATGTATTTTGACAAACTATTGCAGGGCAACATCAAGGATCTGCTATCATACACGAAGCAGAGCATGCCGAAGCGTATTTTCTATCAGAGACTGTCGCTAAGCATTCACGAACTGGACAACAAAAAGTTGTTCAAATGCATTTGGGTATCGAATGATTTGAAGGAGGAAAAGGAGCTGGTCCTCTATCCGAATAAGAACGGCATAGTTAAGGGACTATTGGATGAGGCGGCCAAGTCGATAACGTTTGCCGAGAATAGCCGCAAAAAGTTGCGTCTGATGAAGGTTGGCAATCATAAGATTGTTGCCATCTGCAAGGACGATATACCATTGGATACGCTAATCAAGGCGAACGAATCGATAACAACAGCCCAGGGCACACAGAAAATCTATCGGATCGAGGAGATACCCAATGAGGAGACACAGCTGGCGGAGAATGAGCTACTCATACCGGTGGCCCATTACAGCAAGGATCTCTACAATTCGTTCGGTGTGCCATTTCTCATAAAGGCCCGCCACAACGAACCTTACGGTGCTCTCAAGCAGCGCATACAGAAGCGCCTCAATGTACCAGACAAGGAGTGGGAGAATTATAAGTTTGCTGTCATCGCCAGTGGTCACACAAACGATGTCAATGACAATTCACTGATCGATCTGGAGGTGTATCGAACATGGACGGGCGGACAGATGCCGTTCTTTGGGCTCGATCACATTAACAAGTCCCGCAAGCGGAGCTCACTCAACTTTTCCGAGAAGGCAATCAAAATCTACAACTAAAAAATCAATCAACAGTAACAATAACAACAATACCATCAAGCATGGCCACCCGTCGCAGCAGCAGCAGCAGCAGCATCAGTCGTTGCAGCAACAGTCGCTGCAGTCTACTACTACTACTACCACTAACGGAAATCGTACCGTAAATGCAAATTCAACTTTAAGCTGAAGTTTTATGAAAACTGCCCCACGAAAATGGAGAGATTAATGTTTTGTTTATGTTTAATAACATATCAATATATATATATATATATATATATATGTATATATATATATTATATCGAGATATATATATAGATTCGTAAGAGAAGAAAAGTTTAATTTTTAGTTTAGCTCAAGAATTTCATTTTCAAGCATTCTCTTTCGCTTAACACTTTGCTGTGCAAACAAAAAACAACAAAAAAAACAAAAAACTTAATTGATAACATATTTAAATATTACATTTCGTTTACATCGATATTGAAAACAAAAACGGACAATTTTTAGATCGTAAGATTTATCTTGGCAAGTTCCAAAACTAACATTATGCTCTTAGTCAAAGTTTTATTTTTTTTCATATATATATATATATATTTTGTTTTATGGATTTCAACATATTGTCGCACTGAAATTTAAGAATAGTTTCTAAAAAAAAAAAAAAAAAAAAAACTTGCTTTAAGCAAACAAAACAAATATTGAAATAATATCGAGTAATGAACATTCGTTCAAGTTTTAGTTTCTTCAACTCTCACATTCTGAACACGCTGTTTACTGTTTTAGCTAAATGAACAAGCTGCAAAACCCTTGCATTTATTTACAAAAAGAAAAAGAAAAGAAAAATGTATACTTATTTAAAAATATATAAAGAAGTCCAAGTTAAATACTTAAGATCTTAAGTTCAAACTCATCGCATCGTACTTATTTTTATAGAAATTTTGAGCATTCACGAAAAAATGCAATTATAAAGAGGAATAAACACAAACAAACAAACAGCAACAGTTTTATATTATTTATATATATATATATATAAATATATATGTATGTACCTCTTCTATATGTTATAATATATGTATAATACAATGAAAAATTCAAGTCATTTTTTCCCTTGTGTCCAGAGTGGGAACAACCGTAGAAGCTGGGAAGAAGCTTATATATTATAGGACATGAAATGCTTAATCACACTTGGGATAAATATATATATATATATATGACATTTGAGCTTGGGTATCGTTGGTGCCTTCGCCACCACGCGTAGTGCTGATATTCAGACCGGCCATCTCGCGATTGTAATGCACCAAGTTGCGAAAAGCCTTCATGGCGGCATCATCTGTGATCTGTGTATCTTGTCGCCCGCCGACTTTTTTGCATCCATTGATTTGAAGCAGAATTTATATTTGATAAAGTCTTTCAAAATGTTGAAAGTAATTCGGATATTGGATACATTTTTGGCGAAAATATTGAAATTTTAAATTTTCCAATCAAAAACTTAAATTGTCAGTTTGAAAAACTGTCGTTCCTTTTACCTGGAATATGAAGTTTATCCCGAAAATAAGGTGCACATTTGAAATTTGTCTAACTTTGGTTATAATTTTATTCATTAACTTAACTTGTTCTGCTTTCGTCCTTTTTGTTGTTGTTTGTTTTTTACTTTTACAATCTTTAGCTGATGCCGCTGCTGCAGCAACAGTTGCGTTTTTTGTTTAAACATAGCTTGAGAAATTATTTATAATATGTAATATATATTTATATATATAAATGTAAACATATATACTATCTGTATATATTTATAGATATATGAATACAATATATATATTTATATATATATATATATATATATATAAATGTATGTGTATAGAAGTATATATTAAATATGTAGCATAATTTATGTAGCATAGCAATAAAAAAAAGTTGGAGCTCAAAAAAAAAAATATGGTAAACAAAAATGTTTCTTATTACAATAAAATAAAAAACGACGACAACGGCGATGTCCTTAACTTGTGTGTGTTGGGGGTGTGTGTTCAGGGGGTGTGTGTTCAGGGGGTTGATACAAGGGGGAGCTGCTCGACATGCATTCTTAACCCCGTTTGCCGCAGTTCCGTTCCGTTCCTTCCTTAACCGCTCACTGTGGCTTCTGGTTCTTTGGTGCTTGCTGCTGTTGTTGTTGTTGTTGTTGTTGCTGCTGCGTCTCGTAGCGCTGACGCAACGCTGTCAGCGCACTCAGCAGCCGACTGTTGGCAGCGTCTAGCGCCGCAATCTGCTGTCCTTGCTCCTCGATGACGCGCTGCTTGTGCGACAGCGCCAGCGACATTTTGAGCTGCTCGCGCCGCAGCTCCTCCTCCATGGTGATGAGTCTGCAAAATGTTTGCCTAATATTAGTTATGGCTGAGCGAGACAGCAACAGAGAGAGAGCAGTCCAAGACACTCGACTCACCTGTCAATAATGCTGCGCATTGTGGACTCCGACTGCATGCTCAGATTGTTAACACCATTGCCGTTGGCGCCACCAGGTCGCTGCAATGCAAACAGCTCATCGCTCGAGTCACGCAGCTCGGCCTCGTCGCGATCGAGCGTGTGGCGCAGCGTGTCGAGCGTCTCCTGCAGCAGCTGAATCTCGCCATTCTGATCGTAGCCCTTGCCCATGCCCAGGCCCAGGCTCATGCCCAGACCTGTTGACTCTGTGGCGCCGCCAGCACCACCACCACCACCACCGCTGCTGCGTAGCTGTCGACGCCGTTTGCCCTCCTGCAGTTGTGTGCAATGACCTGGCCAGACAGACAGAGAGAGAGAGAGAGAGAGAGAGAGAGAGAGAGAGAGAGAGAGAGAGAGAGAGAGAGAGAATAAGATATTGCTCGTTAAATAAGTAAATGTACAGAAATGTGTAACGCAGCTTTGGCTCAATTAAACCCATATTAATATCAGTCCCCACAATCTGCACTCGTCCTTCTTCCATTTGGCTTCCAGTTGCTGTCCTTTACAGGATATTCTCGCAGCAAACTCAGCCAAATCACAGTTCGCTTTTAGCCACTAACAATAATGAAGTTTTCTTGCACTGTTTCTTGTGGACTTGAAAGCATTTGTGTAGCAGTTCTGAGCTTCAGTTTCCCCTTGATCTTTGAGCTTCAGATCCGTCTTCTATGCTTAGCATTTTTGTGTCCTATTTGAATGGGCATTGCGATTGGCAGCTGTTGCTGAGCAGGTGTGACTTACCTTCCGTATCGGTGCTGCTGTCGGAGAGCGTTCGCGCCGAGTCGAGGCTGAGCCTGCGCTGTGCCACCGCTGTCGATGATGTGGCAGCGCTGTTTCCGCCGCCGCCGCCAGTGCTGCTGGCATATTGCTTATGATCCTGCAGCTGCTGATGCTGCTGTTGATGCTGCTGGTGCAGCTGCTGCTGCTGCTGTTGGTGGTGATGTGCATGTGGATGCAACTGTTGTTGCTGCTGCTGCTGATGATGGTGCGACGTGGACATGGCGTAGGCAACACCAATGCCGCCAGAGCTGCCATAGACATCCTCACGCTTTATGGGTCCGGGTGCAGGTCCAGGTCCATTGAGGCGACCATAGGCGTGCGTGGGTTTGCTCGAATTCGAATTGGAGGAGCTGCTGCCGCCGCTGAGCGAGCGTTGCGCCTCCAATTTGTTAGAGACTGTGGCGCCGGCAGCCGCTGCCGCTGCATAGCTGTAATAATTATCCGCCGAGAGCTGCTCATCCGAGGAGCTGGGCGTTAGGGTGGCCGCATCCAAGGTGCCGCCATTGTTAAGGAAGGCAGCGCGTGCAGCAACCAGACCGGCGCCCAGTGGCTTCACCTGTCGCCCACCAAATGCCTGCTGCTGGGGCGTGGCATTGCCACGACTCGACGACGCCGACGAGGAGCCAACGTTGCCCCCGTTGCCGCTGTTGCTCTGCAGCTGATACGAGGGATTCTTAAAGGCCAGCGGCGCGCCAAGCTTAAGCGAAGATTGTTGCTGCTGCTGTTGCTGCTGGTGGAGTTGAGTCTCGACGGGACTGGAGGATTGTGCGGGCGAGGGATTGGTTGAGATGCTCTGATAGCCAGAGCTGCAGTGGCTGCTCTTCGCGGACAGCTGCTGCTTGCTGCTGCTGCCGCTGCTGCTGTGGTTGTGATTGTGGTTGTGGACATGCGCATTGGGCGGAGGTGGTTCAACAATCACCTCCTGCTCCTCGGCATATTTGAAGAGATCATCGAGATCCTCGAGGTTCTTGGGCATATTCGAGTTGGGATTGAGCGGTGCACGCGGATAATTGCTAGAGTGATCTGGTATGCCCAGATTTAGGTTCAGATTGTGATGATTGAGACGTGCGGCACGTGGTGCAGCAACACAGCCACCAACATTGCCACTAACACCGCCAGCTGCTGACGCCTTAAGCATGGGTGTTGGGGATTTGCGCACAAAGGCGCTGCTAGTGTCCAAGCCAGAGATTTGAATGAACTCGCCGTGCATGTCGTCAAAGACAACGCTATTGTTGCAATGTTGATTGTTGTTATTGGTGCTGCTGTTGCTGTTGTTATTGTTGCGTGGCAAGGTGCGCGCCCGAGAGCCGCTGGTGGAGCTATCATAATCATTGCCATTGCCATTGCCATTACCATTGCCATTGACCACATACTGATAACCAGCAGCCTGACCCAATCGATCGATGCGCTCCATGGTGCTGGAGGCGCTTGTTTGCGGCGCCGGCGGACAGTGTTGTTGCTGCTGCTGCTGCAGCAGTTGTGGCATCAACAGATTACTGCTGCTGCCATTCAGCGACGAGGATGCCATCGAGCTTTGTGATTGTGCATGCTGCAGCACTGGTGAGCTCATGTAAACACCACCACCACCAACACCAGTGCCCGCAATCGAGCTCTGCGAATTGGAAAGCAGCTGTAATTGTTGCTGCTGCTGCTGTTGTTGTTGCTGCTGCTGTTGCAGTCGCACACTCACTGTGGGATCGTTGTAGCGAAAAATGTTCTTCTCGAGTGAGCTGGGCGTGAGCACGCCACGCATAATGCCACGCTCCGCGGGCAGAGGTTTGCTGACCACAGCATGTTGAGGTTGAGCCAACTGTGCTGATTGTTGCTGCTGTTGCTGTGGCGGCTGCTGCAACTGTAACTGCAACTGTTGCTGCTGCTGGTGCTGCAACAAGGAGCTGCTGGATGTGCTGGGCGCCAAGCCAACACCCATTTCGGGCTGACGATTCTCCTGATTCTCGTGCGTGGAGGACGACATAACCGTGGGCAGATAACCGGATGCCAAGGCATGTCCGCCATTTAGCTCCTTGGCACGACTGATGTCGTCCAGGATGTGCTGAAGCGGATCGAGCTCGTGCTGACGCGCCTCCGGTAATTTGGCCAGACTCTCGCTGAGAAGGCTGTGTAGGATGGACAACTGTTTGCCCTGATCGATGTAGCCTGCCCAGTCGAGAATGGAGTCGGGCGTGGCGTGATCGGGCCGTGTGGAAATGTACTCGAGGAACTGCTGCATGCGTCCGGCCTCCTGTTCGAGAAAATCATTGAGAAATTCCATGAAATTCTCCTTGCCCTGGAAGCGTGTGAAATTGGCCAAAGTCTGCAGCGTTTTGGCGACCAGCGTCAGATTGCGTGTGGCACGCGCCGACGGCAGCTCGCTGGTGATGTTGAACAGCGATGGCGACAGTATCGCCGGGCATAGGAAGCGCAAAAATATGCTGGCCGAGATCAGATTATCGGCCATATCCTGGCGGCCCAGCTGCTGCAATCTCTCGCGGAACGTGGCAAAGCAGGCGCGCAGCTGTGGCGGAAAATGCTTGTGCGATTCATAGATACACTGCCAGGCACTGCGGACAGCGCCACGTAACGCTGCCTGCTGACGCTGCAGCGAGCCGGCCGAGGAGCCAGTCGTCTTGGTGGGATCCACTTCGCAGTCGCGCTCCGATTGGATTAGCTCGTTGATCGGCGCCGAGAGTGTGTCCTGCAGATACTGTTCCCCGGTGAGTTTGAGGAATGCCTCCATGCTCTTGGTGGCCAGCGAGTTGCCACGAAATGTTAAACGCTGATCGCCCACACGGAGCAGATCGAGGGCCACCACATCGGTGAGGAAGGCGCCGGCCAGACCCTGGGCATGCATCAGCAGCACCAATGCCTGGCCAATATCCTCCTTGGCCTTGACACCAATCACCGGCTCGAGTGTTTCGCAGACGCGTTTGTAGTTCTCCTTGAGGTAGGCCAGAAAATTGGCATAGACATTGATGGGCAGAATGTCGGTGCTCTGGAAGCGGCACTTGATCCGCAACGTTGGCAACAGCTCGCGTTCCTTATCCTTGTTGCCGAGACCGCTGCGACCGAGACTATCGCCGGCCTTGTCGCTCAATATGGGATACCAGTCCTCGCAGATTAGGCGCGAGGTCACCTCGTGCACTGGTATCTTCACCGAGCCGACAAATTGGTATTTGTCTCGCTTCTTCTTCTTGTCGATCTCACGGAAAACGTTGACGGTGATCACATTGATCTCGGGTATATCCGGAAAGTCAAAGTACTCGCCCCAAAACAAGAGGTCCGTCTGCAGCTTGACGCTCGTCCTGCCGTACAGCGTCTTGTCCAGCTGCAGCTCACAGAAGTATTTCTTTTTGGCGGGCAGATTCTTTGCCTCATACACCCACAGCTTCAGAGAGTTGTCGGTGCGGCGAGTGTGCTCCGCATTCGGTGCTATCGACTTGCGCAGCGAGTAGATCCACAGGTCTCGCTCCTGTCGCGATCCACACGAGTAGTAACGCTCGCCGCGCGGCCCGCCGCGCACCTGAAAGCAGTGACGGCGACCCAGCACCGATTGGTGTACGGGCGCCACACCCACAGCGCCGCTGCAGGACAAATCTGTGTGGCGAGAAGCAAAGAAGAGCAACGAGTAAGTTTAACGAATATCGCACAAGTTAAATAAAGAGTTAAAGAGTTCCAAGCATGATTAGCAAGTTGGGATTAAGCTAATGAGAATATTGAATAAGTATAAAAAAGCTTAACGAATTTCAAGTTTTTCTTTTAGCCAACTCGTTAGCCTATCGAAGAAGTTTAAGTTTTACAAATACCGAATATGTGTGCAAGCAGCAACGAGTAAATTTGTAAAGCGAAAGTTAAGAAAGTGCAAATTGAGTAATAAAATAAAGAAACAGACAATAGCAACAAGTTGGTGATCTAGTTGAATGAGCCAACGAGTCCAACAACGAATTCTCAGCGAAACCTTTGCCACAGACAAATGTTAACTGCCCCAAAAGCAGCTGTTGCTGTTTGCCACCTGTACTATGTAACTATTTACTGAGTATTACTCACCGATGGTGGACATTACCGCATGACTGGAGAGAAGACTCTCGTGGGAGCGCGAGCCGCGCAGACCGCCCGATCCGCGCTTGGTGCGTTCCAATTTGGTCACCGACTTGGTGCGCTTAAGTGGATTCGATCTATTTGGAAATGTGACAAAACAATGGGTGGGTTTCAGTAGTACACAGCTTTATGGTTGCAGCTAATTCCAATAATACATACCTTTTGGAAAAGAAGTTGGTGAAGCGGGAGGCGGCATTGTGCTCCTGCTGATGCTGTTTACTGCCCAGGATGGGTGTTGTGGGCGCCGAGCCGCGACGACAGGCCTTCTCATATGAAGTATCTGCAAGTGAGAGAATGCAATGTGATTGTGATTAGTCGAAGTCGAGTCGAAGTGCCATCGATAACACCACTGTTATCGAAACGAATGAGAACTGCAGTTCGATAAAATAGTTCAATTAATGGTATTGAGTAAAACCCAAAAGGAGAAGTATTAATTGTAGTATTATTTGATTTCAATATATACAATTTCTATTTTATACGTTATAAGCAGACTAAATATCTTCGTGTAAATCGATCAATTTATATAATCGATAATTTGCTATGGAAGTTATGCAAAATTCACAGTTACAAAAGAATCGTGCAGATAATATCAATTTGATTCGCTTCGCTTAATTATCTATTAGGGTATTTTGTGCATTCCCGATTAAATCATCGTCATTTTTAAAACTTGTCTCTAAACCAGTCTCTGAATCGTGTTTATCATTTTTTGCTTGCATAGAATAAATATGACGTTTTTGTATTGTTTTTTATATATATATTTTTTACTGTTTTGCAATTGTAGTGCGAGTTGAGAGGAAGGCATTAAAACCGTTTGGAGCGGCTCAGGGATTAAGGGTATTATGGGCATATTTCGTTTACCCTGGGCTGCTGAGCAATTGGCTTGCAGGAATTTCGTTTGTGGTCATTTCAATTTAAGCCAAAGACAAAAGAGACATGGCGAGGGGGAAGTTAAGAGAGAGGAGAGAGAGAGAGGAAGAAGTAAAAAATGCAAAGGCCGAGTAAAACCCGCATAAGAGCAACCGGTTTCGGCTTGCCTCGTCGACTTGGATTCCACACTGCACAACACAGACACTTACATACACACACAACAAAAGGAAAGGAGCCCAAGTCGTAGCAGCTGCTGCTGTTGCTGCACATCACCACCTGCCCCGGTTGTTATTGCCACGCCCCCTAGCAGCAACAGCAGCAGCAGCCGCAATGAGAGGCGGAGACTACAGGTACTCGTCGTTGATTCATGATTCATCAAACTGCCCCGAAAAAGGTAAACGAGGCCTCTTCATCTTCATTATCATCTTTATCATCATGTTCATCATCATGTTCATCATCATGTTCATCATCGTCTACATGTTCTCGACGACTGACTGACTGTGGCTGGCAAACTGGTTTCTACACACATTCTGCTTCTTGTGGTTTCTGGCCGCCCTCACAATAACAATAACAACAACAACAACAACGACACCGAAACGCAACTCAAGAGATTAAAGACATGGAAACGACCTTGTCAGCCCACCCAGCCAGCAGCTAACAGCCAACAGAAAACACAGCTAGCAGTTGATTAGCCGCATCATCTTGGCCCTTTTTATGTCTCCTCTTCTCTCTATATCTGAGTCACAATCAGCCAAGGCAAGGCAAACATCATTTTGTGACAGCCAACAGCTCCAACAGCTCACCACCTACCTTCCTCCCTCCCAACGCAGCACCCACTCTTGCCACTTGCCACATGCCACATGCTCCTTCCTTTGAGTTTGGGGGCACAAAGAGCGTTTGAGATTTATACATTCTTGATGAGCTGCGCTCGTTTTGGAGGCGATGTTGATTCATATTCATTTGCAGCTGCCCAGAGCGATGCAAACATTGCGATTTGCCATCAAAAGGAAACGACAACACACAACCCCAACAAATACACACACACACATACACATTATATGAAATTGTGTCATGCTTTGTTGATGTTGTTGCCTGCTATTTATATACAACTTCTACATAAAGATCGAAAAGTCGTTGGAACATCTTCTACCCCAAATAGGCGCTTGCTGCTCTGCCCACAAACAAAAGACTCAAAGAGGAAGCAAAAGAGAGTACAACAACAACAACAACAACAACAACAACAACAAAGAGAAGAACGACGTACACACAGACAAAATAGAATACAAAATAGATGGGCCCAGTTACAAAAATGGCGCAGATTATGATTATGATTTGTATAACGCACCCAACAACGCCCACGCCCACAATAGAGGCCGGCCACCATAAATAAAGAAGATACACACACAGGCACACACACACACACACGGCGCACCCTACAAGAGTGCACAAATAGCTAAGCTTAAAGAGGGGTTGGGGGTGCAAGGGAGCAAGTTAATGAATACTTCTTCTTGACTGCTCTACAGCCATGATGATTATGATTGCAATAGATCTCAGCTAGAAGTGGCAGCAAGGGGTGAGGAGCGGGGTTGCCACATAATTGCAGAGGAAGCTGTTGCGGTTGCGGCGGTTGCATGTTGTTAGCGAGATGTAAAGTTATCGTTATTATCAGTAATTTCAACGTGCGACTTGCCTCAATCATATTATTCAAGAGATAAGAAAAATAAAACATCACGAAAAGTGAGATTTTAAGAATCTTTCAAGTTTCATTGATAGGTAGACAACTTTAAATATATATATATATATATATATAAAATATATTCGTAGAAGATTCCAGTCAGATAAAGCTGTCAAATAATGTTTGGTTCTGTTGATGCCACATTCCATTTTATCTACGTGCTTTCAATTCCGTTCAAAGCACATTTTCGAAATTGACTTTATTTTCTTTTCCTAATCTCATTTTTGCTTTATCTGTTTGTTTGTTTGTTTGCTTGTTTGTTTGTTTGTTTGTACATTTATATATTTATATCATATCTCACACACCACTTGACATTTGACATATTTCAATTGGTATTTATGGCAGTTCGTCTGTGAAAAATGAAAAAAAAAAAAAAAACGACTGGCTTGAGCCGTTTCTTAGCCATTATTCTTAATAGACCTCCATCCAAGCTTCTTATCAGCACACAACAGTTATTTATCACTTTTATGGCTCTGAATCTGATATGATCCTCACTCAAATAAAATGAGTTCAATAAACACATTTTCCATAAGCAATCATAAAACACACAAATCAATGGAATATATAAAGACTGATATTTGCAGGTCAAACGATTATCGATTAATTTGATGCGCATTAAATGACTTCAAAATCAAATGGCTTATTGTGATAACATTGCAAAATTGGAAACACTTTGGAAACTATAACTAAAAAGTTAAGACAACGATTACGCAAGTTTTGTCGCCTGTGCGCAAAAATACAGTTTTAATTTTGTCTGTTTTTATTTAATTTTTTTGGCCACATCATTTGCCAATTCTATTTTGGAGATCGCGATCAATGCCACATAAGGCGAGGCCAGGGACTATTACAGCAACAGAGGTGCAGGTGGCGGTGAGAAGGTGTTGGGGGAAATGAGTCAGGCTGTAATACACTTTTGGTCAAACGACAAACAAGACGATGAAGATGAGCCCAAGTTAACCTCCAGAGATCTCCGTGATCTTCATCAACTGTTTGTTACTGTTGCTGCTGAAAGATGATTTCATCTTTGTCGTCGACGTCGACATTTGGTATGCGCTTCAAAACGGATTTAAATTTGTTTAAGGCCAGTGACCAGCAGTCAGAGCGCTGGGGGGGTTAGAAGGAGAGCAGGGGGTGGGGTGGGTGTAGTGAAAGCGATATACAAGACAATACAAGCCGATTTCGTTTGGAAACGCATGGGAATGGAGGATTGAAAATCGAATACGATGTCGAATACGAATAGAGCGATTCGATTTGCCTGCCCTGGCCGATAAGGTCAACTCAATTAACAGTTCGTTAAACAAATGTGTGTGTTTTCTTTCTATGCACATCTCACACGATCCGTCTCGAGTTCGAGCTGATAAATGAATGGCATCGCAGACAAGATAAAGTGCACACAAGACAAACAAAAAAGAAAAACATGATTGACAAATGGGTGCAGTTAGAAATGCTGACTACTAGATACCCTGTAGCAGAGTTTCTTGATCCAAAAACCAAACTAAATTTGTTCGCAATACAATACATACTACAGACGAATCTAAATGCAATAATGCTCAATATCTAAGGAAAGCACAGACATAACCAGGCATGTCTGCCTTATATAACCAATTTGACATATTTACACAAGGCAAAGACAGGGAAGGGGATCCGATTGTGTGCGATTGCGATTGTGATCCAAGCTGGGATAGATATGAAGAGTGGAGCTAGTCGAGGATCAATCAATAAACATTTATTTTTTTAGCAGACATGCATGTGTGTGTGAGTGTGCGTTTGTGTGAGTGCATTTCAAAACACATTTCCAACAATTGTTTGCTCATGTGTGTTTCTATCAAGAGTTTTCTATGTGTGTGTGCGCGGCTTTATCAAGAATCGCTCAGCTGAGTCGCTGTTACAAAGCCATTTTCTCTTTTTTTTCTCCTCTTATCAAATTTCAAATAAAGTGCAACTGCGCTCAAATGCAGTGTGTGCAGTTTCTATCTCTCTTTGTCTGCTTACAAGTGCAACAACTCTCCGTTTCTCGCTCTCTCTCTCTCTCTTTCAACGCTCAATATCGACAAAAATTATCATAGCAACAACAAAAATTGTTTAACATGCCTGAAGAATGCCAACAACAATAACAACCACAACAATTTTGAGTTTGAGAAAATAAAGCGGCTCGTTTGTTTGCCGTTTGACCGTTTGCTCTCTCAGTGCTCCCTCACTTTCGTTTTACTCCCGCTCTCTGCTCTGGCTGCGCTCACTTTACTCTCTCACTGTTCCACAGCCCAAACTGGTTTTCGGTGCGGGTGTCGCTCTATCCGCTTGTGTGAATCATAATAAAACGGCAAGAAAAAAAGCATAATAAAAACAACAATAGCGACGCACAATGAAATTGAAATTGTAGCCAAAGAAACCGAAAAACAAGCAGCAGCAGCAGCAAAAAGCAGCCAATGCTGGACGCGGGACAATGAAATAATTGAATGAACTAAATACATGCATAAGTGTGTGTGTGCGTCTGTGTATGAAGAACAAGCACACACGCATAGGATTAAATAACAGCATTAACTGTTTTTTTCTGTTCGTCTTCAACTTCAGTTGCAAATTTAGTTACAATGTGAAAAATAATTTATTCAAGGGGTGAGTGAAAGAGAAAGAGAGAGAGAGAAAGAGAGAGAGAGAGAGAGAGAGAAATATGCCCATTTATTTTATTCATATTTGAGTTTGTTTACAGGAAATAATACATAAACATTTCAGAATAAAACATTTACAAATCTGTAATAAGAAATTAAATGACGCAAACAACAACACACAAATTTATGTCAATCCATTCAAATGTGATTATATCACAATTGTTGGTTAATCATAAGCATAATAATCACCATAATTGCAATGGAATTTGTTCATGGTAAAATAATCAAGCCATTTACCTGTGCATATGCACGCATACATACACACATATGTAGAATAAATGGGGAATCACAATTGTACTTAACACAAAAGTTTACAAATGTTTTTCTTTTTTTTTCAGTGCTGTCAGCCAGTTGACGCCCATTGTGCGACGCTTCGTTGCCTGCTCAGGGCCAACGTGCGCCACCAGAATGGGTAACAATTGAGCCACAATTGGGCTACATGTGTAAGAAATACATAAATATGTATATACATACATACATTTGTATATGTGTATATGTGCGTGTGTGCGCGTGTGTGCGCGTGTGTGTGCGTGTGTGTGCGTGTGTGTACATTCCAAAAAGCAAAGACGCACGATCGAACATTGAATAAAAATAAAGACGACAACACCAACAACGGCAGCAGAAGGAGCAGCAGTAAGGAGAGAAGTGTAAATAAAGAGTAGCATAGGTAAAAAGAACAGGAAGGCTTAACAGACGCTTGGCTGAGTGAGGGAGTCGTCAAAGGTAGGAGGTAATACGAGACAAAAAAAAACGAAAGAACGTGTGAAGTACATCGATAAAAAAAAAATATATATAAAAATAAAACAAACTGTGAGTTTGAAAGTGTATGGGAAGTGGGTTGGGGGAGGGGGTGCTTGGACTTGCCGTGTGTAGAATCGAAATCGTGTTCGCTTATCTTATCATTGCTTTGTTTTTCTTTTTCGCTGAAACTCACGATCGATAGGAAGGGGATTGGGAAATGTAATGGGGGAAGGGGGTGGTGGAAGGGAACGACGAAGCGAATAATGGAAACCATGCAATGGAGACACGACAAAACAGACGACGCATTTCAACCACCGAAAAGAAAATGGGGACAAACAGGGGCAGGGGTATGGGCAAGAGTAGGGGTATCGATTGATCAAGGGTTTGTAATAGTTACAGTAACTGTAACAGAAACAGAAACAGGAAGTGAGAAGCTAACGAGTCGTGACGAACGTGTTTGAGTACAACACGAACACACAGCGATATAGAGAAATTGATGTGGAAAAGATGGGCGAGGTGTAAAAGGAGAGCTTAAAGCAAGGAGAGCCTCTCTTTGTACACCCCTTTCTCGCTCTCTTTCTCTCTAGTTGACTAGTTTGCAGGTTTTCGAACCTTATAAAATATACATTGTATTCTTTTCTTTTTCGTCTTTTTTTTTTTGCTCCTTTTCACCTACCGGAATGATGTCCCGCATCATCGTCCTGCTGCTCCGATGTGGATGTTTCTCCTCCCCCTCCTCCTTCCGTTCCTCCTCCAGTTGCTGTTGAAGCAATGCAAGTCGTGTTTGTTGCTGTTGTTGTTGTCGTGGTCGAGTGCAGATTGAGTTCCTTAATCATGAAACGCTCGCAGATGAGCTGCTCGCAGTGATCGGTCTCAAAGTAGGCGCTCAGCTCGTCCAGTCCCAGCGGACAGACATCGTAGCTCTGATAGAAATGTTTGCCCCAGCTGCCACCTGCATCGCTGGCGCAGCTGCTCGACGCCGAAAGGGATGTGCCATATTGATGATGCTGATGCAGTCCACCCCCAACACCTCCCCCTGCGCTGCTGCCCAGACCATTCGGCATGCCAGCTGATCCGCCTCCTCCTATTCCTACACCTCCTCCTCCGATGGTCTTCAGCAGCGAATTGCTGCGCGATAATTTTGTGGAATGGGCGCGTCGTATAAAACTGAGCGATTTCTTGGCTGGCGGCGTTGTGATAACTGCTGTCGTCTGTTGTGCCGTGTGCGTGGGCGTAGGGGGCGTGGCATCTGTGCTCAATTTGGGCGTCGATTTGAGCAGGAACAGATTCTTGGGCGGAAAACTGTGCGTGATGATGATCGAAGCGGCGGAGATGCTGTTCTGCAATTTGTACGGTGAACCACTGCAAACTGAACCAGAACCAGAACCGGAACCAGAACCAAACAGCTGATGCAGCTGTTTGTTTGAGTTGTTGTTGTTGTAGTGCGACGACGATGTTGTCGTTGTCGTATTGTCGTCCAGTGCTGCCGCCTCGCGCAATGCAACTGAAGCCGTTAAATTCTGCGGCAGCGTTTTCGCCTTGGCGCGCAGCGTGATCAGCGTTGTTGTTGTTTTCGTTGCTGTTGTTGATGGAGTCGTTGCCAGACCGCGTTCCACTGTTGGCAGTGGCACTGCCAAAATATTTGTGCGCGAACGCGATTTCATTAGTTTAATCGGCGTTGAGGTGTTCGTCTGCATGCGGCTTATCTCTGAGTCATCATCCTCATCGTCGACGTCATCGGCGTCAACGTCAGCGTCGACGTCAACGTCAGCTGGAGGGGATCGTGAGCGAGAGAGCGCCTGCTGTTTGGGCGGCGTTGCCATCACAATGTCGTTATCTTCATTGAAATGAGTGCGTGGCGCACACCTGGCGCCATCTGGCGGCATATCGGGCAAGGGTTCGCCAGCGTTCTCTTCGACGACGACGCCGCCGCTACCATTGAGACTAATTACATTCAGCACAATTCCATAACGCTTCAGCTTGGAAGCGGGCGTTGTTGATGATGTTGATGTTGATGCTGTTGCTGCCGCTTTGAGCAATTGTTGTCGCTGGCGTTGCTGCTGTTGCTCCTCCTCATCATCCGAGTCGGAGTAATGTGCGGCAACATCGCTGCCGGTAATGCTCCAATTGAAGCCGCACGGCGGCGACATTTTCTTCGATTTAATTTTGGTCGACTTTTTCACACTGTTGCTGCTCAAACTAGAGCTGCTGCTGCTGCTGTGTGTAGCTAAATGGCGTTGCTCGTCCTGCTGGTTGTTCTCCGCCTTATCCTCGTCCTCGATGAGCAGCGGCACATAAAAAGTGGAGCGTCGACGCTGTGTCTTTTCCTCCTGCGTTGGCGTCGCTGCTGCAGCGACGCTGTCGCCACTGTCCGCGCTTCTTCTGGCTGCTGTTGTTGTTGTTGTGCTGCTGGCGTCACAATGCGCCTGCAACATTTTTGCGCGCTTGCTTTTTAATTGTTGTTCTTGCTGCTGCTGCTGCGCTCAGGCGCCGCGCTCATCATTGCTCTCTCTCACACACACAGCGACACAAAGCGCAGGCGCGCACGCGCGCAAAAGAGATGGGACGAGGGCGTCAGGCAAAGGTATTTTTATATGTATATGTGTGAAGATTGCTTATATTTATTTATGTGTGAACACAGAGAATTTTCTGTGTTTGTTGTGGCTTCTTCTTTGGCTACTGCTGCAATTTGCTGACAAGTAATTTCTTTCTTTATGTTTTTTGCTCGTTTTGTTTTTGTTTTTGTTGTCGCTGTTGACTTATAAAAATTATGCGCTCAAGTGCATTTCCGCGTTTTTTTTCTGTTGCTTTATTACAGTTTTTCACGCGTCGTTGTCGTCAGTTGTTGTTATATTATCATGGCGTTTCGCTGCATGCCACAGCACTCGATGCAGCTATTCGTACTTTTCTCCGTTTAAATTTAACCGAAACATTTCACAAATATTCAAAAGCAAAAAAACATACTTTCGATAGAAAAAATGCGACAAAGAAAGAACGAGAGATTAACAATACATCGTGATAAACGTAAGGCTGAGACATTTTAAATGTTGAAAACGAAACCACAAGCGCATCAAACAAACACAAAAAAAAAAAACAGAAAAACAAATTGCACCGCGTCGTTGTCGTCGTCGTCTTCCCGCTTGGTTACCTCTCGGTGACGCGCTTTTCTCACAACTGACGCTGCCGCCGACGCAGCCGTTTCCAAAGCAGCAACATGGCTACGATAAAAGTGTGAGAGAGCGCAGCGAGAGAGAGAGAGCGAGAAAAAAAGAGAGCGCGCGCTCGATCGAGTTGTTTGTACTCAAATCCAGGGATGAAAATGTACCAATTGGGAGTTCTTTTTGGATTGTTGAAAAATAACTTTGTATAACTTCAAGTCATACAATTCTATAATCGAATTCGTTTATTTACATTCAATGCTGTCAAATATTTTGACTCCATTATTTCAAACGTTAACAATTATTAATATGAACACCAGCGAACTAGTGACTCATATGTACTGTGAGCTAAGAGTTCACAAAAGTCGCAGCCCTGTTCCATTCAAAAAGAGAGTGCGTAGTGTAGCCAAGCGACGATGCCAAAGAGACACAGTGCTGCCCATGCGCGTTGACAAACCAACACACAGAGCCAGAAGCAAGCGAAAAAGACAGCAATAAATAAAGCGCAAGGAGTGCAAGAGCGACGAATCAAGACTCTGCTTTGCTACGAGCAAATGCCCTACAATTTCAACAATTGCAATTTGTACATAACAACTGCCACACTATGTATTGTTGAAATTGCAGGGCATGTGTTTGTTTGCTGGCAAAAATTAGAATTGTACGACTAATTGACAAAGCGAGAGAAAAGCGTACAAGAAACAATATTGCCGGTGTTCTTCTGTCTTCATATTGGTAGATTTTTCATGCATGTTTGTACGTGTCCGACAATCCAGATATGAAACAGGCATGCACAAGCATGTTATATTTGACGATACAAGGAGAGCAAATTACATATGTACTTGCATATGCATACCTGCCTGACGAGGATAAAAGTAATATGCCCGATTGTCTCAAGCGCAGCGCATGCATTGTAAAGAAACGGAATTGAAGGCAAGACAACGGCAACAGTAACTGGAAAGAGCACAAGTGGAAGAACGTACACATTTACACACATGCATAGTAAGTATGTTGTGTATGTATGTAAATGAAGAAGGAGACTCTGAAAAGACATACGGTATACGGCATACGGTGTAAGGGCGTCAGTGGCAATGTGGCTCGTAATTGATCTAATTGAGAGCAGGTACAAAACACAGACAACACACACACACACACAAACACACTTTTAGTAAATGTTTTGTATTTGTGTTTGTGTGTAACATAAGGCGATACTTGAGCACAGTACAGGCAGTTAACTTATAATAACCAAATTAGAGGCGTACATTTTTTCTCTCTCGCCCTCTCTTCCACTGCAGCAGATTAGTTGGTTGTTTAACGGAAGTGCGTGACTTTTGTGTTTTACGTGTGTGCGACACGTTTCGCCTCCTTGCCTCTTCCTCTCCCTATCCCTTTCCCATTACTTCTACCGAGCACCTTTTGCGGAACTGCGCGACTTATTAATGAAGCTTGGAATAAGGCATTTCCATTCGCATTCGCATTTCCATTTGTGTATGTCAGCGGCGCAATGAACTGTTAATGCGGGAATGAAACTAATATAGCAATTTCTCTGACCCTGCCTCTGCCTTCCCCTCTTCAATCACATTTTTACGAACAGCCCCAAAGTATGCAATGCAAATACTTAGAAAGCTGCAAAGTATGCAACAATAATTGCGCACGCCGCGTTTGCAGATAAGCTTTGGGATCGTGATTAAAGCGATTAGGTTGAGTTATCTCGAGCTCTGTAATCAAGTTTATATTTACGCACGATCAGAAATGATTTTGATGATTATATACACAAACATATAAATATGTATATGTATATATATATGGTATACAACAGAGCTGTAAAATTATTAATGACTTTGAAGTTGAAGTAAAATTGAGCAAGGAGAGTTTATCGAAAAACTAGAAAAAACCAAATGGAAAACTATTGAAGAGCGAGCCATGTCCAATTTTTTTTTAATATTTTAGGTAAAAAAATACTATTAACTATCAAATAATAGATAGTTAATTGGATTATCAACTATTAAATTATTTGTTAATATCGGGAAGTACTTAAGAGAAAAAATCGAAAGCTTTTGAGGGAACTCTTAACCTTAAAGGTGTAATATTTTGTATATATAAACATGTTTTGATTATGTAGACGTATTTCTAATCTCTTTAGAGATTGTCGTTGTTTTTTTTTTTTCGTTTTTCAATTGTAAAACTTTATCTATGCAAAAGCCAACAAAGAATTAGTTTACCTTCATTCAATGACGTATCGTTTAGTGCCGTATCAAAGTGTATGCGGGGCAGTGTCTTCGATTTGTACTCACCTGCAAGAGAGACATAGAGAGAGAGAGAGAGAGAGTGTGAGTGAGTGATTGAGTGAGAGAGTTAGAGAGAGAAAGAGAATGAAGGTTAAAGTATTATCAATTGTGCATGACCAGATAACGGGTCTTACTTTACAGTAGTTGCAACTCAAATCAAAAAACCATACACCCCACCCCATAAATAACCCGACCCATTTACATATGTGTGGCTTGACCTTTCGCATTGGGTGCAAATTGCAAGGCGACGCAGCAACTTGTTTTGAATTCATTTCAATTAATCTAAAATATGAATACCCAATGAGACGGCAACAACTGCAACAAGAACAACAACAACAACTGCAACAACAAAATGCGCCAATTCAGCGCTAAGCGCGAGTCATGTTTGTGCACACAAAGAGAGACGCCTCGCTCCCATATATAAGCAGCAGCAGATACAAAGATACAGCCAGAGATAGAAAGACACAGATACGTGCACACTAAAGTAGCTGTAACAGCAGCAGTAGCAGCCGTAGCAGCAGCAGGGGCAAAGTGCCGAACCGGTGCAAAGGTGTGAGCCACGAATGGCCTGCGTGAGAGAGAGAGAGAGAGCTTTTGCCTCCCTCCCTCCGCACTCCAATGGAATAGAAACTCCAGAATAGAAATATAATGTCAAGTTGTCAAATTTGACTCGACTAGACTCATATCCTGCATTCAGTTCGAAAGATGTATATCATACTCATATGTATGTGCAGGAGCAGAAAACGATTCTTCCACTTGTATCGATTTTGCATTTGTATCGATTATTTCGACTTCCAGTTTAAAAGTACAATTTTTATTTATTTTTCCATGTAGAGGGTATTATAATTTGGCTGTGAACTTTGTATCGTATTGAAGGAAATGTCGCCGACCCCATAAGCTATATATATATATATATATATATATATATATACATTTTTGGTCAATATAAATATATATAAATATAAGTCGATATAGCCATATTATTTTTGGAATTAGCTGTACTTCCTCAGTTGTAAAACTAACTTTCTGAAACTTGACATATATCCGTTTATTATTTTTTTTTTTTGCGACAGATTTAAGTTTAAGATTTCCATATCTGAAGAAGATATGTAAATAAAATTTGATAAAGTCGTGGAAAAACATAACATTTATTATTTCTAAATCGTATTTTGATCAAGTGGTGGATTTAAGAATCACTTGTCTTTTATGAAAATACAGAAATACAAGTGAACCAAAAATCTGGAGGATATTTTCACATAAAGCCAGTTATATATAAAAACACCACATATATAAATATATATATATATATATATATATATATATGCAATATATCAAATTGAAAATCTCTGATGATTTTGAGCTGCTCTCCGATGTAAGAATGGATGTTTACAGGGTAAACGAAAGAGAGAAATGGAAGAAAAGTGTAACTGCGATTAGGAAGTGTTGCCTGGTTGCACACACAAAGTAACCACAAGTCAAGTAAAGTTGAGAATCATTGGATGATGCAAGCAATTGTGGATTCCCATTGACTGCGTCAATTCAACAGAATGTTTGCGACGTTTGTTGTTGTTGTTGATAATGTTGTTGCTGTTGTTGTTGCTGTTGTTGTTGCTGTTGCTGCAATTGTCTTGAATGTCATTTCAAAGGAAACTCAACTCATTCCATTTCAGCTTGGTCCATTCATTTAATTTCGTCTCGTTTCATTCCGTTTCATTTCGTTTTGTCTAGTTGTTCGCCTCTAAGTCTAGCGGTTGTTTTTTTTTACAGGTTTCGCACTTACTTAAACGGATTATGGCTGCATGGTCAGCGCAATTGCAGCTACCGTTAGCTAAGAACGATTAACGCAAGGGCAAATCGGGTAGGGCGAGGGGAAGGGGGAAAACAGCCGCCGCAGCATCTTCTCACCAGCATTACGAATTGAGCGCGCATCTCGGCAATTCCTCTTTGTATTTATTCACTCGCACTTATTCGCACTGTGCGCACAACACAAACTGTAAATTCTGTGGGACTGCCACTAATGACATCAAAGCACCGACAACCCCCCTCCCTCTGCACTCACCTCTGCGCAATTCATTGATGATGTCATTGGGCATCACATGAAGTGCGTATCGTCAAAAGTGTTACATTAACGAGCCAACGTTGTCAACTTTTCCAGTTCACGTTCTCATTGAGCTTCTTCTTTCATTCCCATTCCCATTCCCATTCTCATTCTCATACCCCTTCCCCCTTTGCTTCCGCTTGCTTCACAATATTTGTTTGCGCATTTTTTCCTTTTTTTTTTTAAATTTTTTTTATTGTCATTTGTCCCGGGAATATTGTACAGATAGTGGGATTAGTTCGATGCGATGCTGAATCGATAAGCATTTATTTATTTTATGAATACCGAATTGATGACTTCAGCTCTACCTTTATCGTCATGTATATCTCAAATGGAGATACTACTAAGAAACGAAACTTAAGATCTACAGTTAAGTCTACAAAATAACTAAACATATTCAATTTTTGTTCACTAAAAATCTGCGAAAATCTTTCGCCAATTTTCGTGTTTCCATACTTAATGGATTCGCCTAATTTCTTATGCGATTTCTAACAAAGTTTTGGCTATTTTGGGAGTCTTGTTTCTTCCAGTTTTTTCTTTTTTTTAACTGAAAAATCGAAATATATCTTTTAACAGTGACTCATTTTTCAATTGGAACCATTTTATTTGTGTTGCAAATAGACTGGGACTACTTACTCCTGCCGGTTGCTTCAAGCGCTGCTGTTGCAGGCATAACGTTGCTGCCACTAGCGCTGCCGCTGATGCTGCCGCTGCCGCTGCATAATTGCAATTGATCCTGTTGTTGTAGCTGTTGTTGTTGCTGCTGATGCTGCTGCTGCTGCTGTTGGATATGTTGCTGTTGTTGTTGTTGTTGCAACTGTAGCTGCTGCAGCTCACAATGCACCTCATGAATGGGCGGCGTTGGGGCATCGTCTCGTTCGCCGCGCAAACAGGAGGCGAGGCCCCGCCCACGGCCCGGCATCGTGCTGCGCCTCAGCGGCTGCTCCAGGGCAACAGCGCGACACTGCGCCGTCGGCGTCGACTGTAGCTGCGACTGAGCCGTCGCCGTCCCCGTGCGCGGCATTGAGTGCATTTTGCGCTGCGATTCCTGAAGCTGAAGCTGAAATTGTTGCTGCTGTTGATGTTCCTGCTGCTGCTGCTGCAGTCGCTGCTTGCTGCGCTGCTGCTGCTGTTTCTGCTGCGGCGTAGACGTTGATGTCTGCAGCTGCGCGTCGTCGCTGACAGAGCGCAGTGCGCCGCAATTCATTTTCAGTTAATGATATTCTCTTCTTGTTGTTGTTGTTTTTTTAATTTATTTTTTATTTGTGTTTTTAGGGTTTTTCGCTGCTTGGTATTTTTGGTATTTTTTTGGTATTTGAATTGTTGTTTTTAGTTGTCTTTTGTTTTTGTTGATTTGTTTTTGGTTTCTGTTGCGTTTTCTTAGTCTGTTTGCCCCTGCTCTGGCATAATTTGATTGCTTCACTTGTCCTGTAGATTATGGCAAAACATTCGTTGTTTTAACGAGTAACGAATAGCGGACACTCGTTGTTCTTATGCTTCCAAATTAGCAACGTGTAGCGAGTAACGCGTGACAAGCAACGAGCAATGATTTTCAACGATTGATTGATTGATTGTCTTATAACGAGACCCGCGTTGCTTTAGCTTTTAAGGTAGCGGGTAGCGAGTAACGAGTAATAACTTAAAGCTAACGAGCAATAACTTTCACTTTGAGCTTGTGCTGCGCAATGAGCAACGATTGTTTGGTAGCTAGTAACGAGCATTAACAGTCAGTTAATAATTAACAACGAGTAACGAGTAATTGCAAGACGCAAGAGGAACAACTGCCGCACCGCGTGACTAACTGACTAACTGACTAACTCACTGACTGACTAACTCTGCTGACACCCTGACACAACAGCAGCAGCAGCAGCTGGTTGAGCAGCGGCGCCAACGTCGACGGTTTCGCTTGCCTGCGCTGACAATTAAGATTTATGGTTATGGCGTGCTGGCTAAGACCCTAGGGTTTTGACCCTGACTGTGCCCGGAACCCAGCCCTAGTTGCTGTCGCTGTCGCAGTCTTGGCTTCACCCCTGCCGCCCATAGTTCACCTTATGTTGCTGCTGTGCCCGCAAATTGTTAACTAATTTTGGTGTTTTTGTTTGAGTTAGTTTTTTTTTTGTTTTTTTGTTTTGCCTGCACACGCGCGACTGCGCAGCGTCTGCGTCTGCGTCTGAACTTCTGCCAGCAAAAAGTTATCGTCATCGTCGCCTGTCCAAAATATTTTCCATTTGACTGGTACAATTTTACGCTCTTTGGTTGAGCGACCTAAGCGAGACGAGTTGGAACGGAATGGTAATGAAACGAAATGATTATTGTTTGCTACTGTTAGCAGTTTATCGATAATCATAGTCGACAATCGAAATTGAATCATTTGTTCTGTAATACGCACGATGTGCTCCTCGCCAGATGGTAGCTAGACTTAAGATATGTGCTGCTTATCGGTTATCGATTAAAAGATAACTAGAGATAGTTGAGCGTTAGTCTGCTGCTCTTGCTATCGATTATTATTTTTTTTTTACAAAATATGCATGTTTAAACGTGTGCTTTCACGCAGTAAATTTGAATTCTAGGCCGTAGCTAACACACACACACACACACACACACAGACACACAAATTTTCTATTGGCTGTACGGGTTTTTCACAAATGATGTTGTTGTTGTTGTTGCCACTGCTGCTGCGTTGTGGTTAATGAATTTTCCTTTTGGTCGCGTTGCGTGCGTTTTGCCATGAACACACTTTTCCATAATCATTTTTCTCCACTCCTTCTTCAACGCTACCCGCTAAGCTAATTCAGCTGCGTGAGCCCAAAACAACAACAGCAACAACAACAACAACAACAAGTAAGACGGAAAAAAAGAAAAGAGCTCTCGCATGAGGTCGCTCCATATATATGTAGATGATATATACATATCTTTATATATATATATATATATATATATATCTATAGTTATGGTTATAGTTATGTTAATAAACATAAATTTCGCCGTCTCAGGCGCTTCACTTTCTCCACTCTGTGCAGCGGCAAGAGATAGAGAGTGACAGAGATGGCAGAGCGAGACAGATAGAGAGAGAAGCAGCTGTTCTCAGCACAGCGAAGCGTGACGTCGCACCTGTAAGCGTTGCACAAGGTGCGCAACACACACACACACACACACACAGGACTCTGAAGTGTGTGTTGAACGGAAGTGCGAGCCAATGGCTTGAAATGGTCAGAATTTGATATACGTGCGCATATGGTCATGGGATCGAACAAAAACATATGACTGCAAACCGTATCTATATATATATATTTATATATATGTGTGTGTATGTGCATGTGTGTGTGTGTGTGAAGAAGTACAGCGTAGAACAAAGTACCGCAGCGGATGCGCCAAATAAAGCAACGAAGCGATGCGACGATCCGGCAATCATCGCATTCAGCTGCAGCCAACTTAATGCTGATTAATGCAGCAATATGGCAACACACACACACACACTCCACAACAACAATGGGCAGTTGGGGGTGGGGGGTCGCAGCATTGTTTTTTGCTAGCGTGGGCCGTGGCAGCATAATGAATAATTTGGCAGCGCTGCATTTTTGCACGTCGCGTCGCTGCGACGTCTACGTCAACGTCGGCAGCTGCCTGAAACAAAAATCTTTTTCTACGAGGGTAGCTGATAAACTTTTCTCAAATGATGAGCAAACACAAGCGTGTCTTAGATGACAGGACTGCAAATCAAGTTAATCTGAAATCTAATTCCCAAAAAACACAATGTATAAAAAAATGATTGCTTTGAAATATCAAGAACTTTTTACACGTAAAAGCAGCTCGTTATTCTAGCTTAGTTAATGACCTTCAATGGAATAGCTAGCAAAAATCTAATCACAATTACGGCTGAGAAGAGCTCACACACGCAACAATTATACGAAATTCAAAAGCATTTTTTAGCACTCGCGTGGAATAATCAACCACACAAATGCAGCGTAAAATAATCAAGGAAATTATCGGAATAATGTACACGATCAAGATAATTACAATGATTAAATTGCAATTGTCAATTGGAAAGTGATCATTGAGTGTGGCAAGCGCACGAATTTGTGGGAAAAAAAACCAACATTGCAAATTGTGTGTGTTTTTCAACTTGTTGGCAGAAAGCTAGTGAAAATAGCTGAAATAGTTGAAATATTTTAAAGTTGATTTCAAAAACAAAAACTGATTATTTCGGAGATAAGCTAAATTAAAGTAAGTGTTTAACTTGTGATTATCAACATATCATGATTAATGATTAATGAGTCCTAAGATAGGACTTGGATGGGATAATGACAACCTTGAAACAAAAAAAAACATATAATTAGATGTGATTATGTTTATGTATTTCAAAAATTTAGTAGTTCTTTTATATGGCTCCATTTGGCAGTGAGAAAATCTTAAGGTACACTTATATAATAATGAGGAATTTGAATAAGTGGAGATCATAAAAAAACAAAAAAAAAAAAGTCGGACTCAGATCATTAAGCTTGAGATTTGGATTTTTTTTTTTTTTGCTAAAATGCGAATGCTATTTGAATGGAACCGCCCTCGGCATTGGGCATTGCCGTTTGGATGTCGTTCGTTGCTTTCTTTCGCCGTGGAGGACGTGGGAAACTTTTGATCGTCGCATTGTCGCATAGAACAAAAGACCTTGCTTGCAGTCGCAGTTTGCGTCGCTGTCAGCGTCGCAGTCAGTCGAGCATACGATGGAAGCATTATGCAAGCGCAGTCTAAATTGAGAGGCAGGAAGAGAGAGCGAGAGAGAGCGAAAAAGGTCGTTGGCTTTGGCAAGATTTCTTAGTAAGATTGGTGAATTGGTGAATGATGGACAAGATGTTGAGTTACACACATATGCATATGTACAAATGTACCAATGTACAAATGTACCAATGTACAAATGTACAAACGCACAAGTGTACAAATGTACAAATGTACACACTGAGAGAAATAGAAAGAGATGCATATATCTATGTATATATCTAGCATTATGGGCAGTTTATTTGCACGGTCGAGTAATTGACTTTTGCCAGCAATGATCATCAAAATGGACCAAGATGATTGCGCCGATAATTGCGACACACATACACCCCCCCCACTCTTCCCCTACCCTACCCACTCTACACACACAAACCAAACGACACGCACCAAGACGAATGACAAGACGCAAGAATTGCGAATAAAATGAGTGAAAGAGAGACGAGACAAATGAACAGACAGACGGCAAGGGGCAGACAGACGGGCAGGCAGATAAAAAGGCAGAACACAGAGAGCCAAGAGCTTTGTGTACTGCTTGTGTGTGTGTGTGTGTGTATGCGTGTGTGTGTGTGTGTGTGCTGAATAAGTACAGCGCGTTGGGGGTGTTGTTGCTGCTGGCTCAAAACGGGTGGCGACAAGGGGAACATTGGCTGTGTGGGGTGGATTAGCCATAAGCGTGTTGCCTTTTGTGTGATTCATTCAGTACAATGCAAAGACTGACAACGACAGACAGACAGACAGACAGACAGAGACAAGAATCTACTCACACAAAACGTTAACTGAAAGACACTAACTACAGGGGAAGGGAGGAAGGGGGGGGGGGGGGGTATTTTTTTGTTGCTGTGGTCGTTGATCGCTCGTTGGCCGCAGTCAAATTTAATTAACAACAACAGTCAAGAAAGCAAATGACAAAAAAAAAACAAAAACAAAAACAAAAAAAAGTGAAAATTGTTGTTTATTGTAGTTCGTCCGGTCGGCTATTTTTTCATCTTTTTTTTTTTTTGTATTTCTGGTACGGATATTTGCGGTTCTTCTTCTTTTTTTTTCGGGGACAGCCCATTTATAGCGAGAGAGACGCTTTGTGGAAAAAAAAAGTCTTCAATTGTCTTTCTATTCAAAGTGAAAAACGAAACAAGACAAAACAAGCCATGAATTTCAATGGGCTCAAATGATACCAAATAACTTGATACCTTTCTCGGTGTGGGGGGGGGGAAGGCATTTTATCCGATCATGATCATGATCATGATATGTTAAACAAAAAACAAAAAAAAACTAGCTAAAAACGTATTCTTTGTGCTGAGAACAAACTGCAACAATTTTTTGTCGCTCTAATTTGGTGAAAAATTCTTTAATCTATGCAAAGTGAACAGCAAAATGAGCAAAGTTGTTAATGATGATGATGATGATGATGATTTGCTACTCTGAATAATTATTATAATTACGACGATTGCGATTTAGGAACTAGAACTGGAACATGTTGGATTCCAAGATTGGCATTAGTTGAACGAGAATTATAAAACAGAGAAATATTAACTGGAAAATTCTGAAGAATGCCGTCTAAGAATTATTTAGTATATGTGTAGGATAGGTAATCAAATCAAAATCACTAGGACGGACAACACATGGATATACATACATATATCAAGATGAAGTTCATATATAAAATATGAATAGGGCTATATCTTTCTGAGGTCCACCTTCGCTGCCATTATTTAGGACTTTTGCCTCGCTCATCTTTGCAACCTTGTTGCAGCAACACAGTTATCACGCTGACTATTGCTTTTTATAAGAAATATATATATTCTCGATCTGCATCAACTTATGGCCCCAGCCCAAGAAAAATCAAGGAAGTAATAATGAAGTAACAGGCATAATAAGGAATATATATATATATTCTTGATCTGCATCAACTGTCGAGTCGATTTGTTGCATAATCTCAAATTGTTGGCGTATCAAGTTTATTTCGCTGGTTCGATAGGTGTTCTCGTTCCGTAAAAATCGTTTTCCGATATCAATAACATTTGCATATTGAACGTATATTGAAAAGCTGGTAGCTGTAGGGTATCTGCTAGTCGAGCTGCTTCAACTGGAGCATTCTAACTGATTTTTTATAATTGTGAGCGAGACACACTTTTCACCCAATGCTTGGCAACGCAACTTTTCACACGCTGCAGCTGCAGCGAGCAGTTCATTTTCCTGCAGTTGTTGTTGTGGAAAATGAGGGGTTTGAAGATAGTTTTGTTTAGTTTGTTGCCTCTAAGTAGCTGAGCTGCGGGTAAGTGTCAGGTGGGTAGCCAGCTAGGGGGGGGGGGGGGGAGTACGGCTCAAGTCTGGGTTGCGGGCCCTTGCACAGTTTGCCGCTCCTCCTCCTCCCCCCCCCCCTTTCATGTTTGCCGCCCACTTTGGCCTGTTATTCGTGTCAACATGTGTTGCATATTATGTAAATTATTTTGCAGGGGCAAAAAACTACTAACTACGGCCAAAATGGGGCAGGGGAGGGTGTCTTTTGGGGGCCCAAGTAGCGCCCAACGGGGCCTCAGATGTTGAAATCGGCACATAAAGCAATTTAACTGTTTAATGCTTCCACGCTCTCTCTCTCTCTCTCTCTTTCTCTCTCACTCTCTCTGTCTCTGTCTATCGCTGCCAATCCCCGACTCCCTCACGCTGTCTTCGACTCTTTTTGTTTTTGCCTTGAAACGAGTGGAAGAGTGGCGGAGAGTGGCGGAGAGGGGCGATTTGTGGCAGCCACACTGCTGGGCATTATGTTTTTTTTTTTAATGGCAGAATTGTGTGAACTTATTGTTGTTGCTAGTTGTTGCCCAGTTTGGTTGTTTACGAGATTATTTTTCCTTATTTTTATTTTCTTTTTCGCTAAATTTATCCGACTTCTCGGCACAGCAACAGTTTGAAAAAGAGTGGGGCAGAGAGTGAGGCGAGAGAGAGAGAGAGAAAAGCAGAAACTGTTCAATTTAAATTTTTGTATTTTTGGAAATGATTTCAAACGCATCTCAAGGTGTGATAAACATTCGTGTAAACAAATCAAATCTGAACAAAAAATGACCCTGGGCCCCTTTCTCTCTCCAACTATTTAGCTACAAGTAACTGCGATCGACTCCCAACTTGCCCCCAATGCATACTGGACGTGTGTGTGTGTGTGTGTGTGTGAGGGGGTGTGGCAAGCTCAAGCGATTCAGTTCAGTGTAATGTAAACAACGAGCAGACGACTCTGGACATGTTTACAGATGCAACAAACTGTTTGAGTAGGAATCGCGTCAAGAAGATCTCATATTGCTGCCATAGCCGATCTGTAGTTTGATCGTGGCAATTCTAGAAAAACTGTCAGCTTATATGGACAGGAAGAAAGAAGCAGAAAACTCTAGAGAAAGTACAACAAACTTGACCGTTCGCAGTTGAACATTGTAATTATTATCATCAGAGTGTAGTTGAATATTGTAATTATAATAAAAGGAAAATTCGTTGCCAAGAAAACTTTCCATAAATCAATGTCAATGGATTTTGAAGAATTTAAATTGGATCTTGAAGGATCAACAAATGCAAACTGGAATCGAGTAGAAATATTTTGTGCTTGACTTTAATTTCTTGCTGTCTTATTATTATTATTATTATATTGTTAATATTATATAATTATGTTATTATTAGAAGACAGGAGATTCTGTGAATGCATTTGAGTAGCAGAGAGATCCTCAAAAGTATTCAAAAGTATTCACACTTGCTGGCAAATACTTGGCTAACTCTGATTAAAAATAGATTCAAAACACTCGTAAATAATTCACTGGCACAAGTGCTCTGCTATACAAATATGTGTTTATCTGTGTGTGTGTGAGTGTGTGTGTGTGTGTGTGTGTGTGTGTGTCTATTATATAATTGGCTAGCTCAAATTGGAAGTGGAAACAATTGCCATATGTAGATCGACTGCACGACGGGGCCACAAGACGCTCAAAGATGATAATTATGATGATGATGAGGATGTTGATGATGTTGCTGATGTTGATCATTATGATGATGACGACATCGCGCAGTTTTTGTGCAAAGTGCGAACGGGCAATTTACATGAACACACACACACACACACACACACACACACACATATATATATATATATATATAGTGAACGAATGAGTGACAGATATTTATGACATATGAATTACTGAATGTGCGGCGTTGTTAATTGTTGCTGTTGTTGTTTTTAGTAATGCCTCTTAAATGGTTCAATTGAGCAACAACAGACAACTTCAAAGTAACGGATACAAACAGCGAAATTCACATTTAATCAAATGCAAACTGCGAAACTCTACACGAGATCGAGATACATTTGTATCTGCTTGCTGCAGAGCGTTTGTCGCGTTGCTGCCAGCACCTGCCATCAATCTAGAGTTGGCCACAGTTGCAGCAGTGCAGCAGACAAGCGATGCCCCAGCCCCAACCCCATGCATTGCAATCCCTTTGAATTGAAAAGAGGAGGCGCAACAAACAATAACAGCAGACAAACGCAGCAGAAAAACGCTAGCAAAACGCGCAGCAAACGCCGCGTTTTTCTTGCTGCTGCTTTTTATTCGTATCTTTTTTTGTTGCTATGTTTTTTTTTTATTATTGCCAATTTCACCCGCAACAAGCGACGCGGCAGCTGAACAGAGTCATTCAGACAACAACAACAACAACAACAACAACAACAACAACAGCAGCAGTCAGACAATGGCATTCATCATCGTCAGACAATGGCAGCTCCCAGCTCCCCCTACCCCCATCCACCCAACCAACCCCCCCTTCTTGCCGTACCTCGCCTAACAAAGGGAGCGTCCATTGTTTCTATTGGCGTTTTGAAAACTCCACAAACAAAACAAATATATAGAGTTAGAGTATTTTGAGAATGGGCTTTCAGCGACTAAGCCATGCATCAAGTGCAAACAAATTATATCATCAAATTATTGGGAAAATAATGGATCGTTAGTGGCTTAAGCTCAAGGAGTAACTGAGGATTCATCATATGTATGGGTGTGATTACCTAAACTGTAATCGGTAATCGGATACTGTAGAATAAATATTATTTTAGATGATTTCGAAACCAAAAGAATTATGGTGCGTGACGCCACACGAAAGCGGAACCGGAACCGGAACAGAAACTGGCACCCGCAACCGATATTAACCGATTGCAATTTTGGACCAGAGGCGGAACTAGAATTCGACATTCCCGAAATTAACCGATTGAAACTCGAAACCTGTACCGAAATTCGAATCCTTTTACTACTGAACAAATATGAAAAAATATATAATATATATAATATATACAGCAATATGAGCAATATGATGCATAACGGTCAATTTCTCGAAATCAAAATGAATGCATTTATTACCAGAAATATTTCAAATAGAATATCGTAAAGAAAAGAAGAAAATGTACTAAAGAACACAAACTAATTAGCTAATTTGGCAGTCAGTCTTAGAGACTAGCTTCAGAAGAAATAATGTTACCAATTGGCAGATATATATATATATATATATATAGTTTCATTTTGAATATTATCAGATTAAGTTCGTTTAAGTGTTCTTATCTGATATTATAATGATAACATATAAAAGAGAGAGAGAGAGAGAGAGAGAGAGAGAGAGAGAGAGAGGGAGAGGGATAGGGAGAGAGAGTGTTGACTTGTCTAGTTAAAACTTGAATTTTGTGCTGCGGTTGCAATTGTTGTCTTTGGGACAATCTGGCAGCTCTCACGCAGCATAGCCACGGGGAAAAAAACCAACTTGGGGTCTGTGTGGCTAAGTGGCAGGGGCAAGAAGGGGCGGCTGTGCTGTGGTGTTGCACTAGTGCATTTGATTAATGCATTTAAGATACACACGTATTTTCAATTATTTCTATGCGCACAACTAAACAAAAAAAAATAAAGGAAAAAAAAAGAAAAGAAAGTTTTGCCAAGCCTCAACAACAACAACAACAACAACAATGGCCAAATGCATAAAATGCGTATTTATGCAGTTTTAGTTTGTTGTTGTTGTTGTAGTTTTCATTTTTATATTTAGATTTGCAGTTGTTGTTATAAATAAAATGTGGGTCATGTGCATCAAATTAATTAATTGGTGTCAATTGGTGCGATTTTTAGCGCTTTTGCTTTTTACACCAATTCTCTTTTTTTTTCGCTTTCTTTTAAGCGGTTTTTGTGTGTTGTTAACTTGGCCAAATGCGTCTGACATAGTTGGCACTCTGATTTGCATAGGCCTATAGGCAGCTGACAACCCCCCCCCCCCACTCCCCTGCCCCCTTTTCAACAAAACTTGTCTTGTCACAAATTGTTTATCCGGATGCGCTTCTAGCGGTTATAAACGGTTAACACTAACACTAACAGCAACCAACAGCAACGACAACAAAAACAGACATTGACTTTCCGGTGTGTCTTTTGGCCGCCTTTTTTTGGGCGCTGCGCTCAGCTGCCCCGCCTTTAGCATGGCCCCCTCCCCCTCTAGCAACACCTTCACCCATTGCCGTCGCAATGCCTGCATTGCTTGGTGTATTGGTGGATTGGTGTCAAGCGCTCATTTCCCTAATTCAGTTTTACATTTACACACACAAGTTTTATTCTGTTATTTTTCTCTTTCCTTTGTCTTTCATTTTGCTGTTTCTTTCACTTGACGATTTTGAGAAAACGCGCACAAAAATCGCGCCGCGTGCGTTTGTGGGCGTTTTTTTTTTCTTTTTCTTTAGTTTTTGATACGTTTTCCTATGTAGAACAATTTGGTTCCGTTGCTTTTGCTAAATTTATAGCCCAGATGATGAGGTTGAAGATGATGAGCTGTGTGTGTGTACATGTATGTGTGTGCATGTGCATGTGTGTGTGCGTGTTGTTTTTGTTGATGCCCAGTTTTGAACTGGCGATTTTTCGCTCAGTTTTTCGGGGGCTGTACGCCTCGCCTCGTAAGTTGATTTGTTTTTGTTTTTGTTTTGGTTGTTTTGGTTTTAGTTGTGTGTTTGTTTGTTGTTTGCATTTTATTTTTAGAACATTTCATTTCGAATTCGCAACGCGCCTCAGCGCGCATAGTTTTACAAAATATTTTCCAACGGAATACAAATATTTTTCGCTCAGCAATTTATCATTCACCCACAATAACAAAATCGAAAAATATGTATTATGGAAATTTGTTTAGACTGGTAGTAAAAAACAAAATAAAACACTAACAAAAAAAAAACAAAACAGCCGCCGCTCAGCTGTGAATCGAGCGCAACAGAGAAAGAAAGAAAAAAAAACAAAAAACGCTAAAAACTAAACAGCAAGTGCTCAAAACACACAAAAAAAAACACACACACACCGAAGCGAGTTCTGACGAACGAGTAGCGAACCCAACCGCCTGCGCCGGAAGCTTAAAGTGGACTGAAACGAATCGAACCGAACCGAAACGCAGCAACAGCAACACAGCAGCGCCAAAGCTGGCCATAATCTAGGCACAGTGGGACGCTGCTATGAAAAGCATACAATAAAATTCAAGTCGGAGTTGAATCATTTTTGTAGTATGAATAACAATTTAATACATTTTGAAGAATCTGAATGAGGCACTCAGAAACGCCATATTGTATTGCAATTTATCGATCGTTTACCTGAATATCAATCATGCTCATACTAAGAATTTATTTCATTAAGTAAATAAACAACAAACTACACTTGACAGTTGACGCACACTTAAAGCACATTTGATCCACTGTGCATTGACTTGCAATGAAATGAAACGCAACGGAAATGAGACACGTTTGTGTGCTCGCACTGACTCTCTGCCTGCCATTTGCTCTTTCTCTCTCTCTCTTCAGTCGCTCTCGGTCAGTGTTCTCGGTTCATTGATGGAACGGTTTGGCATCCGAATCAAAGTGGCAAACGCACAAAGCGTTGCAAGTGTTTTCCATGTTCTTGTTGCTGTTGCTGTTGTGTACTTTGTTTACATTTGCAGCAAGAAAAAGTAGTACTATAAGAAGAAGCAGGTAAACGCAAGAAGAAGCAACAGCAGCAAAAAGCAAGCTGAGCTAATCGCAGTTTTAATTGCATTTCAGTTTTGGTGTCGAGCAGCGACGCCTGCGCAGTCCCCGCTTCAGTGGCTATTTAGATTTGAATTGGCCAAGCAGCAGCAGCAGCAACAGCAGCAACAGCAGCAACAGCCTTGATACGCAGCCATTAACAACATAAGCAACAAACAACAACAATCAATGAGCGACCAACAATTGAGCAAATGAATGAATGAATGGATGAAATGTGCAACGCTTAAGGAAATGGAATTAATAATCAATTGCCAAATAACATGAAACGATAACCGATAACGATAATAATAGCGATTGCGACTGCGATAAATGGATAGCAAGCAAAGCTTTAGATTTAGATAATTTAAACCTACTTGCCAATGCCATATAAAATATATATCTCCCAGTCTCGCTGTCTCTCTATGTGCTAACTTGATTTGCATTACAAATTCAAATATGCAAATGTTTCAAATTCCAAACATTCCGCTTAGCCAATTTGCAAAAATTGATGCGAATATAGAGAGACAGAGACAGAGATGTAAACCAATCCGTTTCTAAAGCCTGATTGGCTTGAAGGCAACCAATTTTTGTCGCCTGGACAGCGCTGCTTTGCTCAATCGCGCGTGAATTGTCATCAGCGAGTTCGGCATTGTTGCCGTGTGTCGGGTGTGCACAGCTCCCACACACTGCTCTCTTCGTCTGTTGCTCTCTCTCTCTCTCTCTCTCTGTGTTGCTATTGTGCTCAATGTGCTGGCATGCGTGACGGACGACGCTACAAACAAATTTCCTGAGTGCCTTCTCACGCACAGACAGTTTAGGCGGCAGGGGTGCAGTGAGGGGTAATGCTATGATCGGTAACAGAGCCTCAACCAACGAAAACAACAACATCAACAACAACAACAAAACTCGCAATTACCGATGCGCCCAAGCCGTAGGTCAATGCAATTAAGGCGCCGCTTGACCGCAACAGCGAAGGGAAGGGGTGGGTGGGTGGATAGGGGTTGGGGTTAACACCGCAAAAAGGGCAGCCCAAAAAGGTGTCAACTCAATAAGCCGCCTGCCCCCAATCACCTAAGACCACACTTAGAGCAAAGGTCCAGTTGATGTTGTAATTTTGTAGCAAATACTTTAAGTGCAAAATAATTATTGCATCTTTTTTGTACATTTATTTTGTACATTTATTTAATGATATTTGTAATAAATGAAGCAGATTTCGAGCAGATTTGAGTACAAAGTGCAAAATAGTTTTTTTTGTTTTTCTCTCTTTTGTCGACTGTAATTGACACTTACCTAGATCATTGTAGAGCGTTGTGTTCAGCACGATGTCGTTGAGGCCGCTGATTCCAGAGCCGAGGCACGAGTCTGAGTCCTCATTCTCCTCGGCCAGTGTGGGTGGACCGTCCCACAGCGCCTTGGCTGGACGTCGGACGCGATCGAGTCGCACTCGCGGAATATCCTCATAGCACACATCGCCCAGCTATTGCAGCGAGAAAAAATATATATGTATATATAAATAGAATATGGTTTATCTTACTTCAGAAAGAAGCAACGAAATTTGTGAAATTTTAATTAGTGTTGTAAGTTGATATGTAAGTTGGTATGTTTGAGCATTACCCACCTCTAGCTCCTTTTTGGGCGTAGCCGGGAATATCTACAAGTTAGTAGCGTTTTATGGTCCATGTTAGTGGGTGCAAGAGAGTGTGGGAAAAGAGATACAAAAGAGATGCGCAACATACATATACGATGAGCGATAGAATACATGTATATATGTATGTACATACAAGTAGATGTGTATGTAGTTAATGTATGTAGCTAACAGATACAATGTTGTACTCGCCAAACTCTACGAGTTACCAACTGATTCATCGTCACTTACTACTGGACGAGTTGCAAATTCATAATATTCTATTGTTACTCGTTACTGATTAAGTAAGTAATATTTCTAATTCGCTTCTACATTTTCGTAAGCCGTGGTAAATCGTTGCTAATCGTCCAGTACTCGTTATTTGTAAGCAATCTTATAGTTATTTTAAATTCGCTATGCGTCAGTTGCTACTGTCTCGCTAGTCGTATTTTGTTACTCATCACTCGCTACACGCTTATCGTTACTCGCTGGTCGTTACTCGCAACATGTTTTTTGTCGCTGGCTATTTGCAATTCGCATCTAAAAGTTATTTGTTATTCTTTAAAAGCCCATTAGATATATATTTATAAGCGCAGTACGCAACTCGTTGGCCAGCACTCTCTTATTGTGCGACTTGCAACTCGCTACTCACCGAAATCTCCTCGCTGCAGTAGGCGGTAAATGTTTGATCGTCCTGCTGCAGCACGCAGTACAGCGGTCCCCAGGGCAGCGTTTTTATTAGGCGTGTTAGTTCGCCCTCCGTTTCTGCAAAGAAGCGAGAGAGAGAGAGAGAGAGAGACGAAAGATATAAACATATGTTGGATAACTATGTAAGACAGTGGCAAGAAAGACATAAATAATTAGGTGAGCAGAGATACAGATACAGATGTTCTTGAAAACACCATTTGTACATAAATGACAAACAAATAGCTGTTTTTCTGTTTCTAATAAGCTTAAGCGTAGAATTATTCTGTGTCACCACCAGGTGGTAGTCAATGCATTGCCTTTCCATATTAATGAAGTTCCTCTTTTAAGTGCACCAAGTCAATATTCTCAGCAGACACACTGGCGCCATCTAGCAACCAACGGCGAAATTTATTTTACCATTAGCCAAAATGAGGGGAAAACATTGCCTGCTTTCAGGCGGCGCCAAAAAATGAAAAAATACCATTTTGTATGCGCGCGCAGCGAGAAAGCACAAGAAAATGACAAAAGCAAAAACAGAAGACCAGACCAGACCAGACCACTCCTCCCCAACCCACCAGCACAGCCATACCCCCTGACAAGCCCACAATTATTTGCTTGTTGCCGCTGGCTGCTGCTGGTGTTGCACGCATGCGTGTTGCTAATAAGACAGCGGTACTAACAAATTAGAAATGCATCTGCAACTGCGTCAAATGCCGTTTGTCTGCTGGCTGTGTGCGGAAAATTGTGAAAAATTGTGAAAAACTGTATTCGTTGGTAGTAAAAAAAAAGAAAAGAATTACAACAACAAGTGCAACAGACAATGGGCAACCAAGTTTAACTAAGTAACTGCTTATCCCCCCCCCCCCTCTCCCCTCTCCCACCATCTCCGCGTCAACAACTCCCATTTGCCTTGCCCGCATCAGATTCAATCATTTAATCTCATCGCCTTTACGCCACCCCTTGCCTCTCTTCGCCCCCCCCCCATCGACAACTTGTAGCGCGGCCCTGCAAAAATTACAAAGTTCGTTTCACTTCGCTTCCTCCACGTTCTTGACGGCGAATGCGATAACAATGTAACAACAACAACAACAACAACAACAAGATAAATAATAAAAATGAAAAAAAAAGAGAGAGAAAACTGTTTTAATTTGAAGAGACCCACAGAAGAGAGACTTGAATTGGAGAGTGGGATGGAGATGTGAAGATGAGACGAAAAAAAAAAAGGAAAAAAAGTCAAGCCAAAAGAAGAGTTATCGTCGAATATCCGATGATTCAATACCCTATAAAGCAAGCTTCTTAAATAACTACCAAAACCATTTGTCAAACAGAAACACAAAAAAAATCGAATTTTTATTAAATGCTTGATCTATAAAAAAAAATGGAACTCTTATCAATATAAAAAGAAAAAATTAAAATGAAATTAACTGAGCTTTGTTTCAAGTTTTTGCGTAATGAACAAGATGATAATGAAAAGTGATTATGTAAGGCAACCAACCAAATTAATCTCCACTTTACAAAGGAAACGATTAAAACACAAAACAACTCAAAATTTAATACTCTTAACTACAAAAAACAATACTTTTCCAAACATTATACGATTTTGATTTTTTAGAAATGAACGCCTAAGATCCTAAATTAATTTGATAAGCCAAAAAAAAAAAAATGAATATAATCTTCTCGTTACGTAACGTTCAGTATGTTCAGTATACCATCGGCAGATCTAGTTTATGTATATTAATTATATTATTACATTCATTACAGTAACACACACACACTGAATGACCAAATTCAAATGCCCTTCTGTGAGGGTGTAGCAAACTAACAAACTCTAACCCAAAGTAGAGTCTCAGTGCGTGGGGGGGGCAAGTACTTAGTACAAGCTTATGGGGAAAAGGGGGCACAACTGCTGAAGAGGGTTGCGGACGGTGGGGTGGCTGGGGATGGGGGAGGAAGGATAGGAGCTTTGTCAGCTCTTGTCGCATCCATCACATTTTCACATACAACACGACAACGGCGGGCGAGTCGACATTCGAATTACGGCGCCTGTCTGGCCACATTTAACACAAGTAACAAGAATAATAATAATAATAGTAATAAATAATAATATTGTGTGGAATTGTGTGAAGACCACAACTGAAGCTCAAGTTGAAGCCGGAGTCGGCATCAGCGTCGACGTCAACGTCAGCGTTGCTCAGCAACTTTGCGTTAATTTTGAAACGTTCGTTGTTGGCTGTGTTTCTTTTCTTTTCTTTTCTTTTCTTTTTTTTTTCATTTTTTTCTTTTCATTTTTTTTTTGTTTTCTTCATGATTTTTTTTCTGCTGCTTTTTGCATAAGAATTTCTCGCTTTTGAGTTCAATGCACTTGCCGAGGCGCTTTTCAGCAGCAACAGCAGCAGCAGCAGCAGAAGCAGAGAGCTTTTGCAATTGCCTCCATTCAAGGGCAGCAGCAGGCGGAGGGGGGCAGCAGGCGTGGCATTCAGTTTGCCCACCTGCCAAGCGGCAGCGTTCCAGTCACTGGTCACTGTTTAGAGAACAGCTGTTTTCTTTTGGTTACGTCACACACTGCTTAAGCGTCAGTTTGTTGTTGCAGTTTTTGCTATCGATCAATTATCGATTAGCGTGCATTCGCACATTTTCCAACACTGGTGTGTGCGGCTAATCTCTGCTGCCAAGATAACTGCACAACTTCGTGAGAATTTCAACAATTTGAGAACCGTGCTCCAAGCTAAACCATTCTTCTGTGTCGTTCGTGTCGAGTGATGGTGAGCGGGTTAGGGGGAGGGAGGGGGGGGGGGGGGCATGCTGAAAGAATGCAAGAGAATACTCGACTAAAATCCCATATATACCCTGCATAAATCCCACAGATATTAAAGTGGAGTGCCAAAAGCAGAAGCACAATAAACTCTATGACTGATATATACATAAAGATGATTCTGATCAAGTTGCAAGAAGAATCAAGTTCACACAATATAAAACTAAGTATACTAGCGGCATATATATACCCAATTCAATAAATCAGCTTAATTCATAAAAATAAATAAGTCGAAGATTTATGTTTTGCTGAGTGTTTGCCTCAGTTGCATTTTCCAAATCTTTCATATTTAACTTGCAGCTATGTCGAAGAGATCCACTTGTGCTTATTTTTATTTTTAATGCACTTTGCAGAGGGTATTCTAATTTTGTCGTGAAGATGGAGACGGCCATAGGGTATATAGATATATATATAGAATCGTGATGCCAAGTCGATATAGCCATATCGGTCAGCTTACATGCGAACTAGTTCCGCAGTCTTGAAGCTATCTTGATGAAACTTCATATATGTATTTGCAGAACAAATTTCGAGTTTTTATCGGATCACTAGCTACGAATTTCTTAGGCCTCTAACACTTGAACTGAAAATCTTTAAAATCGGACGATTATATTTAATACCTGCCATGCTATGAAATAATCGGTCGATTTTCGACTATTAGGTGTGCAAGTCCATCTAATCTTCGGTGTTGTTCTTTCTTGTTATTTTTATTTTCCCAATCTTAATCATTTGCTGAATGAAGAAGAGGGCAACTCATTTCCAAAACTGTTAATATAAAAACCAAAATGTATCTGAGAAAAGATGTTTGCATTAAAAGACAAAAAGTCAATCAGAAAAGCTTTACACTTAATTGATCGATGAGAAAATGTCTGTTAGCCAAACAGAAATCGAAACTCAACTATTGGTTGGTCCTAGTGTTAAATTACACTTCACCCAAATTATGATTACATGCCACATTAACAAAACGCAAGAAGAAGAGCACAATTAAATTATGAAGCACCCCAAAAAAAAAAAAAAAAAAAATGTTGCCAATTAAAAGAAATTTAAAATAATTTATGCGATGCGTCATGTGCGTCAGTGTGTGTGTGTGTGTGTGGGAGGGTGTGGCTGAGTTTACATATGTTGCGGTTGAGCGGGGTAGGTGTTGGGACAGCAGTGTGGGGGGGATGGGGAGTGACGATCGACGCAACAAGTTTGTGTCTGTTCTGTTTCCCTTCAGTTCAGTTTGTGTTTTGTCTGTTTTCCCAGCTTTTCTGCTGTTTTCCAAAAGGCAAAAACCGAGAAACAGCAAAAGAACAAGTTTTGCAATAGGCTGTCCTAAGCCTATATATATATATATATATATATATATATATATATATATAATGGGGGGTTTCTAACAATTAGCTGCATTTTGCTGCTTACTCAAGTATTGAAATATTATTATATATATATGGAATATATATAATACAATACAGGTAGAGATCATGTAAAGATCCAATAGGACAAATTATAATTATTGATTTTATTGGTATTTGTGTGAAAAAAGAAGAAGAATAATATAAATCTTGTGAATATAGCTTATTGCAACTCAATTGAGTTGCAACTGCAGATATATGATTATTGAAATCAATCGATGGGTCGATCAGCGAGCCCAACATAAACAGCTACACACACACATACATATACATATATATATACATATATATATATGCAGTTTAATTGCCAAAATTAGAATACCCTCGACAAACATGTAGGGCATCAAAAATGTGTGTTTTATTTTGTGGTGGCAGGCGCCAACATGAGAGGCAACAACCAAAAGACGCTGGGCGACAACAATGAAAGCTAAGACGCTGCTACTTCCGCATACGCACAGCAGCTGTGCCACACAATGCAGCACCTCCCACCACCCCACTCCCCACACAAAACAAAAGCACCAAACCTGTGCCCCCTCTTCCACAACCTTCTCAGATGTGTGTGTGTGTGTGTGTGTGTGTGTGTGGGTGAAGAACTGACAGACGAACAACAGCAGCAGCAGTGGGTGTAGTTAGAGTGGGGGCATGAGGCTGGGTGCAGGGAGTAGGTGGGGGGTTATTTGTTGGCGGTTGTGGCATCTAAAGTTTATGGATGTGCATTTTTGGATTTGGGCCATAATATGCGTGGAGCACAGCAGCCAGAAAGCAGAAGCCCATAAGTACAAACATGTGTATGTCTGGATCCACTGCACCACCACACCACCACACCACCGCACCGCCAACCCTTTGGCCGTCTCTGCGCACATATAAACATGCAATCTAACACAAATAGTTGCGTAAATGCAACAACAACAACAACGACAACAACAACGACAACAACAACAACAACAACGACAGCTCTTAATTAGGTTTATGGGAAATATGCGAAACGTAATGCTGGAAAAAAACATATATAAAAAAATCAGAGCAAATACTGAACACAAAAAAAACAAACAAACAAACAAAAGCGGAGCCGATCTCTCTTTCTCTCTCGCTCTCGCTCGCTCTCTCTATCTCTCTCGCTCTGTTTCGATTGCTTGTTGACAGCCCCACCCTGTCTTGCTGCCGCTGCCGCTGCCCCTTCCCCTCCCCCCCCCCCCCTCTTTTAAAATAAACAATGCAGAATTATAGCATAACTTGAATTTCGCATCATGTAATCAGCTCAAAGCCCGAAACTGAATCGAGTCGCGCCGCATTTTTATTTGTCAATTCATTTATAGATTGTTTTTCTCTCTCTCTCTCTCTCTCTCTCTCGCTGCTTCTCCAGTCTGCATTTTTTTGTTTTTCTTTGTACCCTGTACACCATCTGCGAGGGTTTCAAATGGAGTAGCATAGCAAAAAATCGAGTTTGCAAAACCGATTCCAAAAAGCAGATGAAGTTTTTTTTGCTCAACCAACTCAAACCAGCTGTAAAAAACGTGCCTCGTTTAGAAAAAATGAACAATTAAATATATACTTTGCACAGGGCATCTTATAGTCGAGCTGTATTTTATTTGTTGTATCTTAGCGATTGCAAAATTGAACTCAAGTTTTTCTTCAGCTTCTTCTTCTGACTCTTCTGATTCTTCTGTGTTTTCGGGGCGTATACGCAACGCAATTTTGTAATATTTCCCAGAAGACACGCGAATTGTTTGTGTGTGAGACATATGCATAAAATGGATTGTTATTGGCAAGTCATATTACGGATGTGATCAGAGCTCGCGATTTGTGCCAATTTTGCAATTTGATGGAATAGTTGGAATAGTTGCAGATGACTGCAGACGGGCGTCAGTCTGTCGATATATGTTTGTTTATGATATGGTAGTCCGATGTTTATAACATTGTGTCTGCATTCTCGAAACAATATGAAACTTCTGTCAAGTCAGTTTGTCTGGATATCAGGGAAATGCTTGCTTCATCTGCCAGTTATTATTCCCTTTCCCTTTTTTTTTTAATTTTTAATTGACGTTTAATTAAATAATTCCATTAACTTGTATATGATATAGCAGTCTGATCTTGAGCAAATTTTCAAATATTATTATTATTATTAATTCTAAATTGAGCAAATCTCAGCAAAAGCTGATTTGAATTTTTTATTTATCTAACCGAAAACCGTTTGAAATCCGTATCGGATTCCACATCCTTGTTATGAGAAACGATTTTTATAAAACCAATTCATAACCTTAAAAATCTACAAAATACTCCTCCATTTGTCCAATGGAAGGATAAGTTCATTTTTATTTTACTCAATCGACTTTATATCTTTTTGTACCCTTGTGCAGGCAGTTATATAAACATCTCGGATCCCAGAGCATATATAGACATATATTTTTGATCAGCAGCAACAGCCTAGTCGATAGGCAAGTCGTACTCAGAGGCAATAAGAGTGAGGTGAGGGGGTCCATTTCATTTGACCCCAAACAAATTGCAACAATTTTGAATATTTGTCGAGTAATTTTTTCATAATTAATCTGTAAGCAAAATACAAAAATATTTCCCGAATTTTTCAGCTTCCTTCGTTTGAATATGTGCTAGTTATCTTTAGGGTATCTCAAGTAGTCGGGCTTCTTACTTGTTCTCTGTTCTCGGCTTTCAATTTCGAATACATTGCTGAAACTTGGTACAGATGCTGCTTCTTCTTCTTCTTATTGATATTATTACATACCAACACATACAAATAATTTGGCTAAAACCGCCAGCCAACAACCTGTTGGATGAGATCATAATGCACGACAACATCCATTTAAATGAATTACCGTTTGACACACATATTTATTTATATACATATTCATAATAACTCAAAATTCGAGTTGATTCCGATAGGAACAGAGAAACTAGCATTTGGCACACATAAATCGATAGTGGTTAATAGTGGTTATAGTAGTAACACCCCAAGGATTTCCAGTTCTTCAAGTTTTGCTTCTGCTTCTTCATCTTCATCTTCTTCTTCTTCTTCTTATGCAGATCTAGTAAATAACATTATAATTTGCATATAATTTGAATTTCTGTAAGAACATTTTATCTATATAAAAAAGAATCTATAATTGAAATTCCTCAGTTTGTATGTAAATGAATGCAAAAAATACGTTCGATTAAAATACGGCTGAAAACTACGCTTTTTTTTGTTTGTATGCTGGATTACTTTCAGTTTTGAATTGATCAGCAAATGTGATATTATGCATTACTCGTATTACTTGGATATGACACCGAACACCCCCCCCCCCCCCCCCCCCACCCCTGCACCAAGTGCCTCCCTCACATCAACCTCCTTTTAGCCAAGTTAACAAATGCCCCTCTGCAATACTGTTAATCTGTACGTCTATCTCGTTTGGCATATGGTGGCTATAATTTCATGCGATCAACAGGTTTTGCAAATTTCCTTTTTCTTTATATTTCTTAATGTTGGTTTCTTGTCGTTGATGTTGTTGTAGTTGTAGTCGTTGTTGTTGTTGTTGTTGCTGTTGTTGTTATCGTTGTTATTGGGGCATTGGAAAAACCTGAGACGCAGACGTGGCGGCAACGTGTTAATCCATGTCGACGTTTGACGTTTGCCAAAAACAACAACAAGCTGTGGCAGCAACGCGGAAGAAAAGGGGCTTGAGAGGGAGTGGGAGTGGGGCAGATGCGGGTAGGGAGTGAGTGTGACTATAAAGCCTGATTGGAACTGAGACAAACGTTGCGTCGCCGACGGAGACGACGTCCCCACCAAAACACACACTTGAGGAAAAAGTGAATTTTTTCATAGAAAGTTGCTGGGCAACATTTGCGACGAGGAAGACGGGAGGAGGTCGAGGCGGCAGCTGCTGTGGCCGATACTTGAAAATAGAAAATACGACAACAACAACCACAACAACAACAACAACAGCAAAGTGTTTTGTGTCTCTCTTTTGAGTTCCGAATTCTTTTTTTTTTTGCAAGTTGTTTCACTTTCTAGCCTGCCCCTTCCCCATCCTTTCTTTGGCTCGCAGTGCAGCCGCGCAGCTAGCCGCAAACAGCGCATTGAACTTTCTTTGTGCCGACAGGTGGCGCTGCCAGCGCCGTTTGATCCATAAACCAAATCGAAGCACAAAAACAGAAAAAGAATTAAACAACGGTAACACAGCGACAGCTGCACTTTGCCTAAAAACAAAAGCAACAACAACAAAAAGAAAGAAAAACAAAAAGTGTGCCACGACGACGCGTCGCTAATGACGCCATCGCCAATCGTCGCGACGTTTACGATCTCACTCTCCCACTCTTGCTCTGTATGCGTCTCTCTCTCTCTCTCTCGCTCTAACAAGCTTTCTTGCTCTCATCTCCTTTAACGCGCGTTTGGCTGGGTTTTGAACGAGCTTAGAAGTAGCGAAAGAACTGAATAAACGAGTGCGCAACTAAGCGATACCCTATAGAGAAAGATATGTATATATATATATATATATAGAGAGAGAGAGAGGAGGCAGCTGCCACGCCTGAAATTTCAACTTGACAGCGACAAAAGACAAGAGATGAAACTTTTCACTGTAATAATATAATATAAATGAATGAAAAAATCGGAGCTAGATTCTAGATTTGAGCTTATAAAAAAAAATAGCTAGTTTAATAGTTTGCGTATGATAAATACCAAATACCCATTAATAAACATTAATTACAGGGTATTTAGAGAAATGTCAAATGGCCTGAAAGCCATTTAGCTAAGCGGTGCGTGGCCCAAGAACCGTACCAAGACGTTAGTCCACTTAGCCAAAAGCCACAAAAAAAAAAACAAAACCGAAGACGTGTTAACCAAGATGGTCAAGTGACATGCAAAGCGAAAGCGGCCAACAAACTTAAAAAAAAAAACAACGCAACAACGCAGGCAGGCAGGCAGGCAACAATCATGACAGAAATGATGTCAAGCCAGCGGGCATGAAGCCGCAAAAACAACAACAACAACAGCTGGTCTCCGCGGCAGGGGCCAATGGCCAAACCCAGTCGAGACCTCTCCCTCTGTGTGTGTGTGTGTGTGTGTGCATGTGTGTGTGGGTGTTCAAAGGCAAGGCTAAGCGGCGTAAAGTGCCGAAAGGCTGTTAGAATGTCACAAATGACCTTGACACACCAACCGGCACACACAACTCGCACAACTCGCACACACACACACACAGGCACACACCTTCCTTCCGCTGCGGGCGCAAACAAGAATAATAATACAAAAGAAAACAAAAAACAAACTTAAAGCCATAAAGAAACGAACGATATGCGGCAAATATGGCAATAAGAGCTTTGCCATTTGCCATTTGCCACTTGCCACTTGCCATTTGCCGCGACAGACTGCCTTGAAGCCTTTATTTCCACCTTATGTCACGACACGACTTCATCGATGGGAAGCACCCACAACAGCAACAACAACTGTTGCCAGCCAGGCCACAAAAATGTACAAATAGTTTTCAATTAAAGCCAGAAAAAAATTTGCTTGATGCTAATTGAAAATATTTGTTCAAGTTGTAAATAAAAATTCTTTATTTTTATTGTTTTTTTTTTTTTATTGAATTATCAATTCAATTCCATGTTAAACAATTCTAATAACTATTTATTTTTAATATATATAACTCAATTCGCACTTAGCCCTTAAGCAATTGGAAAATGTAGAATAAAAACTCAAAGATTTTGGATGAGAACAAAGAAATGCATTAGCAAAATATTTTGATATTTTGAGAATCGCTCTGCTCATTAAATATCGCAATAAAATTGTAATTGGTGTCACAAGTCTTTAGTTTTTGGCAGCTTGCATATGATAGATATAGCTATAGATATATTTACAGGTAATAAAAACATTTTTGTTTCAAATTTATGAGAAACGCATTCGAAAAGCATTAAAAGTAAATGCAAGGTTGGCTCATAAACCAATTTATTTCTTTTTGTCGCCTGCACGTGTTGTCGTCGCTGATGTGTGAGTGTGTGCGTGTGCGCGTGTGTGTGTGTAAAACAAGCAACCCCTCGAGCTACAACAACAGCAACAACAACAACAACGACGACGACGACAACAAAAAAGTGAAGCGGATGAGCGACAGGTAAAAATGCTAATAGTAGATAACGGAAAACGGAAAACGGCCAACAACAACAACAACAGCAAACAGTGACAGCCTGCCCAAAGTAGTTAGTTGTCTGCTGTTTGTTGTTGTTGTTGTTTTTGTTGTGGTTGTTGTTGCTGAGAGGCAGCCCCGTTCAGTTTTCCCAGGCCAAGCGGCATTTGCACAGGTGCTCAAAGAGAGGGCAACGCAAAGAGAGAGAGAGAGAGAGAGAGAGAGAGGGAGAGAGAGAGAGAGATATATATAGAGAGAGAGAGAGAGAGAGAGAGAGAGAGAGAGAGAGTCAAACAGCATCCGCATTTTCTGAGCAAGCGTTGCCACCCTTAACACAAATAACCACACACACTTACACACACACACACACACAGGGACACAAATAAAGTCGCTGTCCAAATACGATTCAAGTTTTGATTTGCTGCTATTTAAGTAGTTTAAATATTTGTTGACCTCTACGAAACTTCCTTTGCTTTGAGCTTCTTTTCTCAATTGAAATAATAATCCAAATCTTTGCCCCGAATAGGCAACTTTCATTGCGGATTCTTTTTTGTTTCATAACTCCTTTGTGGCATGTCCAATTCCTCTCTCTCTCTCTCATTTTCTCTCTTCCTCTGTATAGCTCTGCTTTCTTTCTTCTTCCTCTTTCACTGATAACACTGGATATGCACATCATTATAGTACTTTTGAAATTTGGTGACTTAACTCAAATACGTTGAATGAAGCAGGCATTTCTAGTATTATATATAATAGTATATAAAAAAAACATTACTTAAAATCCAGTTAAATAATTATGCACAAGCAATCAATAGTGTCTACAAGTAAACATTACAAATATTCACAGCTATTAAATTTATTAACAAAAATAAATTAAAGTCCTTAAATGTAACAATTTGTATATATATATTTGATTAAATTTGTATATAAATTCATCAATATAAAAGTAGTGAAGTTTTCTCAGCTTTCCCTAATAATAATGTATCTAAATTTATAGTTTGGTATTTGGAAAATAATCGTATTTGAAAATATTCCCAGATGAGAAACAAAAACTTTGTTTTGCTTTGCCCAATTGAATCTTTTTCTTCATACTGCAGCTTTTGAAGGGGTCTCGATTTGATCAGCATAAAATGAGTCATATCTTTATGAAATGGTTTAGGCAGCAGCACTACTATTAATTTGACCGCAAGTGTTTCTAATGATCTTTGAAACATTCTAGTTCTTTAATAGGGCTCCAATAATTATTTCATCATTTTGTTGCTCAACAATACGAATTGAAACAGACGAGACTTGCGTGAGGTCAATTCTAATTTCCGTTACTAATTTGTAAATTCTTAACTTGAATTCATATCAAATCTTTACTCTCTATCTCTCTCTCTCTCTCTCTCTCTCTCTTTCTCTCTATCTGTCTCTTTTTCTCACTCTGTCAAAGGTATCTTTGATATTGTTTGTTGCTGTTGTTTTGCTTTTCGGCCATCAAATGGAGCGTACATCCGCTTTCAGCCTGGTCAACTGCTGTTAACGCTGGCAGGTGTTGATGTGTGTGTGTGTGTGTGTGTGCTGAGATAGCGATTTACTCTTTATTGTATGCAATTACGTGAACTTATTAACTTTCTCCCAAACCAGTGGATCAATGTGACAAATGGGGGAAACAACAACGTTTGTCTGAATGTGCTAAGTCATTATTTTGTCAATGTTTGTTTAAAATATCATATATCGAAATCAATATAAATGTATATATATATATATATATATAGTACCAGTTGTTTATAATTATGAATAGAAAAACTGTTGAGAATTTTTAGGTTGTAAAAAATGCTGACTGACATTTTTTAGTCCGATATCGATAACATCGTTGAAATATGATCCACAATTTTAATGCTAAAGAATAGTTTATATATAATTGTTTAAGTTTAACGATGACAAATCTGTATTTGTTGAACATTCGAGTTTTACAATGCTTCATGTGGCAACCATCATATTGCACAGAGTTGACAATTGAGAATCCATTTTGCCAATGATCTCCTAATGCGTAAGGGCGGTGTGGGTGTGGTGGGGTGGGTTGGGGTGGTGCAGGGGTTGTTGGGGTTATAATGGTATACACTTACCACACACATCCAGCCAGCCCTCGACACGACTAGGGTAGGAAATTGCATAGGCTCGATTTAGATACGTGCGACGTCCCATTTTTGCTGCTGGGTGGTTTTCTATTTTGCAATTTTGATGATTTTTTTTTTTGTTTGGGATGCTGTTCCGGCACTCTCTCTTCTCTCTCTCTCTCTCTCTCTCTGATATGCTCTTTAGTAGCGTGTTGCGGGTCGTTATCTTTCGGCTTGTCGACAAGTTGTCGAATAGCGGCTGCTGTTGAATTTTGTTGTTTTCTGCTTAATTTGAATATTGATTTTGTTGCCGCTGGCTTTTGTTGCTATTCTTCTTTTTTATTGCACTTGTCTTCGCCATATAGATATATATATATATATATAACAAATTAAAATCAACGTTTCGTCGAGTTTCAGTTTAAATTTCCATTTGTTGTTGTTGTTGGAGTTGTTTACAGCCTTTCGATTAACAACTGAGCCAACAACAACACAAAACAAAAGCGCGTTTCAAGAGCACAAGAAAATAATAAAAAAAAAAAATCATTTATAATCACGATTTTTGTTATATTTGTTTTGCTGTTTGTTTTTTTGTTGTTGGTTTTTTTGGTTTTTTTACGCACACGGTTCAAGCTTGAATGCTTGCTGTCACTCTACCGCGCGCGCTCTCTTCTCTCTCTGTATTTTTGAAGTGTGTCCGTGTGTGTGATGGTTATTTGAGCTATTTTAGCCTTTGCCTCCAACAGCTGAGTGCTCAACGATTTGAGAGAGAGAGAGAGAGTGAGTGAGTAAGAATGAGAGGAGATGCTCGCTTCTCCAACTCCCCCCGCGACACTTACTGTTTTTACTGTTGTTTCGCCACACACACACATATATACACTCGCATGGATATTGTTAATATTCTGCGTCGAAGGCCGGTCAGCGCATATTGAAGTTTTATTTATTGTTGCCGCCACTGTTGTTGTTATTGTTATTGCTCTTGTCGCGCCAATGAAACCAGAAACTTTTTTAGCAGTCACAGACGCCGCCGCTGCTCACACACACACATGTGCATACAAGTGCATGTATCCATGCGGTTCAGTGTGTATTATTTTTAAAAATACAAAATCCAGCAACAACAAAACCAAAACAACACACGCACTGCCAGCAAATACAAAAGACTCTCAAAAAATAGCACGCACTTTTATTCAGTTTGAAACAAAAAAAAAAAACGTCACGAGATTTTTCAAAATGCACCTTAATAGCGCGCGACGTCGACACATGCAACAACAAACATTTGAAGAAACAAAAAAAAAAACAATCTAACTGTTTCGCTGCATGCGCATAGAGACGCGCGTCGTGCCAACCGCGCAGCAACAAACATTAACTAACTTATAAACAATGTGACCACCAGCTGCAAATGTGGAAATACGCCAAATGGTAGAGCAATGAAAACGACAAAAGAAAATACCACTTAAATACCAGCTTCGCGGCACATTCAGGCAGCAGCGAAAAAGTATGCCATGAAAAATTGTCACAGAGAGTAGACTTCAAAATGATGGGCTGATATTTTTTCGATTTTGCTGAGCAAACATTTTTGTTGCCTGCTTTTAGGGATGCTGCTGAGAGAAGCGAGCGCGCTCAATTTAAAAGAAAATAAGAATTTTGTTTTTACTTGTTGAACGGTTTACATGAGTTTTAATAGTGCACATAATTAGTAAGTAGTTATTAGTATGTAATCAAATAAACATAAAATTAATAACATTATTTATAAGTAAGTAGTGCTTGAACTTGTTTCTGTTGTTATTGTTGTTGTTGTTGTTGTTACAGTATTCGCTTTGCAATGTTTTGTTGTGCAAGTCTGCGTAAATAAATTACAATTACATCTACAACAGCAACGCAAGAGCACAACAATTTTTTCTACTATATTTTATATAAATATGTATGTGTATGTGTATGTGTCGCTATACATACATATGATAAATAATATATATATATATATATATATCGATACATATATATGTATATATATATATATCTATGTTTATATAGGTATACGCATATTTTTGTTCAGTCTTTGATTTTAAACTTAACGGGTTAAAGAGAGAGGGAGATTAAAAAAAAAAAAAATTGTATACATACATTATGTATGTATGTATGTATGCATGTATGTATGTGCTTGCAGGTAAGCTAAGTTTGGGAATTGATTAATTATAATGATTTATAATTTTGTTTTCATTCGTTTTGTTTTAACACATCTTCTGTGGAATGTGCTAGGAAATGTCCTTGACGGGGCACAGCCCCAATGGAACGCTTCAGTATCATCGTTAGCTATATGGATTACATGTAGGCATATATATATGTATGTATGTGTGTATGTATATGTAGATTTTTCCATGCTTCGCCTTGTTGCCGTTTGCCATTGCCATTTTCACATTTTGCTGGCCGCTGGCTGCTGCTCCTCCTGGCTGCCGCATGATGATGCTGGCGCTGGTGATACCGATCCAGACCCGGAACCGGAACCGGACCCCGAGCCAGATCCGGTACCGGATCCAGTGCCAGATGCCGACTCAGTTTCGATGGCCGCCTGCAGCTCGACGAATATGTCAATGAGATTGTTGATGCCAATCAAATAACCATCCTCATGATTGCCCACCTTCCACGCCGCATAATGATCAATATGCATCTGTGGCGGTAGCGCCACCGTCTTGGCAAAGTCAATAAGCCAAACGCTGGCGTGCGTCTGATCGTGGACGAACAGCAGCGAGCTCCCAATCACCTCGTGCGTCTGGAAGAACTCCGATACGGCCAGGGTGGCGCGTATGGCCCTCAAGCGTTGAATATAACGTGGCTGTAAAATGATGTTGCAATTAGCCACAATTAGCCAAAATCGAGAGCACAACAATTAACTAAGACTAAGACGATGCCAAGAAAAACAGTATCATAAGTATGTCAATCATTCTTCATTCTTCTTCAATCACCGTTCATTAATCTTCAATCATGTTTAAGATGTTGCACTTATTATAAATACAAAATATAATTTCTAGATGATTCTCAATGAGTCTATATCTAAGATTGAGGCACCTAATTTTTGACAGATAGCTTTCTCAAAACTTCATCAATCTTTTCGCTTCTTCTTCTTTTTGTTTACAAGTTTAATGAGGACAGTTGCGATGAGTCCTTGGAATTGTTCTTTCAATGAGTCAAAATCGCATAACCTTGTCCTGAACCTGAACGGATTTAAGGTATCCATATCTATATTTTGATCAGTAACTTACCAGAATATGTGGATGGCCGCTGAGGAACTCGGAGAAAGCCAATTTGATTTGTTCGCGTGACTTGGTCGTTTTAAAATCTTTGGAACTGGTGCCATCGCTCTTCTTGATGCCCTGCAAAACGATAGAGTTGGGGGTTCAGTAAGTGGGCGGAGAAGGAGGGGCATCGTCTGATGGCACCCACCTCAATGCGAAAGCCAAGCGTGGCGGTGCTGGAGATGGTCTCGCGCCAGACCATATAGCGTGGCTTGGTCACCGCCTTGGCGGCATGCTCCTCGGCATTGGGCGCAGTTGCATCGATCTGTATCATCTTGTCGTACATGTCTTTGCGCAGCTTCGGCTTCTCCTTGGCCTTGGAGAGCTCCTCCTCCAGATAGGTGCGCACGCCCACCTTGCAGTCCATAACGCACGGCTGCACATAGTCGCTCAGCAGATCCTGCAGCTGCAAATAGACTGCAAAATGCAAGGCAGTTATAATAAATATGGTTAATCAGATCAATCATAATTGATTGATAATTAACCAGCAAGTCAATGAGTCAATCATTCAGCTAGCAATTTGTCAGTCAATCATTTAGTTAGTTAGTCAATCATTTAGTTAATCCATCAAGCAATTACTCAGATTGACAATTAACCAGTAAGTTCATCTGTCATTCAGTCAATCATTCAGTTAGCAAACAGTTAGTAGCAACAGTTAGCAAATCAATTACTCGAGTTGGTTAATCAGCTAAGAGGTAAATCAGTCATTGGGGTGGGGTGGGGGGGAGGGGGGAATACTTACGTTCGCCATCCTCGCTGGTCACCTGACCCTTGTAGACGGGCACATACGGTCGCAGCACATCCTGCATCAGCACCTGAAAACACTCCTCCTCCTTGGGGCAGAGTTTCTTGAGGACGGTGCCCGGCTCGGGACCGGCCTTGAAGTTGCCCTGATGACCGGCTAGCTGCACCCATGGATAGCGCTGCTTCTTGTACGTTTGAAAGAAGGGCGTCCATTGCACAATGTTTCGTATCTTGCGCCAGCCGGAGCTCTAACAAAGACAAACAGACAGAGACAGAGAGAGAGAGAAAGAGAGAGAGAGAGAGAAGATATTGATGTAATTGAATGTGAGCATTTCGTGACGTGGCGCCATCTATCGCCTGGCGTAATTATCCGTTAGATGGCGACATTTAAATCAAAACAATCGTCTCATTATAAAGTGATGATGACTGAGCAACTCTTGTGTATGCGTTCAATAAGCCACGGATAATTGCTGAATCGTACGACATAAGCATCAGATAATGCCAAACAAGAGCCAGATAGATCTAAAAGCGGTCTAATAACAGCAATGACAGAGCAATACTTCGTGCAACAGTTCGTGTGGGTTGGCCCACATCAGATAAGTCGTGTTATGGCTGAAGTCGGAGCCGGATAACACTCTCAATAATACTAGACACAATCAGAATACGTTGGATAACACCCGATAAATCTGATACTTTCCGGATAACACTCTCAAATATAATACTAGACAAAATAAGTTACGGATAAGACCGGATAAACATAGCTTCACAGCAAGGAGCACAGCAGCATGAAATGCATCCAAAGCATCCGTCTTACCTTCTTCGTGCTGGTTGCTGTGGAACCTGTGGAGCCGGTTGCCGTTGGGGAGTTGCCCGCCGATGTGGACACGTCGGAGTCCCACTCGGAGCTCAGGTCATCGCTGCTGGCGTAGCCATAGTCCCTTGGCATGGGCACCTCCAGCAGCGACTTGGAGTATTGTATGTAGCCGGGGCACAGACTCTGACCCAACGGCGAATGGCTGCGCCGCGGCATCGGCATCATCATCAGCGGATGCGAGTGCTGCTGCGACAGTTTGCGTCCGCCAGATTGACCCACATGCTCACCGAAATTGGCCGTGATGCTAATGGTGGGCATCGATAGCTTCTTTTCGGCACGATGCTTGATGCCATGTGCCTGGGCAAAGGCCAGGCTGCATTTGCGTGTCTGCATATTGTTGCCGGAGAGTTTGCGTCGTAGGATTTTTTTGGTGGCGCCACCACCGCTGCTGCCGCCACTTGCCGTCGCTCCATGGGCCATTTCGGTCTCACTGTCGCCATCATCGCTATCGATATTGGGCACTTTGCTGCTGTTGCTGGTGTTGCGACCCACGTTGCTGTCGTCGAGATCATCGTCATCGTCATCGACATCGCCATCGGCATCGTCGTCAAAGCGCAGTTTCGCAATATCCTCGGGCAGAACATCGGGAAAATGCAAGAGCTTCACTGTCACCTTCTTGCCTGCCTCATTGTAGTAGACCTCCTTGGCGCTCATCCTATCAAAGTCCTCGTAGATGCGCACCTCGGGCGATGGCGTCGTCACTGGGCTCGTCGTTGTCACTGGGCTCGTCGTTGTCGCTGTTGGGCTCTGCCCGTTAACGGTATTTGGCACGGCGGCTGCTGCGGGCGGACGTGTGATTGCGCACACGGACATTTTACACGACATGTGACGGATTACGCATTAGACGCACTGCCTCTGACCAAAAACAACGGCTGCACACAGTATCAAAAGAATCAAAAGAATCAGTGGCTGCAGCCAAACTGTTGTCACTTGTCACTTGTTGCTTGTTGCTTGCTGCTTGCTGCTTGTTGCTTGTCGCTTGTTGTTGTTTGTTTGCTGCATTTGACTTGATTGATTTTGGTGCATTTGCGAACCTGTTCGCGCCTAAGCCACTGAATGCTGTTGAATGCTGCAATGCGGCAAACGACAAACCCACTAACAATCACCGACTTCATAAATACTCTAACAATTATCAACTTTTCCTCTCCCAGTTTAGAGACGGAATATTTTATATTTATTATTCACTTCTGATTAAAGTTGGCGACCAGCCATTAGATCAAACTATTGTTACTTGCCTGCAGGGGCTGGGGTATATATGATATAATATAATAATATTAATAATATAATATATGATTCTTAAGAGAAGCGCATTGGCAATTCGTTGTGGCTTAGCTCAAAGCGGGCTTGTGCTTATTTTGGGTTGTTGTCGACGTGTTGCTGTTGCTGTTGCTGTCTTTGCAGTTGTTGCATTGGCGCACACATCAATCAAAATTGATTAAATTACGTACGCACATAAATACACTAGAGAGTGAGGGAGAGAGCGAGCGAGAGAGAGAGAGAGAGAGAGCGAAGCGCACGCATTTAAGTAGGCATTGCAGAAGCGTGCTGGCATCTGAACTGCTTGGCTTGGCTCCATCTGAGGCCACTTGCAAAATCGTCAAAAACCAAAAACCAAAATCCACCTTAGGTAATTATATATATATTGTATATATATATATATATATATATATATACATATATCTATTTGTTGCACATTAACAGTAGCAAACGCCAAGTCAAACCAAATCGGAACCAAACTGGGGGCAAGGCGAAAGAACAACCGCATTATGATAATAATGGAAATGGTTATAACAAACACAACAACAACAACAACAACAACAACAACAATTACAACCACAACGGAATACTATAAAGAATGCCAAGCCAGCTATCCAGTTACACACACACACACACACACACACAACAATAGATATACAGTAAGATCACAGAAATGACAATCGCTCAAATTTCAAATTTTAGAAATTTGCAAATATTCTCAGTTTGAGAACAAAAGTTGCTCGCGTTTCAAATTGTTTCAAATGAAACAAAAAATTGTTAAATTAATTTGTGTTTTCTTTTGCTTTTCAATTCGCTTTCCCAAAGCGTAAATAAATCTTTAGTTATTGAAATTTGTTTATGTTGTTCAGCATTTCAAATTAATTTGTACTTAAATCTGATATTGATAAACACTTTAATTGGAATCTTGTGAATTTTGTTTTTGTTTTTCTTTTATTTTAGGCTTTACTGTACAGTGTACACTGTAATTTCTCTCGCTCCGAAACATTTGACGTCATTTGCAAAAGTTATTCGTTGCGATAACGAACCACAACTTTGTGGAACCTTGGAACGACGACGACGACGTTGAATGAGGCAACTTTTGTATATAGTACATATAGTATATGCAAACACATACATAAGTAGTTGAGTGCGTGTGTGTGTGTGTGTGTGTGCATAAAGACCACAATATGGCGACGATCATTATGAAAGATACATCGCAACATTCAAATATAGCTGCAACTAGAGAGAGAGAGAGAGAGAGAGAGAGAGAGAGACAGAGATTGCCAAAGCAAAAGGACGGACGCACACAGGGCGCTTCTGGACATGGCTATAAACATCCATATAAACATTCACTAACGTATTTATAGCAACAATCAGTCTAGTACATATAAACAATCAGCATGAGTATATAAACATTTATACACTAAAACAAAAAACAACAAATTGCCTGCTTGTGAAAAACATTTTTCATTTCTTAATTTCAAGATGAGTTTTCTTTGCCTTTTATTCGCAGTGTTTTCCAATTGTAAAATTTGCTTCTTTTTTTTTTTTGCTTTGCTGAAAATAAGTTATTTTTAGAAATATTTGGCTTAAGACATAAGGAAATAAGAAGTTGGCCAGTTTTCAGTGTGATTGTTTTTCTGAGTGTAGCCAATGTACTATTCGCAAGAAGTGCACTCAATCGGAACTGAGCAATGTGCAACGTCGAACTGATAAAGGAACACACTCTGCTAGAGCCCAGAGTATATCAAATAATGCCCCGATTTGTCGCCGCACCCATAGACAACATCTCTGGGTAACGTCAGACTTTGTCTACATAATCTGAAATGCGTCTTTGTTTTGTTTTCTGTGTATAATATCTCATCGACGTATTTTTACTATCGCCAGACATTTGGCGGCCTTGACTCACGCAATCTGAATTTAAGGCTATACTCAAAAATCGGCTGGACTTTGTAGCATATATGCATTAAGTAAGAAGAAGACTAGGAGATACCCCAAGTCCCGCTCTATATATATATATATATATTAATTCGATTACAACAGTGGTTCTAGTTTTATTCCCAACTTTTCGATTAAAAAATCCAATATATAAATTGGAAAAGTATTCTACCTAAGATGCTTCCTTCTGCCTGTTCCATATGCAGAGGCCAAACTTCGGAATACCCTTTTTAGCCATTTTGTATTGGTTCAGAGCATGCAAATATACAATTCTCAACTCTTAAATATCTAAATCCAACTCCCTAAGGACTTTAAGGCGTACTCAATTTAATGCTAAGCTGCTTTCTCTCTGTGCGTCTCTCTCTCTATCTCTCTCTCTCTCTACTCTTGTTGCCTTTGCTCTAAAGCACTTTCTTTTGCATAACTTTCACCTGTGCCTCGTTAATCTATTTATTCTACTCATTTGTATAACAAATGCATTTCTGGTGTTGTATTCTCCATCCCTTTCTTCTTAACTAGCCTTTCCTTTCTCTGCTGTCAGCTTCTGTTCTTCTTTCATCTTTTTAACTATATTTCTTCATGTTCTTCTAGGACCTCATGGAGGTACTCTCTATACTCTGTTATCATTCTCAATAGTCCTTTAGTCTGCATCCTCAATTCTGTACCCGTATTGCTCTATATATATATGGCTCTCTCTCTCTCTCTCTCACTCTCGCTACTTCTTTCTCACTCTCTGGGACAGTTTTTATTATTTTCAATCTTTAGCTCTACATATTTGTACATATTCAGCTATTTATCTCTTCTATATCGCTATCTCTGCTCTTTCTCTCTCACTCTTCTTGTCCTTGTCCTTATCTGCATTCTTTTCTCTTCTTTTCTTCTCTTCTCTTCTCTCAACATTGTTTGGAAAAGTTTCCAACAAGGCAAATTGACTTTTTTGTTATCTAATAGAAAACATAAATGAATTTTCATCGACGACAAAAGTTCGATATACGCCCAGATATGCCTATAGATATATATATATATATATATATACATACATACAGTATAGCTATCTGTATGTACATAGTTGTAGATACAGTTATAGTATAGACACAAAACTATAGCTTGTATCTAGGTATGTGCACAGATACACAAATGTATCTAGAGAAACGTGTGCAAGTGGATACATCTGGGTGTGGAGCGGTACGTAACGTCAGAGCTCTAACGATCCCAGCATTGCTCTTGCTGCTGCCACCCAGGCCACCTCCCTTCCGACCCTGATCCAGCTGCCTCCGTCTGAGTCTAAGTCCGGACTGCGCTTAATGTGCGGCATTCACGCCGCATAGCAATGACAAAAAAAAAAAACAAAAAAAAAAACCAACTTTATTATTTTTTTCATTTTGCTCTCTATGCGCACGTGTGTGTGTGTGTGTGTGTATTTGCTGTTGTCTCTTAACTGCCGAAAGCTTAAAATTAATAAAGTAAACACTTTTTTTTCTATTTCGATTGCGTCGCTATTGACGCACAAAATGCGGTAGAATGGCCAGCTGGACACAGGGAGAGGGAGAGGGAATGACTTGGGAGTGTGTCGAGAGAGAGAGAGAGAGAGAGGGAAGAGTGGAGCGCGGATCGGGTAGCGGGTAGTGGAGTGGGCAGCTCGTTGAACGTCATCGTGTGGGTGGGTGGTTGAATGGGTGGTTGGCTTGGCTCGTCTTGGCTTGGTTTGGTTTGGTTTGGTTTGGCTTGGCTTGGTTCGGTGGTGCGGTCAGAGCGGATGTGTATTGAACGATTGATGCCAATTATGGTGGCAATCGAGTGCGAAAGGGGGACGTGTGCTGCGGAAGGGTGTCTGTGTGCTTCAAGTAGATGGACATGGGTAGCTCATTTTTGGGGACGCTGGAGCTAAATGAGCTTCAATTGCCAAATTGATGCAAATGAAATTGTTGAATAAAACATGCGACAACACGCTCAAAAGACGATCGCCTCTATTATTATATAATTCACAATAGCTACACACACACACACTCAGGCAGACACCTCCCTACCCTGCTCCACCCCCCACCACGCACATACAAAGTGCGTAGCATTCTCCACATTGACGTCGTTGAAATGTTTGCACAAACTTGAATTAATTTCATTGCAGAGCTGAATATCTGGCACCCACCCCTCCCCTTGGATATCACCACCCAAACGGTAAGACCTTTTCGCAACCCACACGCCTTTTTTGGCATTAGTCGCCTTGGCGCGTGCTTCAATTAACACATTTTACACTGGCAGCAGCAGCAGCAACAGAGGCAGCAGTAGTAAGAAGACAGGTAAGCAGCAGCAGCAGCAGCAGAACTCCAACAAACCAACTGCGCAACTTGCAACAGCGTTCAGCATTTGCAGCGGGAAACAAAATAAAGGTTGTCAGCGCGCAGGCTTTCATGTTAAGCAAGCAGCAACAAGAAGATATATACATATATATATATACATATATATATGTATGTACAAGCCAATTGAAAAAAAACACACACACACACACGCACACTCACAAAAAAAAGGAGAACAACAATAAAATAAGAAGACAAAATGAAAACACACAAATACGCGAGCCGAGGCAAAATTAAATTAATTTTTTTGTTTCAGTTTTTTGTTTTTGGAATATTTGTGTTTTTTTTTTTTTTTTGTTTTTTTTTTGGAACAACACAAGCCGCAGCAGCAAGCGTCAGAAACAGCTCTGCTTAAGTTATTGTTGTTATTGAATGTAGTTGTTCTTGTTTCGCTTATTGGTATTATTTTTATTTTCTTTTGTTATTGTTGTTGTCGTATTTGTTGTTGTTGTTGTTGTTGTTGTTGTTGCTGTAGTTACTGTTTCTGTTTGAGTTGCTGCAGCTGTGACGCGGGCCTGACATTGGCTTAAATAAAAAAAAAGGAAACGAAAAAAAACGCGCGGCGACGACAGGAAAATTCGTTGACAGCGTTGAATAAGCGTAGAAAGCGTAACAGTAACAGTAACAGTAGCAGAGAGTAGCCGTAGCTGTGGCCAAAATGACAGTGGCAGATGCAGAGACACAGAGCCCAGCCGCACGCGATCGCTGCGAAAGCTCAACTGGTTGGGGGACACAGACACACCGAGCCAGAGCAACTGCGCCAGCCGCAATGTTACGCGAAGCGAAGCGACGCAACGAAACGCAACGTCCGCGATGAGCAGCGACGTAACGCAGACGTCGACTTCGTCAGCAGATATTCAATAACACTGCGGGTCCTCACTACAAGTGGACTTGCGCGGCTGATAACAATAAATGTAAGCAAGCAGCGAGCGCCGCATGACAGAGAGAAAGAAATCTAGAGTGAGAGCGAGAGTGAGAGCGCGAGTGAGAGTGAGAGTGGGCTGCGCTGCTGCGAAGGGCACATACAAGCACTGACAAACACAGCACAAACAGTGTAAATGTGAAGCTTGCCATTGGTTGGCTCGCCGGGCAAAGCTCATTTTTCACTTGCTCAGCGAGCTCAATTGTTTATCCATGGGTTCAGTGACGTATATAGATGCAGAGCGAGAGAGACAGAGAGAGAGAGAGCGAGGGAGAGTGAGAGAAAGAGATAGAGAGAAAAAGAGAGAGAGATCAGGATGAACGTAAATGAAAGGATAAAAGCAAAGTGTGTTAAAGCTTGGGAGAAATCAGCGAAGAGCGTCTTGGAATGTAACTTGATTGTTCTGCTCTTTCTTTGCTGAGTTGACTTGTATTAGTGTTTCACTCTCAATTTCATATTTAATATACATATATATACTTTATATGTACATATGTATGCCTTTTAAATCTGTAATTTTCTCCATTTATTAAACTTTAAATCATGTGAAATGCACTAAAATTCGCTCATTTTTCCCAACTTGACTAGCTCTCTGTCTCTCTCTCTCCCTCTCTCTCGTATTGCCTTCCAAATTTTTGTCAATGAAATTTCCCTTAGCTTTCATTCTACAACAACAACGCATGATCTGTGCTGGAAAAGTTGCTCTTACTGCTGATGTTACTGCTTCTGTTATTGCTGATACTGCTGTTGCCGCTCTCTCTCTCTCGTTCGCGCTCAGGTAAGGCCAAGCGCGTCAGCGTCGAGGCTTACGTCTCATCATCATAAAGCCTGTGACGTCAATGGCATCGGTGTCGGCGACAACGATGGCAGCTTTCGGACCGGTCCAACAGTTCAATAATAATTCAATGCGACAGCAACGACGCTGAAGCTGAGACCGAAGCAGTCTTGACCAAAGCTATCAAATGCTGCTGCTGCTGCCGCTACTGCGGCTGCGGCTGTGAAGCTACCGCGCGTGCCAAAAAAAAGAAGAAATAATTGCAAAGCTTTCAATCGATCGTTTCAGTCAAGTTGCAAACCAGTCGCGAGCTTTCGCTCGCTCCGACTAAAGCTAATTGAGTGTAAATGGAAGCAGCTTGCAAACGGCTGCGATAACTAAAAACCTGCGCGCCACCAGCGCCATCTGCGCGCAACCTGCGCCACCTACCTTCTTCTTGGCCGCTTCGGCAGCGCTGATCACGTACAGATCGACAATGCCCAGGAGACAGTCGTCGCAGCGGCAGACATCCTCGCCAAATGCCAGTGAGCCCAGGCTGCTCGTCGAGTCCAGTGAATCGGTGCGACGCAGTCGGCTCACAATCGAAGCAGCGCCGCTGACGGCAGCAGCAGCGGACGCTGACGCTGGCAGCGGCATGGAGCTTGCACCGGCAACGGAACCGGAAGCCGCATTGGCCGAAGCAGCGCCACTGCCGGCTGCGGCCGCTGCTTCGATTTTGCGCGCCAGCAACTGCTCCATGAGCGTGCGCGGACGCGAGGAGGAGGGAAACAACGCCATTTTGCTCCCCAAAACGCTTTAAATGCGCAACGATGGAAAACAATAAACACGGCCACACACTGTAGCGCCAGGGCCCTTTTTTTTAGCCTGCCGCAAGTTTTTTGCTTAAGTCTTTTGTTTTGCTCAGTGTTCGCTCTTCACTTCAATTACGCTCAAAGTGCAACATACCTGCAATTAGACAACGAAAAATATACAGGGTATTAAAATTGAAGTAGAAGCACGAATAGAAATCAAAGAACAGTTATACATATTTAAATAGCTCCCATTGCAGTCTCATTTCCTACTGAATACATGCTACAACTTTGAGACCAGTTATGACTGTAAAAGACTTGGCCTTAGGGTATTCGTAGTCGAGCACTCTTTTTAAATTGCTATGTATTAAGTGTCTTCTATTCAATAAAGTAATAACCAATTTATGTATACGCTTTTTTTCTACTTTTGGCGGGGTATTCAAGTATATAATCAACTTGGCTTAACACTTTTCTCTTCCACTTCTAAATATGAGTCTCCCTGAACTTAATCAAAAAGGGTAGTCAGAAAGCATCGACGACGCCATTATCTATTTTTCTATATATCTGTCTATCTGTGTAAATAAATGGGTTTCAGAGACTATAAGCGCGAAAGACTATCTGCTCCGTTTTGTGAATACCGATAAAAATCGATTTACGATTCCAATAAAAGTCGCAATTTGAAAGACATTACTTTTATCATATAGTGGGTATCTCTGAGTTGAGCGGTCTTGACTTGAGCATTCAACTTGTGTTTTTCTATTCATTTTGATCATCTTATCGCAGGTGAGTTTGAGTTTGATTATCGTTTCGATATGGTTATATGTATATATGTAATCGCAGCTGATCAAAATTTCTTGTTAATTAACATGAAAGTGCAATGCAAACTCTAAAGTCTGGAGTGGCAAAGTTGCAAAGTTGCCCAGTTGCCCAGTTGCCAAGTTGCCAAGTTGCCTAGTTGCCTAGTTGCCAGTTGGTTAGTTACACCTATCCAGTTACAATTGCAATTGGCTAAGTAAACTCGTCCAAAAGTTGGTGCCCCGAAACTGGCTGCATGGACTCCAGGCCAGTCTTTTTTGTTACTGGCCTTTATGTTGCACGCAGTTGGCAACGGCGCTTTCAGTCGTCGTCGTCATCATATTGCCGCACTTATGCGCACATAAAAGTCAAATAATAGATCCAAAAAAGACACTTTGCCACAGCACAGCTGGTTGCAAGCAGCCAGCCAGACAGACAGACAGACAGAGAGACAGACAGGCAGTTGTTGTTGTTGATTTATAAGCACAAGTTGCTGTTGTACTCTGACCACAGCCTAAGATGAGCAACACAATTTGACAATTGCTACCATTGGATATATATATACATATATATATCAAATACATATCACATCAACTCCTAGATTAGATGCTATTGTAAATATTTTAACATTGGCTTCGATCGAATTTCAGTCCAGTTTTTAGTAATTGTTTGATTTTCGCCTTAAATCAATAAGTCCTTCGTTGCTCTAGTTAGTTTTGCTGATCATAAATCGTAAGATATGTATAATAGAATACCAGATTAAGATAGTTGGCTCTTCAGCTTATATATCATTTAATCGAACAGATCAGCCCATAATTATTACGAGGATTGTCGTCATCAATCTTGAAAACATTTCGATTACAGAGCACTGCTGATCAGTTTCTACTTTACTGATCAATTTATGGCTTTATTTTTTGCTGATCAATATCTAAACATTAAAAAATTGTTCAATGGACGATCACATTTCGTTGATCGTTAAGTTATCGATGCTGTTCGTGTTCAATAATAAATCAATCTAGTTTTTTTCCTAGATTTGTTTTCTTCATGTTTTTCGATTCTCAAGCGATCTTTGAAGAGAGTATTAGAGTATTAACAACCTCAAAGAGGTATACTGACGTTGTCTAAAAGTATGTGACAGGCGAAATGCAGCATCGATGACCCCATATATGTATGTATTCTCGAACCGATCTAGTTGCCTGCATGAACGAACAGATATCGGAGACAATAGAAGCTACAGAAATTTTGGAGTATAAATTCTCGTAAATCACGTACAGTTCCAGCATTTTTTATTTGCTCGATAACTTTTGCCGTTTTGGTAATATCGATTGCCGATAGAAATAAGAGCCGCAATCGGAAATCAATTGATATATAATGTAATATAAAACCTCGACAAATTATCAACTTGTGAATTTTTTTTTAGTCTTGGCATTCTAGTTTGCTGAACCGTTTAAATATACTTTTTTTTATATTTAATTATAGTTACGAGCAGTGTTGAGCGTATCTGCTAGTCGAGCTCTCCCGACTAGAGCATTCCATTTTTTATTTTTTTTTTTGGATATTAGAGCAGCAGAACGTCGACTTTGGTCATAAATTTATTTGTTTCTCATTGCTGTTGTTGCTGTGATTTTTGTGTTGTTGTTGTTGCTGTTGCTGCTGCTGTTGTTGTTATTGTTGTTGTTGTTGCATAAGCCAACTGTCTTGTACTTTTATGGTCGGGCGTCTTATCAATAATTTATGTCAGATTATACCGTTATGTCACAATAAATTAAAGTTGGCAACTTATTTTCCCGGCCAAGCGGCCGGCTGCCCGCTGCATGGATTTTTCGTTTTTTATTATGGCCAAATCTGTCAGTTTAGTGGCGCATTTGGAAAATGGTGAAAAATTGAAACGGCCAACCAACTGGCTAACCAGTAAAGTGGCAAGACACAGTCCCACCTCGACTCCACAACTTGCAACTCCCACAAAAGTAAGCTTGGCGTGCGGCGGCAAATTTCACTGTCACGCCTCGTTTTCAATTAACTTGTTGGCGACCGCTGGCCAGGCCGATAAATCAAATAAGCCGCCGATCAGCACGCAGCACTTGGTAGCTTGGAGGCAACATTGGAGGCTGGAAGCTGTTGGCTGCTAACTGGAGGCTGGCGGCTGGTGGCCGGTGGCCGGTGGCTGGTGGCTGTTGGCTGGAAGTCTGCTCTTTAGCCAGTTAGCTGCTTTTGATTTATGAAGATCGCTTCATTTGGCTGCTGCCGCCGCTTCTGCTGCACGCATCGATGTCAAAGTTTATCGCTGGCCCGCAATGATTAATGTGGCAAGCAACAATGTTGCAGGCAGCTAGGCTCAACCCACTGTCTGCCTGCCTGCTGCAGTACACTTTGACAAAAAACTATATCGAAAATCTACAAATCAAATCTGAAAACATTCCACAATGTCCTTTCTTTCAGTCTACTTTAAGTTCTAAATACACTTAGATAAAATAAGACCCTCAAATTTGGCATCTTTTATTTTAGTGATTTTGTTTTTGAAATTCCGTTTTAGAAATTCACTTTGTGAAGCATAAGTTGGGCTGCCCGATTTTCGTAAGTTCAACTTAAGTTGCCGGCAATCATTTTTCTGAGTGTAGCATGCGTAGTCCACAAAATCTGCTACCAGCTGCCTGCTTCCAGGTTTGCTTAGTGGCTTAGTGGCCATAAAAGCGCAACTGCAACTGCAACTGCAGCCGGGCTGCTGTTTATGGTAGTTGCCAGTGGCCAAGTTGCCAGCTGCTAAGTTGCCCAAGTTGCCCGTCCACGTTCGCCGGGGTCAATCCGTTTGCGTGGCATACAGATACGAAAAGTATCTTTAAGCGCTGGCCAAACCTGTATCTTTCACTTAGAAATGTTTCGTTTTTCTCTTGCCACAGCACTAAGCCCCAAGCACCTCCTCAAGTATCTTTAACTAGCAGGAATTTCAGAATTTATCGCCGACTCCTAAACTTGACTCTTGACTCCCCAACTTCTTAGCGTTGTAATTCAAAGTGATTTACAATTTTGTATGTTTTGGCTAATCCCCAAGACATATATATATATATATATATATATATATATCTGTTGGCTCAAGAAACGTGACTTGCAGATTTAAAACAGAAATAATGAATTGACAAAAATATAAATAATGTGAAATTACTCTTAAGGAGCATATTTCAGATACAAAATCGAAATGATAAATGTGCAGTTGAAAAGTATCTTTCAAATATATTATCGACAATAAATCATTAAATTAATGTTTTGATAGCTTTAGCTAATCTAATCTTAATCGATATCTTTGCCACGTTTGCTTTAATCATTTGTTTTATTTGAAATATTTTATCGGCACTTTTTTTTGTTTTGGGAAATTCGTTAATTTTGTGGAAATCTAATATATGATGTGATATATGAAAATGGCCAAAATTGTATAAATAATTAATTAATAATTTTCAACAAAATAAAATGTATTTTGTGATATTTATGTGTAAATATCGAATTGCTTACAAAAGATACAAGTATCACTCAAATGCAAATTATGTAAAATGAGTAAAAGGTAGTTAGCGTCGAGTATCTGCGCAGATCGAAAAGTATCTGCCGGATAATTGTAATTGATATGTGTCAGAAAGCCAACTAATTGAACAGAAATATTTAGTTGCAAATTTAAAGTACATCCGTGTCTGAGACTTAAATAAAAGTATCTTTCAAATGACAAACGCCAAGAGATGTTGGCCAATTTATCAATACAGTTGTAAGGTATCTGTAGCGCTCTCAGCAGATAACCAGATTGCTAACAATAATAATTCACAGATTAAATAAATAGCGCCAAAGCAAAGAGACAAAGTATCTACAGCCAAATGGCAAATGTATCTGTTAGCTTGCAAGTGATAATTTTCAGAGATAAGGCAGTAAAATCAATTACCTAACCGAAAAGCCATTAAATTAACAATTTGAATGTACAGTTGCAGTGTATCATTTAAATTATAGCCATGTGTTATATATATATATATATGTATATAGATGGAAGAAATGTATCTGCCAGCTGGCTGTTAGTTGGGTGTACACTGCAAATTAATAAATCGCAGCAAAAATAACTTTTAATTAACAAGCCCGCGAGCAGAATCAACAAAATCAATTTGGGGCCGCAGCGTTTCTCAAGCTAACAAAACAAACAAACAAACAGCCAAAAACTCACAAAACAGATAACTTTTCGGGATATTGTTGTTGTTGTTGTTGCTGTTGCATGTTTTTTGTTTTTTGTTTTTTTTTTTTCTAAATTTGTTTTTATTTTCTTACTCACTTGGCTTGCTGGGTGCGCGGGCGCTGCTTAGCTGCGAAAAGCGTTAAAGCTGACAGTGCTCATTCGCACAAAGCAATTATGCTGACAAAACAACCACAAATCATAAACAAACAAAAAAATACAACAAACAAAAAAAACAAAAAAAAAAAAGAGCAAATAAATAAATAATAATAATAATGAATTGTTGTGTTTTATGTTTTGTTTTTCTTTTTTTTTATTATTATTATTGATTTGCAACTACAAATTTCAACAGAAATCGGAATGCGCGCACAGCCTGCAAGTGGTGTGCGATAGAGTGTGTGTGTGTGTGTGTGTGTGTGAGTGTGTGTAAGAGAGAGACGTGTGTTCGCGCGCGACGCACACAGCGGGCGAACGATCGATCGCTTGTTGACTTTGGAACGGCGCACGAGCAACTAAACTGAACGCTTGGCCGGCAGCCGCAAGCAAAGCTTCCACAGATTGCCAACAACGATCGTGGCAGGCCCGAGGAGTGGCCGAAGATGTTGCGACGAACCTGCCGCACCGCAACGAACACCAAGCGATGCCTTTTCGATACCCTTGCGGAGCTATTGTCATTTATCTTATATATATATATATATCCATCTATATGTATTCCATATCTAAACGTTTGAGTGCCCATTATGTCCTGCTGTCTGTCAAACTGGTCTTAGCTAAACAGTTAAGTTCTTGCGAATCAAAATTTGAGTTGCTCTATGAACAACTTTAGATCACATCAAACTGACAAGTAATTATCATAATTAGACCTTTAATAGATCATATGTATATATATATATGTATATATATTTATTTTTGTTAATTATAATGAATTTTAGTCAACTGAAATTCAATATAATTAAACTGCTGTCGGCAAGGGTATAAACATTGTTGTGACTATTTCCCTCATGCGATCGTTGTTTATATATATATATATATATATACATATGTGTGTGTGTGTGTGTCTCATCCTGATCGCAGCGTAAATCAACAAGAACAACAGGAACAACGACAGCGACGACAACATGATGGAATAATGGCGCTGATTGAAACATGAAAAGCATTGCGACAACTGTCAGACTTCCCAGCCTGGATGCTGGCTGCTGGGATTGTTTGGGTTAGGATCGTGTCGCGATCCTTAACAAGGCTGCTAATTGCATCGGCAAATTGCGCTGGGTTGCATTTGATTTGCATAATGGTTCGTTTTTGCTTCATTTATTTTCTTTTCTGATCTTATTTTCGCTTTTTCCTCAGCCTCAGCTTCGATATGCAAATTGGCGTTGGCCTAATCGGCACCGGGCGATCATTGGGGCCAGCTAACTTTATGACAGGCTCTGTGGCGGCCTGTCACAATATTTGTATGGTATTAATTGCCCACTTGACGCCTGTGCCGCCGACTGCACCCTCCACATTCCCACATTCCCGCATCCCCAATCCCCAAATGCCATGCTTGTGTGCGCTGAGAGAAAGAGAGAGAAAGAGAGAGAAAGAGAGAGAAAGAGTTCGTTTAAGTGTTTTATGAAGTCAGGCAGATGGGGCGACCCGATAAGCTGCAGGCAATGTGGCAATGTGGACCCAAGGCACCAAAGTAGGAACTTAGGCAGCAGCGTGGCACACCCAGACACACACACACACACACACACACACACAAACACTCAGGGACTGTCGGGCTCATAGCTCATAGCTGTCATAGATATCGACTGTCCACTGGCCACATGCAACAGATACAAAGCGATACATACGAAATGAGCGCGTCTATCGGCAACTCCAGATCACTTGACACACACACACACACACACACAACATTTAAAACAAGCACAGCGACACCAGCAGAGGTAATTGTTTGTCTGCAAATTGATCTCATTCAAAACATTTGGTTTTTTATTTTTGTTGTTTTCTTCGTGTCTTGTGAAATCGATCTTAACTTTTTTACTTTTTACTCTAATGCGCCTCCTCCTTTGCACATTTATCGGGAATTGCTCTTATCTAATCTTATCGGCGCATTTTAGTACTACTTGTGTAGTGTGTACATTATTATTATAACAAGTTCTCCCAATCAGCTGTTAGATCAAATTATTCTTCCGTGTGTCTCAGATTTCCGCACAACTTGTAACAATTTCTTTTCTGTGTGTAATTCTTCTTCTTCTTTTCTTCTCAGTAGATGTTTTTTTTACCTTACTACAACAACAACAAGTTGTTGAGACTGTTTACAGATGAAATTGAAATTTTAAAATAATATTTTATCAATTCAAATGTCAAATTTATGAATGATTCCATTATGTAACATAATATAATTTAATCAGTTATATTATATATAATGACATAAGATGTGAGTTCTGGATATATTATCAATCAACTTGTGGTCATATTTGAGAAAGAGTATCTCCAGTTCTGCTGTGCTTTGAAACGTTTTTTCTCTTCTCATTGCGGTGTTCTAATAGGCAAGCCTCACTGTACTGGCGCCCAACTGGCAAACGATAATATTTTCGATTGGGAAACACGTTGCACATTTCCTGTGTTGCATTTGCGCTCTCTCTCTCTCTCTCTCTCTCCACCTTCCCCCACCCGTTCCCCCTCCACCACCCTCTTCCTCTATAGTTCTGTGCGGTGTGTGCGTATGTCTGTTGTAGTGTCTGTTTGTGGCATGCCACGAAATGTTGTCGCCGTAATTTCAAATTTACACTGCGAAAAGTAAACCTGTAACTGAATACTTACTGAAATTATTCAACTAACGAGTCTCTGCACTTTGTTCAAAGCTGCGATCGGAGCCTTCATTTGAGGCATTAAAATATCCCTGCTTATAAAAATCGGAGCACAGTTAATGAGGGCTTCTAGAGTTACAAAACGGCTGCCTCACTGCAGCAGTAAATCAACTTTTTGCAACAGTGTAGAAGCAGCCCACAGCAGCGTAGATTGCGCGGTCCCGTGTTGCATGCACCTCAGAGCCGAGTGTGAGTTGTTGTTGCTGCTGAAATCGTCGTCGTTGTGCTTGGGTGTCGGATGACAGGCGACATAACCTTTAAGGCAATCGGAGCAGCAACAGCAACGGCAACGGCAACAGCAACAGCAAAACAGCAGCTATTGCAATTTCAGTTGCAGTTGCAATCGTTGTTTGCAGGAAGTGCGGAAAAGAAGTGGTAAAAGCACAGCTTGCAGCAAGTAGCCAGCAGACAGCAGCTTGCAACAAGGCGGCCGCAGGAATGACAAATATGCTGGCGGCAACCGGCACGCAACTCCCCAAGGAGCCAACAATAACAACAACTTGGATTGCATTTGATCTACCGGCGACGACAACTCGACTCGACACGACTCGACTCGACTCGAACTCAGCCTGGATTCACTGGAAATTGCCAGAACCCAAGACACACTTGAAATAATACATTCGAAAACTGTAATACACTAACAAAGCCAATTTGTCATCAATTTTAGTAAATATTTTCACTCTTTTCACAAAGAAAAACCGGTGGAAACAGCACATGCAACTTTTTGTGTTCAATGAACTACACCTTGAACTAAGCCTTGATCTACACTTTGCACTACACTTTGAACTAAGCCTATAAATACATCTGGAACCACTCCATGAACTATTCTACGAATCTCCCCTTAACTACATTGTGAACTACTATCTGAACTACACCTTGAACTACACCTTGAACTGCACTTTGAACTAATCCTTTAACTACACTTTGAACTAAGTTTTGAACTACACTTTGCACTACACTTTGTACTACACTTTGAACTACATCTAGAAATACATCCTGGACTACTCCCTAAACTATACTATGAACCACTGCTTGAGCCACTGCTTGAACTACACCTTGAACTACACCTTGAACTACACCTTAAACTGCAGTTTGAACTTATCCTTTAACTACACTATGAACTAAGCCTTGAACTACACTTAGCACTACACTTTGTACTACACTTTGAACTACACCTAGAAATGCATCTGGAACCACTCCCTGAAATATACTACGAATCTCCCCCTAACTACATTGTGCACTACTATCTGAACTACACCTTGAACTACGCCTTGAACTGCACTTTGATCTACTCCTTAAAATACACTTTGAACTACACCTTAAACTACACTTTAAACTACTGATAGAACTTGACCTATTCCTGGTAGTACACTTTGATCTATACCTAAAGCTAATCATTGGATCATAGCTCAAACAACACCTAGAAGTACACATTGAACTACACCTAGAACTATACTTTGAGCTACTTTCTAAACTACACCTTGAATTCCATCTTGAACTGAACCAAGAAAAACTCAAACTGATACTTAAGTTGCTGACCAAAGAAATGGCATATAATATATATATAATATAATACGCGTAACTGAAGTGTTTGGCTAAGATATTTTGGTAACTCCAAAAAAGGAAAAAATCCAGCCAAATTTCACTTTATTGACTGTGTTTTATATTGGTTATTTTTGGGTATTCGATTGTGTTGATTGAACAAGTCAAGAACACAATTTCGAGCTCGATGACTTCCAGCTTGGTTGTAAGGGTATACAAAGAGCGAAAGATAAGCGAACCGATAAATAGTGTTACATCTGGCATCACTTGGCTAGAGTGCTCAGTGCCAAAGGATAGGGTATTCAAGCAGCAGCGACAAGGGCAAATGACGCAAATTGCACAGAGTGAATACCCAACAATATTTCTTTTCTTTCTTTCATTTTGTCGTTGTCGTTGTTGTTGGTGTTGTTGGTGTTGGTGTTGTTGTTGGTGTTGCTGTTGGTGTTGCTTCTTGTTGTTTGCCTTAGCCACTCTTGACTTGCGGTTTTGCTGTTATTTATTTGCTTTGGCATTGCTTTTGTTGTTGTTGTTGTTATTGTTGTTGCTGTTGTTGCTGTTGTTGCTGCTGTTGTTTTTTAGTGGCTTACAGTGACGCCCGCTTGATCATGCAATTATTTTGACGATCACACGGTGGTTGCTGATGGGGCCCTGCTGACGTCAATGGAAATTAACGCAATCGTCGTCAGAGGCTGTGCTCCCAGACCGAAATGGAGTCTGAAACGGAGACCGCTATTACACATATATATATATGTATATATATATATATATTATACACTCCCTCAATCAGCCCCACTTGCAACCACAACCATTGTCCCAATCAACTTAATCGATTTCTCGCGCCATTAGTGGGCGTCATAATTCAAAGCCCGTCAGACAGCCACCCCCAACCCCAAACCCAAGTCGAGCGCGAGCTGATTAGATATGCCTGAGCCGACTGCGGCTGTCACAACTATGGCCTGTTCAGCTGACGGATAGCCGCGACTATAAATGCCATGGCGAATAAAATAAAAATACAAAATAAAAATAAAAAAAATATATTAAGAAAAACAACAACAACAACAATGCAGCACCCCCAAACAAAAGCCGCAAGGCACAACTAACCAATTATAATGCCGAGTATCATCACCATCATTTTCGTCATTATCATCATCATCATGATGATCATCATCATCATCATCATGATCATCTTCATCATCATCAGGATCATCATCAAAATGATCGTCATGTTAAATATCAGACAGCAAAATTTCCATATCGCACAGCTGATGAAATATGAACACATTTCGATGATATGTGCGCTCATATGCAGATTAATCCCCCCCTCCACTCCACATACACTTTCGATGATCCACAAACTTTTGCTGCCCACCCATGTGTATTATATAATATAAGGCCGAGTCTAGATGCTCAAATGATTGCCTTAAATTTGAGCACATTTCGCTGACCAAATCAAACTGGAAAACGAATCGGATTCGATTTGACAAACTTTTTACAGTTGAACAGTTTAAATAGTTTATATAGTGTTTTTTTTAATCATTGTTCGATTGTTTCCCAGCTATGGGAAACGGTTTTAAGGGTCTGCAATTTCTGAAAGAATCTCCTAATTTATTTATTTATTTAATATTATTTTTTCCTGCCCGATTCACTTTCTCGGTCGTTATATGGATTACCTAAGAAACTGTAGTTTACAGTTTCAGCGCAATCCTAAACGGACGGAGCAATTTGACGATCCCCATATAAAATTCTTGTGAAATATTTTTGAATTTGTATCTTATCCAATATGGTCCTTCAATTACTAGGTTCCTTTGGATTCTTAATGTTGGAACACTAATTGTAGGCGCACCCACTTACTGTCGTAGACTTTTGCCAATAAATCTTCCATCACTTTCTGATAGAATATTCATGCCAGGTGTACAGACAAATAAGTGTTGAAATTGATTCTTTCGAATTAATCAGGCAAATTAGTTTTGAAGTTTTCGATCGGGAGTTCAAAGCGGTTTCTACCTCTTTCTCTACAAGACTTGAGATACGAACTATGCTATCAAAATGCGAAATTTTTCCTTTGTTTTTTATGAACCAAACGCAAATGCCTTATCAACTGGAAAAAACAGCTTGTGACGTAAATTATTATTCACCACAAGAAACATTCCAATTTTGTTAAAGTTATAATTGCATTTTGATTTAATTGAATTGAATTTCGAAATATTTTGATATTTGCAACTATATAGAATGAGTCGAAAAAATCTTAAGCGACAAACATATATTCTTCAATTACAATTTTTGATTTTCTTTTTTTGAAAGAACAAACTTGAATCAAGTTTAGATTTCAGATTGTCGATCTTCATTTGATAGCAGAGTTTTTCCATGCGCTTGTAAGAGTATATCAAATTCGGCTTGTGTTTTTGAGGCTATCTGTGTTTTTTTTGTTTTTTTTACAATTTGTTTTTTTATTTTGCTTGTCGCTGTAAAGTTTTATGATTTTGGGGCCCGGGGCTAGTCAGACAAAAGATTTGCCATTATTAATAACCGTGACTGGGGACGGTAATAAGTCAAAGTCAAAATGGTGACGCCAGTGACGTCACAGCGCTCGCTGCCTTGACGCCCACACACACACACACACACACACTCACACACACACAAATAGAGGCGAGCAATCTTTATCTAAAGTAATCAACATATGAATGCTCGACGAAGCCCACGTCACAATCTCGAGAGGCAGCCAGACAGACGGACAGACAGGCGGACAGACAGGCGGACAGCATCTCATAAATGGAATGCAAAAATTTAGTTAGCCAAACAAATGCTGCCCGTTTCACTAACTCAACAAGCCCCTCTCCATCACTCTGTCTCTCTCTATCTCTCTCTCTCTCTCTTTCTCTGCCTAACTTTGTTCCAGGAAATGTGGGAGCAAAGTGGGCCAGTCACTGAGATTTCGTGGTACAATAAGATGAGCTAAGAAAAATAACCAAAAGAAAATATTTATATCCACACACACTCACAAGACCCTTCAGGCATGTCAAGAAAATACACATCAGCTGATGGATGATACACATTTGCCACAATTGTTTATCACTTTGACAGAGTTTCTGGAAAAAACTAGCATTTCGTTCTCGGGAACTGGTATCTAATCGGAATGAGAACAGCCCACAGCAAAAGCCAAAATAAATCCGTTCCTATCGAAAGCGGCTCAGTTTAGTTGTAAGACTGCGACTTTGAAGGCATCTGACTATATACATATGTATGTTTCTAGTACATAAGCCCATAAATCTGACTATACTATAAGACTTAAGCCAGATTTGAAAGAATTAGACGAATGAGAGCAGCAGAAAACAGCAAAGAAAAACAAAAGGAAAAAAGAAAAGTTAATTTACAACACTGAAAAATGAGTTAAGCACTACGAAATGTGAGTGCATTCATGAATACATTCATGAATTGAAAGACATGTTTCACATTGCATAATCCCAATATTCTGGTGGGACGAAGAATTTTACATGAATTCAATAGTTATTTGGATGATGATAAATTGCATAATCTGAAAATAGAGAAAATCAGAATCAGAACAGCTAACAAACTGGACACAATCCCTGAGAAATCACTGCTGGAATGCAAGAAGTAATTAACATTAATTCCAGTCGAACTGAAAATAATTTAATGTTAAGCTGTAAAGTCCAAAATATATTTGATATTCGTTAATACGAATAATAGAAGTATACACATATCTAGGATAGCATTCGTACTCCGGAATCCAAACTTTATAGTTTCCTTAAGAAGTGCGACCTTTTATTTGAATATTGAAAACGCCGCGTTTTGGTAGATTTGCTTTAAGAACAAAGACTGCGAATATATTATTAGTTGAAGAATTATTTCCACTTGACGAAACTAGGCCGAATTCCCCATTCGAATTCGTGAGCAACATGCGATTTGGGAATTGTTGGTTATGCACGTACGCAGTCTGAGATATCTGTGCGGATGTATGTATGTATTTATTTCCAAATGGGCCTAGTTCAAAACTTAATATGACAATACTGGGCTAATAGAAATCTATCGGAACAGTTGCTATCAAAGGGTTATTAATATATATACATATATATATATACATATATATGCACCCATGTATGAGACACGCACAGAACGCTCGACCCTCATCAGCGGAGGCACATAAAAAACGGCCAGAGATATAGATAAACTGATATAGATAATAACAGAGTAAAGCCCAGATAAGCGCATAATAGTATATACATAGATAGTGTGCACATATATATAAGATATATGCACATATATATATATATATGCACACCTTTAAACGCATGCGCATAGTTTGTTCAATATTTATATTATGATTTTATTACATATATATATTAGTTTGTATATCCAAATTTTTATAATACTTAACAAATTTCTATGGTTTTTGTTGCTGTTGTTGTTGTTGTTGTTGTCGTTGTTTTGCCTGCTGTTTGTATTGTTGAATATATGTATATATAAAAGTATGGGAAAAAATATATGTCTGTATGTATATATATATATATATCTATAATACTACAATATACAGAGTTAATCACTAAGATAAGCGTCCGTCGTTGTTGCTGTGCGCATGTGTGTATGCGTGTGTGTGTGTAAGTGTGTGTAAGTGTGTGTTTGTGTGTGTTTGTGATAGCACAACTCTAAATATACATATATTTGAAGTCTGGGCCACAACTTTTTTTATCAGCGCACCCGCTTTCAACATCATCATTTGTCGGCGGAAAGTCATAAGATACAAAAAAAAGAAAAATAAAACAGAAACAAAAACAAAAACAAAAAAATACTGAAAATAAAAAACGCACTAGTACGTTCCGCGGCAATGGAATCTCACATGGCGATAAGATAAGCGCCAAATTAATTACCCGCACACACTTGTGCCTCCGCCACATGCCGCACCACTCCTCGCGCCACAGTCCTTTCTAATATCTCGAACTCTCTCTTTATCCCCTTCTCTCTCTCCCTCTCTCTCTATCTCTCTCTTTCTCTATACTATTTTAAAATTTATCATAAAAAAAAAAAAAAAAATTACCCCTACATAAAGCGGACCGTAGGAAATTAAATCTTGGCAGAAACTTGAATTTTGAATAAGGAAAACAAGACTTTTTTGTTATTTGTATAGTTTGCTACTCTTAGAAATATCCAATATTAAATTCAATTCAATTCAATTCAATCATTTATAATTGCCTTAGCACTATCGTAATTTTTTGATAAGAATTGTCGATGATTATCTTCTTGACTACTTAGAAATTATAATTATTTGGAAATGGCAATTAGTGAGCAACCACTGTATATATGTACATATGCACATATGTATGTGTATATGTATGTGTGTATATAGTAGACTATAATAACAACAACTGAAAATATTACACAGATCACACACACAAGTCCTCCCTCCCTCCCTACCTGCCTCTCTCTCTCTCTCACCAGCAGCTAGCCACTTGCTAAAAAGTGTGTGTCTTTTATCTTAATTGAGATTTCCTATATTTTTGTGACGCTGGCGTCGCCGTCAGTGTCGCCGTCGTTGCTGCTGCAGCGCTGCCTGCGGCTGCTGCTGCCTACCTTCTTAGAGACATCGCCGATTTGTGCGCCAGCCAAAAGCTCGCTCAGCTCGCGTTCCCGTTCCAGTTCCAGTTCCAGCTGCTGCTGCTGCTCTTGCTGCTGCTGATGTTGTTGCTGTTGTTGTTGGTCCTGCTCATGCTCGTGCTCGTGCTCCTCGTGCACTTCCAGTTCGCCATCGTCGCTGCTGCTGCGACTTGATTTGCGTGCAAGTGCAACGCGTATACCGTTAACAATGCACTCGCCACCATCCAGTGCTGATATCGTGGATCCACAATAATACAGATTGCTGCAACTGCTCGCTGCACTCACATCCGATTGGCCGCCATCATCACGGGCAGCGCCGCCAGCGTTGGCAGCGCTCGCCTCCAGCGAACAGCGACGCTGGCAGCGTGCACGCTGCAAACGAAAATATTCCATCTCCTCCATGCTAATGCCGCAAGCGGTTATATCATCCGAATAATCGGAGACAACCACCGATGGCGTTCGCACATAACGCACCCCCGCCAAGCCGCCCAGCTCACTGATGCAGCTTTGCGTCGACTCGCGTCGCGAGCCCGACGGCGCTGACAGTGCCGCCGCCACGACTCGCTCCTCCAGAAGCACTTTGGTCGGCACACCGACACCGGCGGCCACACCAGCAGTGCCGCCCATACCCATGCCAAGGCCCAGGCCCAGGGCGTGGGCGCTGCTGGGTGAGGTTAGCGGTGAGTCGGGCAGCGCTGTTGGTTCGGCTAGCGGTAATAGGGCTGGCCGCAACGGTAAATCGGTAACGGTCAACGTCATGCGTCGCTGCGGCGCCGGCGCCATCACTTCCATATTCACATCATCCACTTCGACTTCCAGTCCCAGCGCCGAGTCGCTGCTCGCACAGCGCGTCACTTTTGGTTTGCGGCCTGCGACGGCGGCGTTGACGTCACATTCGTTGTCGCTGCTGCACGGACTCAGACCGCCCGCATTGCAGCCCTCATCGGAATTGGCAGCACTATTTGCTAATCTTGCCGGTTTCAGTTGCACCTGCACCTGCACCTGTAACTCCGTTTGCGTCTGCGCCGGCGCCGGCGTCTCTGTTGGCTGCTGCACAATCATTGCCTGATATTTTTTGATCAGCTGGCGTATGTGCTTTGTGCTATTGAAAGCTTTATCACGCTCTCTAACCGGCTGCTGCTGTTGCTGTGCTGTGAAAGTGTGCAAATCCTTGAAGAAAGCCGCGCGCAGTTGCGCCTTGTGCTGAGAGAGACGAGACGACGCTATTGCTGTTGTTGTTGCTGATCTCTCTTCTGCTATAAATGCTGCTGCTTCTTCTTCTTCTTTATCTTGGAAGTCTGTTAGTGCTTTTGGTGCTGCTGCTGTTGTCCGTTCGAGGCGTGCGCAACGCTCCGCTGCTCTCTGATAACTAAGAGTCGTTGGCGCTGCCGTCGCGCATTTATTTTGAGCGTTAACCGTTGTATCTGTCGCTGTCGCTGCTACTGGTGCTGCCGCTGACGCCGGCATCGCTGTCATTATCTTGAGCATGGAATCGGTTTTGGTTTGAGTTTTGGTTTTGGTTTCGGTTTCGGTTATGTTCACGATTTCAGTTTTGGACGCGGCATTTTGTTGACCGTCGCGGCACGCACTCATCGCACTATGTGTATTATGTGTTGGTGTGTGTGTGTGTGTGTGTATTTACAGAGTTGCGTCGGCGTTGGCGTCTGCGTTTCATGCGTTTTAAACTTGGTTTTTTGCGATTTTTACGCGTCCGCGCACTTCAAATTCAAATGACACCTGCCGCTGCCGTCGCTAAACTGTCGCTTTGACTATAAAACTTGGTATCCAACTGCGACGGCGACGTCAACTGCGACAGCGGCAGCGTGACGCTGCTGACGACGACGGCGGCTGCGAATGATGTTGCTGCTGCTGCCGCTGCCGCTGCTGCTGCTGCAATTTAAAGGTGGTTCTGCTGCTGCTGCTGCTGCTGTTACCGGTGTTTAATCCGTTGTATTGAATTTTCGTAATTGCACATTGCCCGCTTACCGCGACCGCTGTGCTATAAAATGGCAATTTTTTTTTATTTTTTTTTTATGCTGCGATTGCGGCTGCAACTCCAATTGGAATTGGAATTGAGTGTGATCTTGAAACGTTGACGCAATGTGCAATGATCCCGCACGTACACACACACACACTCAGATGCACACACACTCGCACACTGCTATTGCTGCTTATTTATTTATTTATTTATACTCGTATTTCGTTTTTGTTGTTGCGCTCCAATTGCTTTGCTAGTTTTCTTAACTTGAGCGCGTAATTGCATTTAAGCACAAAAAAAACACACACACACACACACAGACACATGCATGTATGCATGTATACATGTGAGCGACTGACAGACTGACAGACGACGTGCTCTTGTAAATATATGTATATATGTACAAAAAAACATATGCTGACGCACAGTGGGTCAAAACTGTGATTTACAGTGCATCGCACAATTGTGCTCCATCGCTTCGTTAAATTTGGCTTATGACGTTTTCTCGAATGACGTTAATTTTTTAATAATCGTACACACTAAGACGAATTGAAAAAAAACTTGCTAGTTTTAAATTGTTAGGTATTCGCCCGTTTCTATAAATAGACACAAAATTAACACTTGACTTTCACATAGCTATATATAACTGCCGCAAGTTCCTATTTTCGTACGAGTCGCAATAACAAAAGTAATTGCAAAGGCTAATTAAGAAAGCATTCTAGATATTCTATGGCACAGGGTATTCGATTGGATATCAAATATCTTTTCCAATAGTCAAGTACGTCATTCCAAATAATCTTAAGTATTTATTAACCGATAAAAAAAGAATAAAAAAAAAACAATGCAATTTTGAAGATAAAAACATTAAATTTCTAGAACGCTTAAATACACATATTATTCAACTAAATATATATGTAATGGGCATATTTAAGAATTCCAGAAACTTCGCGAGCTGATTATTAATGCTCTGCAAGAGAATATATATTCTAGAGCATTCCCTCAAATCGAGTCGCGGATGATGTATGACGTATAAATCAACCATGGAATACAGGCAGATATGATGATGGTAGCCTGTTCTGATAATACCCTATTCATCCGGTACAAATGTGCAGGCTTATGTTATCAGCGAGTGTATGGATGTATGTATGTATGTATGTACATTGTGTGCATTTGCAAGCGGGCTGTGGCCCTGGTAAAGGCTGAGTAATTTAAATAAATACACACCTCGACATTAAAATAGTTGTGAAGACAATAACAATAACAATAACAATAGAATTATGACCAAAATACAATATTACAATACAATTTGTAAGTTCGGCGAAAACTGGAAAACTTTAGTTTTGTCTAGTGACTTGCGAAAATCATTTATGATTTGAATATCATTGATTATAATAAAGGCTTAACTGAGCTATCAAATAAAGGTTGAAAGAGAACTGAGGATAGAAGATAGAGCATAAGCTCGGAGGAAAAACTAAAAACAAACGCGTAGCCACGTCAATTCGACGGTCTCCGAAATTCATGGTGTTATAGGTGATCCTTTGGATCCGAGTCATCCATCAATTAAATTAAAGCTCTAAGTTAGCTAAAAATAATGTCCACTAAAGTTCATTTTTTTAGAACAGCAAATTTGAAGATGGGGAAAAACTTTGCATTCTTATTTGAATGTCCAGGTGTGTATGTATATGTATTTATGTATTTATGTAGCTGCAAATACGGAATTCACCAATGAATCAACAAGCAGACGCGTTAGTTGTGCCGCTTAAAAGCGTGTTGGCAATTTGTCATGCGCCTCATTTCAAATGGCTCCAAATGATGAGCAGCAGCTTTGCCAATGGCCAATCGCCGAGTTGACAATGATCGATAGCCGCCAGTTAATGGACAGGTAATGTCAGCTCAATATCAATATCGTAGCCTACAGCTACAGTAGTCAATCGAACGACGAAAACGGCAACTGCCACAAATTGGAATCTCAAGCTCAACCATTATTTTTGAAAGAGCAGGTGAATTTCTGTCTCCACAAATATTTCTTTATGGTATTGTCAACTAGATTTATTTATTTTATATTATCGAGCGAAGCCTGTACAATTTACGATCGCTGGCCCATGGTGCGACATCGCACTTTGTTCGAGCAGTGCTGTGGCTATGACGTCAGTCGCCGACGGTTGACCGACGTCGGCAGCATGACGCGCGCATGAATATTGTCAGACGCAGACGCAACAGCCAACGAACAGGCAGATCAGCGTACAAAACAACAACAACAACTTCGAGTTAGAGTGGAAGAGGAAGAGAGATAAGGTCGCACCTACATCTGTACATGTCTGTACATGCACACTGACGATCAGTCATGCAACAAGCTGTGGGCGGCGTCGGCGTTGTCGCTCCCAGTGAAATTGCCGCCCTATCAACCGGTATAAATAACAAACAGCAAATTAAAATTACAGCAACAGCAATAACATTATAAGTGCAATTTTCTTCTCTTGTTTTTGTTTTTTTTTGACAAGTCAGTGACGCTGACGCTACTGCTGACGCTGATATGACGTTAAGCTGTTGATTCCCCGCCGACCCGTTGTCTACGCGGCGAAATCGAAACCACTTTGGACTACACACCTGCGACAGACTGCTTATATCTTAGTGTTGTTGTTGTGTGTGTATGTGTGTGTGTGTGTATGTGTGTGCGAATTGCATTACGTCAATGCAATTGACGAAATGGCAAGCATTAAACAAACTGAAGGATAATAATCTCTCTCTCTCTCTCGCTCTCTCTCCCTCTCTCTCTCTCTCTCGCCCTCTCTCTCTGTCGCTCTCACATGCTCATATCTCAGTTAATTTATTGGCTGTTGTATTATTGATGTCGTCGCAGTTACTTGCAACAACTGGCACAGTGACCGAAATCATCAACTGGTTCCAGTGAACTTTCAATTAAAAGCTTTTGCCGCAGCATCAAATCAAATGGTTGTTAGTGTGAATAGGGATGCAATTCATGTCACACGTTTAAAAGCCGAAGCTTTATACAATGTGTGTGTTTGGCACACGAAAATGGCAAAAGCAAGCGATTGATGCGAACACGCACGCGCACGCGCACAATGTCCGATCGCGGTTTTTGGATACACACACACACACGTATATAATTTTGAGGGGTGCGCACACAACAACCACTCACTTATGAGTAAATTACAGAATGTGGTTTGTCTTGTGTGTGTGTGTTCTTTTTTTTTGACAGCGCATTAATTTATTGATCAGTCGTTTAGCGGCCAAAATGTTTTGCAAGTGTGTTGCCAGCCCTGGTTGTTTCATTCATTGCATTTTCCCATGTGCGCTGACATTGATCAATTGCAAACACTTTAATGCCTATCAATGTGTGTGTGCGTGTATGTGTGTGTGTGTGTGTGTGTGTGTGTGGATTGTTTGAATTTAGCAGCTGTTTGAAACACATGCAAATTACATTTTCAACTCTTTTTAACTGTTCCAGCCTTTCGGCCCGCAGATCTTTTTCCGTTCTTTTTTGCGTATTTTTTCGATTTTTTTTTTTTGTAACGGTCGCGTCGTTGCGACGGCGATGGCAACACGTTTGTTGACGCGGCCGATGACGACTGAGCGGACAAGAGAACGCAACGGACGGCGACGGACGACGACGCTAGCAGCGCTTGTTTCGCGTTTCACTGTGCACAAGCAACTGTTTTCTTTATATCTTTTTAATTCATATTTTTATTTTATTTTTTTGTTGTTTCTGATTTCAGATTTCAGACTGGGTCTGACTCAAATTCTCACACATCGTTTACTGCGGGTAGCTGCCTGAATGGGAGGCTTGCCCGCTGTTTAAAGCTGCTCGAAGCTCCTCAGCTGAGCTCTGAGCTGAGCCGCAGCTACTTAATAATCTAGGCTGGCTTTGTTGTTAACACACACACACACACACACACTACTTGTATGAAAGTATAGACACTGCATTGTATTTATTATATATGTCTGTCTGCATGTAGTTCTCTTAACAGCAACAATAAAACATATTGTTTATTTCGGCGCGCATTTCGTCTAGTTAAATATTGGCATTAATTCATTGACCGCACATTTCGCTCTCGCCTATCAATTATTTATCGAGCAGTTGCCAGTTCCTCATTTATTTATTTGCTTTTAAGCATTTTTTTTTATTTATTTGCTTGTTATTTGCTGGCAGCCGGCTAAATTTATGTTTATGTGAAATTTGCTGTGCTTCTCACTAATTTTGTTCATTCGCACATTTTCGCCGGCTCGTGTCAAAGATAGCAGACACTTTGCCACTGATTCCCCATGTGCTTGTTAGCTAATTTGACAATCCTAAGCTGGATTATGGATGGTTTAGGAAGGAATTAAAGCTGTATTAAAATTCGGTACTTAGCTTACGCTTGCAAGTGATGAGTTGCCACCTTTTAGGCGTTGCCAAACTTATATTGATCCCATTTAAGCTTGTCAAATTTTCAGAAGAGCAATGAATTTGCTCTCAGTGCTGTTTTAAATTTCGAATCGAGTTTTGAAATAGCATACTTTAAGGCATATATAATTGAATGACAAAAATGTTGTTTGCGATTACACTGAACAAAAATCGAAGCATTCAGCAATGAGAAATCGGTTAGCTTAAACAAATGTTATTTTTATTTTGCATCAAAACACAACTTGAAAAATGTACAATCAGCATTTAAAGTTAGAGTTATGAATTATAAAATATAGCCATTCAGCTGCTGTTGTCTGTATATATGTGTGTGTATGTGTATGTATGTGTGTATGTATGTGTGTATGTATGTGTGTATGTATGTGTGTCTGTTTAAACCTGAGTTAAATATTTGTAGTCTGAGTGCAAATTGATAATAATGAATTAGTGGAGTTTCGGGGAGGGGAAGGGGGGCTGTGGGGTGTGGGCGAAGGAAGGAGAGGATTAAAAAAAAGGAAAAAGCAATTGCAAACATTGCTCAGAGTTTGCTGTAAATGTAAGTGTGCATCAGCTAATTCACCGATAGCGTCGCTCCCGTTCCCTTTCTCGCTCTTTTTCCCGCTCACGATCGCGTTCTCGCTCATCGTAGTGATCGTTGTGGCGCTGCCTGTCGCTGCGCTCCTCGCGCTTGCTGCGCTCGCTGTGACGCTGACGGCTGCGGCTGGCGCTGCGACTGCTGCGATGACTGCGACTCCGACTGGCGCTGCGGCTGCGGCTGTGCGAGCCCTGCCTGTGCTTGTCCTTCTTCTTGTGCTTGCTGCCGCGTCGCCGCTCGCCGAGATCCCGCTGCTCCCCATAGTCCCTGTCGCGCTCGGAGCTGGCGTATGGCATGCTCATGGCAGCCGGTGGGTAATCGTCGTAGCCGCGACTGCGTCCGTAGGATGAGCCCGACGCATGGCCTCCTCCTCCATAATAGTCCCGATCATCATGATCATTGCGATAGTTGGCTGGCGGATAACCGCCGCCGGCACCACCGGCGCGTGCCAAATTGCGAGCGGTCCCACCGCTGACATACTCGTACTCATCGCAGCTGGTGCCAACGGATACGGTTGCTGTCGCTGGCGCCGTTGTCGTTGCAACAGGTCCGCGACCCGTGCTCAGCTGATTGATTGTGATGCTCTGGTCGCGACAATATTGCTCAATTTTCTTCTCGATCTGCTTCTGGATGGGCACCGGTATACGTGGAAATAGTGTGGAGAACCAGTCCAGTTTCGTCATAAACTGGTACACCATTTGGCCAATGGTCACCACCTGAACGGAAATAAGAGAGTACAAAATGTATTCAAAATGTGAAATGTGACCGCCGTTAAGAATAAGAATAAGAATTTGAGTGCTGCGTAGATTGTCGCTTGTGCATATTGATTGGTGGCTCATACAGTTGACTCACCTGGCCGCCACCGGCTTTCACATCAATCTCCTCCTCGTCCTGCAGATAGTCCTCGTACCAATCATACAAATCTCCAGGCGGCTGTGTATAGCGTAAGTACATAAAACCTAAGCCAAAACAGATAAAGTTGATTCAAACCAAACAAAACAAAACAAGCGACAATTAAGTACAAATTAGCAATGATATGACAAACAGTTATAGGACTAGTACGCAGCGTAAATTGATCTCTGAAATTGATCTCTGAAACCAAAGCGTTACACTTTTCGAGAGACTACTTCGACCAACAAACTGGCAACTCGAGAGCAATCAAGTTTTGAGCATATAGAGTAAATAGTTGAACATCCGAATTGTACCAAATTCCATTTCAAATATTAAGACTACTCTCGAAAAGACGAGAATCAAAAAACAGAAAAGAATAAAAGTCTATATAAACCATAATACAATACACATAATATAAAACACACACAATTTGAAGCTTCTGTTTGAAGTAGTTGCTAAGCAACCACTTTGCCAGACGGTTCTGTTCTTTTTTCTTGCTTTTCACGTTTTTAATTTTGAAGCGTGTAGCTTAAAAAGATCGCTTATTGAATGAGTTCCTAATATGATAAATATTTGAAATGGGCAATTATATTCCCCGAGAGCTTGATCGCAAATGGTGCGTACTAGCATACACTCGAATGAAAAAAAAAAAAATAAATAAGAGAACGTTAGGGAAAACGCGGGAGGAGCAGGAGCAAGCTATGAGTGAAAACACGGCTGAACTCATGCGACTTACCAACACCTACCTAGTGCCCGTATGTAGGCCGAGTCTGTGTGATTGAGTAGACCATTCACTTGCTTGCGGGTCAGTCGCAGCGTGTACAGTTTGTAGAGCAGACAATAGGCGGTGGACACGATGCCGCCGGCGCCAACGCCACGTACCTGCAGAAAATGGGGATTTTGATTAGCAAAACGAGTTACTCTGATTGTCCCCACTGTCGAGAGGGTGAGAAAATCGCCAACGATTAGCGCTACATTTCATAAACTCACTCCGCCGCACATGCCCGTCTGGCCGGATGTTTTGCGTGATCCCCGCTCCCAGGGCTCCATGTGTTTGACCTGGTAGTAGATCTCGTCGACCACCTCGTGATACGTTTTCAGTTTGAATAGGTGTACTGCATTTGAGTGTAAGGTTTTTTTTATGGTTTTTTTTAACAAATGCGTATAAGAAAATTTGGCGGCAAAAATTTGTAGCGAGGGTTACCTTTGAAGTAGCTGGAACTTTGTATGTTTGCCAAGATGAGTGGATTCAGATTCATAGACGTCTCATTGCCCCACAAAGGTAACGTATTGTGCTGCTTACCCATGCCGGCCTTCTTAGCGCCGCCACTGCCACCGCCACCGGCCGAAGATGCAGCCGAGTATTCTGTTAGCGTTAGCGGAACACCAACGCCGCGAAAAGCAGAAACGGAGACCGAGAGAGAGAGACAGAGAGAGCGACACCGACAGCGAACAATTGAGTTTAAATACACAAAATACAGGATATTACGGATATGCCCGCAGATGGGGCGCACACTACCTTACCTTCGTCCATGGCTCCGCTTCAGAATTTGCTATTTAGTTGGTGCATTAATTTTGCAGCTCGACGTGAGTTTGGACCGAGCAGCCAATCTCGATTTGCAAACGTTTGCGTACTGTGAAAATGCCAAAGTGTGTTGGTTACAAATTGGTGATGTGAAAAATGCAGCAATGTAAACCGATTGTCAGGTCGCCACAGCAATAGTTTTAGCCGCCTCAAATATCGATAGATACACTGCTAACCTGGTTAGTGGCTCTAATTGCATTTTTGGATCTTAGATAACGATGAGCTCATTATTTGTTGCCTTTGTTTAAAATATTTGAACTGCCTTCTAGTTGTGCTCTTTTCCAAATATTTGGAAAGAATCATTTATTATTTTTCTCCTTAAGAAAGGAAACAAATCAAAATTTCAAAATTTTAAAATATGGAGGTAATTCCAAGTTGTTGATAACTTCTCAACTACAACATCTTTGTTTATTATTTCCCCGTAGCGGTTCTAATTGGAATACTAAAAAAAAAATTGACAAATAAAAAATATATATAAAATATAAAATATATAATATTATTTATGTTTTTATTTTATTTAATGCGGCTAATATCGATAGGCACAGCAATGCACAGATGTTTGATAGTTTGCTGAGTAATGTCTGCACGACATTCTGCCAACTATCGATTAATGAAAAATGCCAAGGAACCGATAGACTGCGGCTATATTTTCAAATTCACATGCATGTTTTAATAAGAAATGGTTGAAAAATTATAGATATCCGCACAGAAGCTTAGCTCTTTGGACTCGACTCAACTTTTTGTTATACGACTCTTATACTGAAGTTGTTGTACAGCGTGGTTTTGCGCAGCCCGTTCCATCGCTAATGGAACTTATATATACATATATATGTTTGTGTTTGTATAAATATAGATAAACCCATAGTTGCAACAACTAGTTCATTTTGAATGTCCAACTTGCACATTTGTGGTTTCTTATCTACATTATTGATTTCGCGCCTTTTTTCATAGCGAACTATCGATAAATGAGCGTGAGATATGGCTTTTGTCGATTATTTTGTATGCAAGTGGTATCGAACCAGTTCAGAGCTGAACTTATCAACTCTAAAATATACGCAACGCAGCAGCAGAAGCATAAGCAGAAGCAAAAACAGAGACGAGCATTCTCGGTTCGCGTTTTAATCAATTAAAAAGTCGGGCAAGTGAGAAAAATGCAGCCGCTGGCTGCCAGCAGCAGCAGCCTTTGCCTCTCAGCTGATACTGCATGTGCACTTTGTACACCATTCGATGTGGATGCAACAGCAGCAGCAGCGGACGTGGGTGGTATCCAGTGTCAAGCGAGCAAATTCTGAACGCAAGCGCAAAACAAACACACGCGAACAAAACGAAGAAGCAAAGCAAAAATAGCAGCAGCAGAAGCAACAACAAAGTTCAGGGTCATGGTCAGCAGGCAGCTGTAAAATAGAAACAGTGAGAGCGAGAGCGAGAGCGAGGGAGAGAGTGAGAGTGAGAGTAGTTGAGTGAATTGTGCAAACTGGAAACTGCAAGTGGCGCAACATGTCCAGCGAAGCATCCACGGAAAGTGACAGCGAATTGTACGATCCACTCGCCGATGAGCTGCACAATGTGCAGCTGGTGAAGCATGTGACGCGCGAAAGCGTTGATGCCCTCAATGCTAAGTTTGCCAATCTGCAGGAGCCACCAGCCATGTACTTAACAGGTGGACACAGCAACCCTTTATCATCCATCCAATCCCACACCCACACTTAACTTTTTGTTTTTTTTTTCTCTTGCTTTTGTTATTTTGTACATATAGAATACCAGGAGCTGACATCGAAACTGCACGAGTTGGAGGCCAAGGAGCACGAGTTGATGGAACAGCTGCACGCACAGCGTCCGCAGGAGGAGGAGGCCCATGTGGACAGAAAGGCGGCTCAACACCAGCAGCAGCTGCAGCAGCTTGTGGATCAGCCGCATTATCAGAATCAAACGCAAATCTTGCAACAGCAGCGACAATTGGCGCGACATGTGCACGAGTTGAGCGACAGTTTGGTGAGCAGTAGCACTATGGGCATTGGGGGCAGTGTGGGCGGTGGCTCCGGTACGGCCAGCCAATCCGGCACACTCACCCGCCAGCCAAAGGTGCTGCTACGTGCACATTTGCCGAATCAGCAGCGCACCTCCGTCGAGGTTGTGGCCGGAACACGATTATGCGATGCACTGATGAAGGCGCTCACCCTGCGACAACTGGAGCCGTCCATGTGCGAGGTGAGCACAACGCCGCATAGTGGACGAAATATAATACCGTGGAACCGGGACATTGGCACCCTGCACGTCGAAGAGATCTATGTGCGGCTATTGGATCGATTTCCGTTGGGTCCGCACATCAAGCATCAGTTCATCCGGAAGACATTCTTTACGCTGGCCTTCTGCGAGGGATGTCGCCGTCTGCTCTTCAACGGCTTCTATTGCAGCCAGTGCAATTTTCGATTCCATCAGCGCTGCGCCGGCCGTGTCCCGATGCTCTGTCAGCCCTTCTCCGTGGACAGCTACTATGAATGTTTGCTATCATCGTATCCGGAGAACTCTGTCGGCCTGCCGGTGGGTCGCAGCAATGCGGTACGTTTCAATGTGAGTAACAGTCGCAGATGCAGCAGCAGTGGAAGCAGCAGCAATACGACTACGACTACCACCAACGCCACCAGCCACATCAGTGGCAGTAGCTCTAAACCTTCTGCCAACCGACAGGGTCGACCGCCGCGCATCAGCCAGGACGATCGCTCCAATTCGGCGCCGAATGTCTGCATCAACAGCATAAGACCCACCACCGAGACGCAGCGCAGCCTCATCATGCAGGCACGGCCTCCATTGCCGGTGAGTAGAATCAGTGTCAGCAGCAGCTCGACTAGCAGATACCCTGATGTGAGATTGGGCAACATGAATGTGTCTATCTTTTTACGATTGAGAACTGCAGACGGAGTCAGTTAATCAATGAGTATCCATAGACTAAATTACTTATGTTTGTCATTTTTCCCATTTTATTATGTTTGTTTGCCCCTTTTTGGTTTTACTTCTCTCCCCCTCTCTTTCTCTCTCTCTCTCGCACTCGCTCTCTCTTTTCTGGCTCTTCTGTCTGCAGTATCCTTGTACGGATCACGCAAACTCAACGCAATCATCGCCCACCAGCACCCTGAAGCACAATCGTCCTCGCGCCCGCTCCGCTGATGAGAGCAACAAGAATCTGCTCTCGCGCGATGCCAAAAACTCCGAGGAGAACTGGGTAAGCACCACATCCACCATTATCATCAACATCAACTAATTAATCGTTTTGTTGATTTGCAGAACATCCAAGCGGAGGAAATTTTAATTGGGCCACGCATCGGTTCGGGTTCGTTTGGCACCGTTTATCGGGCCCATTGGCATGGACCCGTTGCCGTGAAAACGCTGAAAGTGAAAACGCCGAGTACGGCACAGTTGCAGGCATTCAAGAACGAGGTGGCCATGCTGAAGAAGACGCGCCACTGCAACATTCTGCTATTCATGGGCTGTGTGTCGAAGCCATCGCTGGCAATTGTCACCCAGTGGTGCGAGGGCAGCAGCCTCTACAAGCACGTCCACGTCAACGAGACGAAGTTCAAGCTCAACACGCTCATCGACATTGGACGCCAGGTGGCCCAGGGCATGGACTATCTGCATGCCAAGAACATTATACACAGGTCAGCTCCAAATCGATCCATATCCAGAGAAGCTCTCAAAATTGTTGTCAACTCAGAAATGTTCCCTTAGCAATCCAGCTCTCGACCAAATACAGTTTTTAATTGTAATCCATTTGATCATCAGCTGTGATCTGAACTAATAACTATGTCAGTATTATGTATATCTTTCTTTATATTTACTTAGTTTATTTAACAGAGACATATCTCTGATGGATTTATTGCTTAAATTATGGTTCATATCGTTTTATGCTTCCTTCGAACACATTTTTCCAAATATTTGAATTACGATTTTCTTTTTAATATCTTAATCGTCATTTGGAAATATTCATATTTTAGTATCTGAAAGTATCTGTTTATCTGGAAAATATTTTTAATATTAGTGGCAAGAAAAGGATATATAAAATAAATTTCATTCTTCTACAGGGATCTCAAGACGAACAACATTTTCCTGCACGAGGATCTGTCGGTGAAGATTGGCGATTTCGGTCTCGCCACGGCGAAGACGCGCTGGTCTGGCGAGAAGCAGGCCAATCAGCCGACGGGCAGCATTCTATGGATGGCACCGGAGGTGATACGCATGCAGGAGCACAATCCGTACTCGTTCCAATCGGATGTGTATGCCTTCGGCATTGTGATGTACGAGCTGCTGGCCGAGTGTCTTCCCTATCGCAACATTAGCAACAAGGATCAGATATTGTTTATGGTCGGACGGGGCCTGCTGCGACCCGATATGACCCAGGTGCGTTCGGATGCGCCGCAGGCGCTCAAACGTCTCTCAGAGGACTGCATCAAATACAGTCCCAAGGAGCGACCGCTCTTCCGCCCGCTGTTGAATATGCTAGAAAATATGCTACGAACGCTTCCCAAAATCCATCGCAGCGCCAGCGAGCCAAACTTAACCCAATCGCAGCTGCAAAACGATGACTTCCTTTACATGTGCCCCAGTCCCAAGACGCCGGTCAACTACAACAATTTCCAATTTTACAACAGTGCTGGCAATATTTAAGGAATGTCCGAAAGGAGGAGAAATACGAGTAGGAGTAGGAGTAGGATGAGGAGTAGGAGGAGGCTGTACCTGTACTTACCCATTGATGGGAGGCATGCAAAAAACAATTGGATACTTTTCCAATTTCTTGTTTATTATTGGTCAAATTAAAGACCGAACAGCACAGAGAGAGAGAGAGAGAGAAAGAAAGCATTGTCTCAATCAGAGCGAGATAGACTTGTTCTCTCTCGCTCTGCTTGGAGCATCCGCCGCTCCTGTTGCCTGTTCGGCTGTGTTTCCTGTCTTGGACCTGGACCTGAGCAACTTTAATGTGCATTTCTCTTATCATATATAGAAAATGAAAAGAAAAAGCAACTGAAACTATTACTGTAAACTAAAATTACAAGTGAAGCGCGCATATGTACATACATTTAATTACATATATATATATATGTATATATATATATATACACACACTTGCCACACACACACACACACACTCGACACACACACATACGTTAAGCATCTACTAAAACTAGCTGATCGATAAATTACATTATAAACAACCAATATACTACTTATTACTATAACAAATAATCATGTGTTTATTCGGAGCAGAATAAGAAGAGTGGAAAAAATACGATTAAACATAACGACTGGCAATGGCCAGCACCTTGGTGTAGTCGGCGCCCTTTGCCAGCGTCTTCTCCTTCAGTATGGTGCGCAACACTGTCGGTATGGGCACATGGATGCGAGTGCCCAATGGACTGCCATTGTCATCGATCAGCACCAGATTGTTGCTATCGAATTGGGGCTGTTTCAATCGCTGCTTCTGCTTCAGTCCCACGAGGATGCCCTTCTTCATTTGGCCCTTGATCGCCACCAGCACCTTGTCACCGATGAGGCCCACACCTCGTTTATTATACACGTGTATGCAACGCGGCGGGCGACCCTCGGCCATTGCACGCTTGCCGAGATCACTGTTATCTACCACACGCAGGCGGGCCAATTTCCGTATCTCACAGCATGCCGGCGTTGTGTGCAGCTGTAGATGCGAGATGCCGACGGCGGCAGCGACTGTCACTGGGCTGGCGACGGATCTGTGGGTGAGCAGTGCTCCTGCATTGCCAGCTTGCCTGATGTTTCTCAGCAGGATTTGAGACATTTGGTCGAAAGGTTTTCCGTCTCTTTATTGTTTGGTCAACACAACAGTTGGGAGTTATACAATACTTATCGATGTATCGCTGGATGTTCAATGCAACAGTGCCAATATCGAAACTGTACTGCGCAACTATCGATGCGAGTTTTTAAATGAACAATAGTCAATCGTGGGGTCATTACCAATTATTTGCGCGCGCTTTTTGAATTTCCATAAAAAATTTTATAAATTGGTTTTAATTGCAATTTGAAGCACTGTAAATGTCATTTAATCGCTCTATACATGTTGTATGTGATCCAGGAGCTGACGGCTAAGCCACAAATGAAATATGTGCAGATATGAATATGCACAACTCATATGTAAATATTGCATGCAGTTTGTTAATATCAGTGTTAATATCAGTGATATCAGTGTATTTAACTATTTAACTACTAAGGTTCTTCTTTCAGGGCAACAATGACGTAGCTGCGGAGAATGCTGAGATATTATTAATTATTGGTCTTGGCCTTTTAAGGTGTTGCATCGATGCTTATCGACGAGAGTGCTGCCAAACAGTGCCAGGTTGCTGCATTGGCTAAATTGCCAAACGTAAAAATTACAGCATACTCTTAGGGTTGATGCTAAACATTGAAAATAATTCGGAATCAGACCATTTTTGATCAGTTTAAATTCAGTTTAAATTTGAATTTTCATAAAAAAGGCTTAAAAGTGAATTTCTCGAAATGTATCAAGAAAACGTAAATCACAAAATCCTTGTTCACAACCAACAGGAACAATTTGGACTTGCTGTGCCCGTGTTTGGTAGCCCTGGTCATTGGCATATGCTTGATACGTCAGGATTCGCAAGCAATTTTCTGTCATAATTAAAGTCCTTATCTTTCAGCTAAAGGACTTTCGTCCTTGCCATTAGGCCTTCAATTTTTTCTTTCTTATTTTTTCATTGATTTCAGGAAATCCTTGAATGCCAACCAATTGCACCTAATAATAATATGTGAGCGTAATAATATTTGTGATTTCGAGATCCTTAAGATTTTAGTTGAGTTTTGGCCTCAAAACGATAGTGCTATTCACAAAAATAGCTTCAACTCGGCCAAAGGACATAGGGGCATTAAAATCCAAGGATTACGAAGGCAAAGCAGCTACAAAACTTGCACAATTACAAAATTCTCATCAGTTTGTTTTGCATTTTATTTATTAATGTATCAATACAATATAGCTAATTGCAGCGCACAATACATATATATATATAAATGTATATATGTATATATACTGTGTATGTGTTTTGTTTGTTTGTGTGTATGTGTGTGTGTGCGGGGGGGGGGGGGGCGGGGGGGTGTAAGTATTTATAATAACTTATCAGCATTTATCAGTTAACGCTTGAATTCGTTCGCTAATCGCTCGCTTTGCTTTTGTGATATTTGTTGTTTTTTTATTTTGTTTTTGTTTTTGTTTTTGTATTTAAGCATAAGATTAACTTGTTGTTTTCTTTTCTATTATTATGTATTTTTATTTATTTTTTGTTGACACGACTAAGTAGACCAGTCCCATTGGTTAGAAAATTGGTTACTATAATTCACTATGACATACAAGATATATGATATATATGGGCATATAGCGTATATATGTATCAATTTGCGTTGCTTCCTTCGCTTTGTGCTTGTGTTTTTCTCGTTTTACTCTTTTTGGATTCTTGTGACGACTAAGGACTAAAACAAAGTGTTTCTTTTTTTAAAGTCGCATAAAATTACATAGTTCATAACAAATATTAATAATAGTTAAAAAAAATTGATATATATATATTCATATTTGTATGGATATGTTATGGTAAAGTGCGCCAAGCTTTACAAATTGTTACTAAAAAAAATATATATAAACAACTTCAATGTACAACAACATTCTGCTTACGCACTTGTTAATTATTTACATTTATAAAAGAAATCATAAGATAAACAAAAAATAATAATCATTAAAAATAAAAATTAAGAGCAAATGGAGCAAAAAAAAAAAAAAAAACAAATGAAAATCAACTTTTTTGCTCGTTATTCTCCATTAAGAAAATAATATTTTTGTTTTTTGTTGCGCATTCGCTTTGTGCATTTCGTTTCGGTTTCCACATTTCCGTTAACATTAATCGCTCGCCAATTTGCTGATGCTTTTTTTATTGTTCACAAACAATTTCTGTCATTTCTATAAACAATTATATATTTTTTGTAACTTTTTTCCATCAATTATGCAAATTTGGGAGCGATTAGTTAAGTTGATGGTTTATTTTTGTTTATTTTTATTTATTGCTGCTCTCAATTCTGCTTAGGCTCGATTCAACTCGTCGCGCTTGAAATTGCGTATCGCATCCAGGAGCTGGGAACGCGGATCTGGTGACGTTGGCGTCCCACTCACGCTGCGCATCGGCGGCTTTGCTTTCACCAGCATTGGGGGTGGTGCTGGCGGTGCAGGCGTCGATGTTGCCGCTGACTTCGGGGGCATTTGATTGACTGTGGAGCGCAGCTTGAACTGCAGCAATGTCGCTGTTGCTGCTTCCGTTTCCGTTTCCGTTTGGAGCTTTAGCTCCAGTTTGCTGCTTCTCATGATTGTTGACTTTGTTGTTGTTGCTGCTTGTGTTGTTGATGCAGCTGCTGTTGCTGTTTGTGTGGTTGCTGCTTGTGTGGTTGCTGCTTGTGTTGTTGCTGCAGATATTGCTGCTGTTGTTGCTGCTGTTGTTGCTGCTTGTGTGGTTGCTGCTGCTGCTGTTGTTGTGCCATTGAGTGAGACACGCATGGTTAGCGCCTTCTCCTTCTCCTGCTGCTCCTTGGCAAGCATGCGCTCCTTGAAGCCCGTGCGCCTCAATGTATTCTGGCCAAAAGGTGCCGCTGGCATTTCTGCCGGCTGATGTGGCTGCGGCTGCTGTCTCAGCTGTCTCTCCAGGGAGTTGCTGTTGCTACTTTGCTGCATTAGGATGCTGCTGGCGGGCATTGAATAACGATTACTCTTTGCTGGTCGCGGCAGCGTCGAGGGCTTTAGCTGTTCCCGCAAGATTTGCGGTTCCTTTTGCTCCGGCTCCTTCTGCTGCTGCTGCTGGTGCTCTTTTACCCAGTCGGGTTCGCGCTGCTGCTCCCTTTCCTGTTCTCGCTCTTGGCTGGCATCGCGCAGCGGCTTAACCGTTATGGGCACATGATAATCCTTACGCGGGATGCCCATGCGCAAAATGGGCGCAGCCACCTCAATTGTTAGCTTGGCGGGCGGCGATGTTGCTGTTGCTGTTCTCACTGTTGCTGTTGTGGCACCGCCATAGATGTAGTCACCCTCATTTTTGATGGCCACCTGCGACTTGGGTCGCTCGCTCCACGTGGCAAAGTTAATGCTCGGCGGACCGGAGTAGCGATAGGTGGGCGGCAGCGGCTTCGATGACGGCGCCAATTCCGCTGTGGTTGCAGCTGGAGCTGGAGCTGCTGCTGCGGAGCTATTGACGCTTGTTATGGTCTCCTTAACTGGGTTGTTGTTCTGGATTCTCGGCGAGGACGTGATGGGACTAGAGAGAGTGGCTGACGACGTGGAAGTTGATTCCAAGTTGATTACGGATTTGGACTCTACTGTGGACGTCACTTTGGTTGCCGGCTTGGTAACTGGCCTAAGCACCATTTGGGATACGGTTGTTGTGATTGGGTTTCGGTTTGGGGGGGATTCCAGTGCGGAAACAGGCGTGTTCGGTGGCGTGGCCACAGCTGTTGTCGGCGTTATGCATACGGAAGTAGCTACGGCTGTGGACACCGTTGGCACAGGCACAGGCACCGCTGTGTTCTCGTATGCAGTTGGATGCGACTCATCTGTCATCTGGGATCTGCTCTTTGGTTTCTGATGATGCAGCTGCAGTTGCTGCTCTGACTGTGAATCCGGACTGCCGGCGAGACTATTCTTGCGCGAATTGCTCAGTATATTCTTGATCAGCTCCAAGCTCTGCAGCGATGGCGACTCGGCGATGCTTAGCTCACTGGAGGAGCGACGTTGCTGCTGCTGTTGCAGCTGCTGCTGCTGCTGCAGACTTCCATCGAGCTTGTTCAGCGAAAGCTGTGAGGAGCTGCGCAGACGAAGGCTCAAGTTTTGGCGGTTCGGCTGCGACTGAAATGAGTCGGCGCGTTGTATTGATGGAGAGCAGTTGCTGCTGCTGCTGCTGGAGCTGGAGCTGGAGTGGTTGCTGTTGCTGCTCCTTTTTGGGGCATGTCCATTACTGATTGTCGCAATGCTAAAGTTGGCCAAGCGATTCGGTTTGGCCGCCTCGATTTGCGCTTGCTCCGGCGCCTGCCGGATGAGCGTGTCCAGACGCTGTTGCTGTATAATGGACGACAGCTCATCGACAATCTCGCCCAGTGGCGAACCAGCTTGGTTCTTGGTGCGTTGCATGCCATCGGAGAAGTCGGGCGGCGGCGATATGGCACCAGCATAATTCCACGATGAGAGCGATGTCAGTTCGCTGGCACTACCGGGTGTGGATGCCATCATTGGTACATCATTTGGTTGGTCCTCCTCGTTGGCCGCTTCCAGCTGACGCAGCTCGGCGAGCGTTGTTGCTGTCAGCTTGTGTGAGCTCTGACTGGATGTCTTGAAATTGTACACCTTGATGGCCTCCTCATCATCATCCGAACTGGACACAGACTTGGATGCGATCTTTCTCTGTGCTGTCTCCCGATCCGTTTCCGTTTCCCGTTCGGCTTCTGGTTCGGGTGAGGGTGTGCTGGAGGGCAGAGGCTCTCCAATGCCAGAGTCTGCCTGCTTGGAGGCGGCATCATTGTTGTCCTCCTCCTCCCCGTTGACGCTGCTCAGCGAGCGCGGCTCTGGTGTCGGTGTGCGATTTAAGAGCACCTTGGACACATTTTGATTGCCATTCAGCAGCTGGGGCACTGCACTTGCCGGCAGCGGCGGTGGTGCCTCCACGGATGTGGCTGCAGTTGTTGTTGTGGATGTGGAAGTTGGTGCGGGTATTGGCGTGGTTATTCTGGGCGCTGGCTGCGGTGTCGACAACACATCCGTTATGGAGGCCGTTGTTGAGGCCAGCGATATGGTATCAGCAGCTGCTCCTGCTCCAGGTGCTCCATCGGGTGGCGGTGCTGGAGCCGTCTTCTTCTTTAGCTGCACCAGACGCTTGCGCGGCGTTGGCTCCGGTAGGGATTTGAGGTCCAGTGTCGCATAGATTCCGCCATCGGTGGCATCCGGTGTCTTGGCACTGTTGCCATTGCAGTCCAGCAACGATTCCGATTCCACTTCCGTTTCCACTTCCATTTCGAGTTCCGGTGTGCTGGCCAAATTTGGCGTCGACATGCACATTTGGGGACGCTTCACAATTACCGCATATGCGGGCTCCGGGCTCTGTGCCTGTGTGGCCGGATACTGAGCCACGGACTGCTCGGGGATAACCAGCTGACTGGGTGGACGCGGAGCGACACGCTTCTTGCGTGGCGGCGGCGCCACGGCTATCGCCTTGGGCGGCACCACCGGTGTACGGGTGTAGTTCATCCCCGTCGAGTCCATCGAGTTGAGCGAGTTGCTCGAACTGTACGGACTGGGCGTCTTCGCTGTTAGCTTTGACTGCGAGTGTCGGCTGCTGCTGAAGTCCGAGCTGCTGCTCAGCGAATCCCGTGCGGCGACTGTGCGCTGAAACTTGAGCATTGCGTCCGCATTGAAACTGTCATATGACTCCGACTTGTGGCACAATCGTATCTCCGACAGACCCACCGCCCCAATTGTCGACTCGCAGCTGTACACCTGACTAGCGTCCACTGTGAAAAATAAGGAAACAAGCAAATTGGATAAGGAATAAATCGATTGACCTAATTGACTAATTGAGAGGTTTAGGTTTAGTTTTGCACAATTTGGAAGAATCTCTCCGAAAGCCAACCTGCTTCACAAACTACTCCAAATTGCTTCTAATTCAAATTTCAGCATTAGTTTCCTAAAAAATTTCGATTATTGGTTACGATGCGTGGAAGCCTCTATTTGTTATATACTTAGTAACCAGCCTATTTGTGAATGACTCCTACACATTGTGTGTCCTTAAATCGATATTTATCGATATTTAATCGTTTAAACGCTGAGAAGGTCCTTAATCATTTCATTGTTTAATCTTACAACGGTAAACGGTAACCAAGAAGGACTCTTATCGCGAAGATGGGGAAAGACGTGAACAGACACGCACGCAACACGAACTGTGACCGTTAATAAAACCTTCCGCGATAAGAGTTCTCCGAACTGATAGGATAATGAGTCTACACTCATAGATAATGTCCTAAGTAGACTAATAATAACAGTTGTAGATAGCTTTCAAATAATTTAAAAGGTTTCCATAAACCTGTGGAAGCATTTGGGCAGCAGTCTATGTTCGATGCTTAAACAACGTTGTCCTGTTCTAAATTTGCTCTTGGGAACACCTTTCAGTTGTACTTGTGCCTCATTACATATATCTAATAATATATACATATATATAATAGCTGTATATATATAAATGTTTTTATTACCGGGATTGCGGAACTCGTATTTATCGGCATCCAATTGCTTGTTGTCACAGACCAGGGAGAGCAGTTTGCTGAGTGGCACACGGGCGCCCAGTCGGGTCACATACAGCTGATCCTTGGGCAGGAGCACGGTGATCCGAAACGTCTGCTCGAACGGTGCATTGCTGGTTGCCGCCGGCACCGGCGTAATCCGATTGTAATCCAGCTGACTAGCCTCATTGATGTGCATGCCCTGATCTGTGGACAAATGGTGCAGTTGTGTTGTCGATTTCGATAGCTTGCCATTCGATGCGACCCCAGATTTGTCTAAGCCAGAAGGCCAGAAAGAGAGGCACACATTTATCGATAACTCTTTTTGTTTGTTGTTGTAATCGAAAATTGAGTTTAACTTACCTTTTTTGCGGCCAAACCAGCGATTTAGTGTGGAGAAGCCGCCCTTCATGCTGCTCATTTTTGGCTGACTCACTCTCTTTCTCACTCACAGTATCTCTCCTTCTCGTTCTGTCACTCCTACTGCGTGCGTTTAATTAGCAGTGGATTCGTCCTTCAACTTGTCGTTTTTTTGGCCGATTTCCGTTTCCGTATCCGTTTTTAGCTTGTTGCTGCTGCCACTGATCGTGTTTGCTTATAATTAGTTGTTGTTGTTGTTGGTGTAGTTCCTTGTTACGTACGCCCCTCTCTATAATGTTTCGTAATATTCCTAAAGCATACTACAAAATGGCGTGCGATTTGTGCGCTGCGAAATCTGCAAGTGAAAATCATTCGAATTCTGATTACGATTACTTCATATATATACAATGCGAGCAAAACGAAAAGACGTCAAAGTTCTTATCAAAGAAAGAGAGAGAGAGAGAGTCAGAGAGAGAGAGAGAGAGAGAGAGAGAGTACAAAAGAACTGATAAAATTCCGTATTCACCATCTATGTGTAAATGGATGAGCTGAGCGGGCAGAGGGCAGAGTAGGTGTTGCCCAAGCCATGCCCCATACGCATTCCTTGTGTAATGAACGGAATCTTATCGTCCGCCCCAACGGCAATGAGTACAAGTGAATACACTCGAAACACTCACACACACACAAATACAGTCGAAACACTCACAGACACTCCAGGTAAGGTCTGATCGCTTTCGGATGTGCCTTTGCCACCTTTAACTGATCACTGGGCAAATAACCCCAAACAACAAATAACTCAAAACTTAAGCGTTACAAAACAAATAGTTAAGAATATGGTAAGACCTGTAAGAGTAGTCCATACTTAAATCGATCGCAACTATCAATTAGTAATCCGAGCATGATAAATATTTGCTTGCATTGAAAATCTATTAATTAACAAGTTTCGACGAGATAACTTCGAAAACTAAACAAGTGCCTTAATTATGATCGATGGCTTCGTTTGGGAGAACATTAAAGAAGTTCCATGTTAATTATGCCCACATTTTGAGCGAAATTGTTTTGAAAAACAGAACCTATACAAAAAATACATACAAATTGTTGTGTATTTTCTGGCCGAAATTTGAGAGGCTCTCGAACAATCTTTTATGGATCGAAACGAGAATCTGTCGACAGTTGAAATTATGGCAAATGCCATAAATCGGCAATAACCCTCATCGAATACCTATTTTATGGCCAGCTTAAATATATTTTTATATTTTCTTATTGCAGCTGTCGTAAAAGTTGATTGTTTGTTTTTGAGATAACAGCGATCGAGCTGAACATATTCACAGCCTGCAAAATTGCATCTGTTTATAAATCTATATTTACTATAGTATATAGATATATAGATATGTTTAGTATGAATCAGAAAATGTTTAGTTGTTATATTCGTTAAGCTTCGGATTCAGTTTCTTGTATGCTTTGTGCATATTTACGCATTTTGGATACTATATATTCATACTATATATATACTATATATATATATATATATATATTGACTAATGCTTTATCCCAGTCAATATCTGAGTCGTGTCACGAGTTCCTTTTGCAATCTCCACTATCAATTAACCCGTTAAATTTGTTGCTATTTGCGTTGAGCTTAACGCCAATTGTTGTCTATATTAATGAGCAAACAAACAACAACAACAACAATACACACAGATAAACAAACACGCAAACATTGAACTGAATTGGATATGTTGTTGGACACAGACGCGATTCGCGCGCGTTTTTTGCAAACAATGCCGCCCCGCAAAGGAGGGCAAAGGTTGCCCAGCGGCCCTTTGGATTAAAGGCAATGGCATAGTTGAAACCTCAGTTCAGTTGCAGCAATGCATGCGGCAAGCAGCTGCCAATCAACTCATCAGCTATGCAAATTACGCGCAATTGCAACAGAAATAAAGCAAAAAAAACAACTCAGCCTAGAAACAGTTTCAACAATGCATGACTCGATATCGAGATATCCTTTTATGTACACAGTAAGGCATGCATGTCGATAATTATCGATATTTAGAAACGCTTTGGGGAATAAAAAAGAAACTCATGAACATGTGTATTATTATTACGTATATTTTGACTATATAAGAACCTGTCTTGATTTAGTTATGAACAGGATCGTTGAGGTAAATAGTAAAATGTAAGCATGCTGGTAATCATATCAAAATATCTGCGTATAGTTCATATGGATGAATTCGTTTCTCTAGCTCTCTCTACATTGACCTTCATCGAAATTTAAATATTTTGTGCAAATAAGTATTAATGTAGATTGGAAAAAACGTAGTTCTCCTAGCGGTTTGTGGTTTCTTCACAGATCAATAATCGGAAACGTTTCACATTTGACTAAAATCGTTTTTTCATGCGTTCCGTTGTCTTGGCCAACTTATGCCATAATCCTCAGAGCTGATCACAGAAATAGCGCCCAACTGCCTGCTAGTTAATAATTGTCCCGATTGTTTTTTAATGGGCACAGCGTATTTAATGGCCACAATCGCAGCAATTATTGCAGACATATGTGACTTTTCACATATGCATCAATAAGTAGAGCAATTGAACTTAATTTGCGGCGTCTGCAAATCGATTTGGCGATTGGGTTTCTGAACGGGCTGCCGCACTAATTAGCCCACAACTATTGAAATGGCTAATTTAGTTTTACACAATATTTTTGGCTGGTTTTTTGTTTTGTTTCTATTTTGGTATGTTATTGTTGGACTTGAGATTTGGAACAGCAACGAGCAACGTGCAAAAAGCATAGCATTTTTTTTGGTTTGCTTATCAATTTTTGTTGTTAACTCTTTTGACTATTAAAGCCCATAACTCAGTGTGTGTCGCTCTGTGCGTGTGTGTGTGTGTGTGAGTGTGTTTTTTATTTGTAGCTTTTATAGCCAGTTAGTTAAACTTGAAATAAACATGAGTAAGAACAAATTCCTCGGCTATCAAAGCGGCGACAAGGCGACATCGAAACAAATTTTTAAAAATCATCACGTCCCATAAAAGTGACATTGTTATTATTCTTGCAGTAAAAAGCATTAAAAAGCTGAGCAGTTGTGTGAGCTGCAGGGTGGGGGGTATTTATTAGGAATTAAAAAACGTCAAGGCTCTATCTGTCCATTTAAACAACTCTCCGAAGTATCTACTTATCGTATCAAACAATGACGGTACATGTATCACACGTATGCCATATCTTTATTACGTCAAACAGTGTTGCCAGATCCCATATATATACATATATGTATATATATTTTCAGTTTGCATATATATATATGAACGGGCTAAATGGTTGAGTGATTAAGGTAATCGAAAGCAATTAAAATGTTTCTTCCATCATTAACTCTCAACAGCACTTATGTAAATTCTCATCTATATATGGATACAATAACCTTATGGCAATGATTATTGAGCAAAGTCTGGAAATCATTTGACAAACTTATGATTATATAGACGATGGAATTTCAAGAATAGTTGTAAAACGTTTGCGAATATTCTTCAAAGAAGAACCGAAGCGTGTTTTGCACTGAAGAGAGTAAAAGATCAGAGGGAGTGAAAGAGATAATCGATCGATCTTTTCATATTAGTTGTATGCTGTCAGAATATCTATAATGCTGATGTCACATCAAATTCAAATTCAATTTCACATTCAACAACCTGTAACATCTATAAATGCCGAGTTAAAGCCATTCAACTTAACACTCCAATCACGTAATTCATTATATATTCCTTGCCGGTTTAAAAATAGTTGACTTCATCTTTTAGAGGCACTATTAAGTAAACAGTAAACAGTAAACAACAATTAAGGAGCTTTTAGTTTAGTTTTTAGTTTTATGGCTCTTGGGGGCATTTTACTCGTATCCCAATGTGAGCTATTATAAATATCCCTGTTTGTTGTTTTTCTGTGTGTGCATAATATATGTAGCCTTATTGACGCAACGGATTACCGTTAGGACTGGCCACAAAATTGGCAACTTTCTACCGTTATGCACACGCAATATAATTGCATGTATGCCTTTTAAATTATAGTATGCTCAGTACCATTTTTGGGGGCACCTTACGCTAATAAGCCGAATCAGAAATACAAACATTCCAAAAATACAGTAAAAAAAAAAACAAAAAAAAAACCTTAACAACAACAACGAGGTAAACCACAACGAAATTTCCCTAGACAGAAAGAAACAACAACAACAAACAACGACAACAACAAACAACGACAACAACTCTGTGATTGATGATTAATCGGGGCTTAGGAATTACTGATTATATTTACTTGAACACATGTATAAATAAATATAAGCCTGAGAGTCACATTGGGGCATTTTTGTGTTGAGTGGAACACGGTTTTATATTTAGCTCTGTGTAAATGTTATTTGATTGTTTTCAGATACACTCATTTGTATGTATATTGTGCAACAAATCCAACGACATTGCCATTGGCATTGGCTCTGCAGTTGGGGCTGAATCGGAAACGGAGACGACGAGTAAGAAGCTGGGATTCGAGACTCATCCAAACTTAGGCGATGATATCACAATTGGCGACGTGCCGGAATTTTTATTGATGCTCATCATTGCGTTTTATTATGCAGTCTCCGCGCGCCAGCGTGTCGCGAGTTAGCCGCAACAACTATGCAAATTCTGGCCAAGTATTAAATGGTATAGGGGCACAAAAAAAAAAAAAAAAAAAAAAAAAAAAAATCAACCAGCACCTGTGGAAAAGTTTACACAGCGACATTATCTACAATGACTAAAAAAATAAGCAGGCACGTAGAAATAGGAATAGAAAAATAGAAATAAACTAAACGCCGACTTATCAGCCGGTTCCGTGACTAATACCAGAACCGATGCCAAATAACATTCAGCAGGCCTTTATCGGACTAATTTCCATTTGTGCCACTTTATTTCAGTTTTTGTTGTTGTTGCTGTTGACTGGATGCCACTGGAAACTCCCCCAGACTGGCTCACATAAGCGTATGGCCCATGCAGGTGTTAAGCCCATTTGTTTCAGATAATTGAATGGGTCAGCTACTTAAGATATCGTTTAGTATGGCAATCTATTATGATATAGACAATTCGATTGCATAACTGTAGCTTGAGGGTGAAAATATATAAGTACTACTAAGCCAAGTAGAATAATATATTTATTACGATAGCTTTTGTTATTAGATATTAACAATATTTGACAAGTAATCATATTACAAAACAAAATCAAATTTTGAATCAATCCATCGAGAATTGTTAATATTAAAAAATATATCAAGGAATTTTTAGATCAAACTGAATACATTTATAAATGAGACTGAACGATGTTAATTATGCAACAATAACAAGTTACTTTATCAAGAGTTTCTAATGTTTCAGGTTCCACTTGTTTCCAATAACAGACAAATAAACACACACAAAGCACAACAAAATTGAGTTTGAAGTTAACAAAAATAAGCAGTAAGAAAAAAATACATAAATAAATAAATAAGGAATGACAATTATAATAGCAGTCACAGAATAGTCGCATCTCATGCGAAGTTACCAAAAAAAGATAAAGCTTTTGAAACTCTCACTGATTGGCAGCAAATTTGTTCCACTTTATTGTTGTTGGAGTCATTCATCATTCGCCGATCGGAATTGTGGAAGCTGTCAAAATGACAATTGCCTGCCGCAATGTCAACGACAGCTCACTTACTCTCTCACACACACACATACACACGCTCACTCTCTCAGACCCGCTCTCACTCACTTGTACCAACTCTTTACTTGGCGGCCCTTTGAGGGTCATTTTCTTATTGACATTATTTGTAGCTAGAATTTCGCGTGCCACTTTTCATTGTGTTTCGTATGTTTTTTGTTTTGCCAGCACTCGTGCACAGCTACTGCAGTTTTTTGTTTTGTTTCTTTATTATTATTTTTATATTTTATGTGTAGGTATTGTTCAACAATTTGCACGTTGTCATTAAAACAAAAATAAACACTCACACAAACGTACACAAACAAATATACAAAATATAGACCGCATTAAAGTAAACTTGAAAAAAAAGGTGCTTAGAACTGCGTACTAACTGCGGCTAGCGGTGTGTTTGCTTTGGTCTTCTTTTCTTTGATTTTCTTTTATTTTACGCTCTTGCCTTTGCTGCTGCTTCTTTGTGTTCTGCTGGCGGACTTTCTGCTTTGGCAGCACCGTTGCGAGGCGGCGGCGACGACGACAGTAACAAAACTGAAAACAAAAAACGCGCAAAATATGCACAGAACACGAACACGAATACACAACACTAATACCAACAGCAAAGCGCACACACACACACACATACGCGGGCAAATAATAGTAGCTTTCGGGCAGGCAATAATAAAGCAACGGTAACTCTCTAATAATAGCGCCAGACGGCAGCAAGCCACAGAGTAATAATAACAATAACAACGGACGCATCAGTCAAGGCTCTTTCTATCTCTCTCTCTTTGTGTGTTCGCACTTGCGCTCTCTCACGTCGTTGTTGTTGTTGTTGTTGATTGCTGCTGCTGTTTTATCTTATCAGCAATAAGAGCAATTGGCGCCGGCGCAGTGAAAGGAAAAACTGCAGCGCACAATTGACAGATTGTAGCTGTAAATACACACACACACACACATACAACAAATACATACGTTTATGTATGTATGTAGCTTATGTGCTTCGCAGCTAGGCTTTTGTGATTACCGTTTACGCGGTGTGCTATCTTCACTTGTCGCTCCAGTCGGCCAAACTGAACTGCGAGCTGAAAGCCGCGTGCGTTGCATAAGACATAAGACAGCAGGTGACGGCGTGGTGTCGCTGCTTCTGCTGCTGCGCTGCTACTGCTACTGTGACTGCGACTGTGACTGCGGCTGTGACTGCTACTGCTATTTGCGAAAGCTTTTAAATTCATTCTGAATGCGACCTTCAGCGCTGCGCTCGCTGGCGTGGGTTACGCTCTGGGTGCGCTCTTGACTGCTGCCACTGCTGCTGCAGAAAGTTTGTGCATGGGAGTTGCGAGCGGCAGGAGTGGCCCTCTGCCTTTAAGCGGCACATGCGTGACCATATTGTATCGTGCCGCCTATCGATTGTTATTGACTAAGGAGGCCGCCTTGCCTCGCCTCGTTTAGCGACACACACACACACACACACACACACACATGACATCATCTTTAATTTTCTACCATCTTCATTAATTGCTGGCACTCGGCAATTTTCAAGTTGTTGCCCCCAAAGATGGGCATATTGGCGCAAAGGGGCGCGCCGCAAGGTTTGACTAGCACTCAAGTCAGTCAAGTCAAGCCAATGGGCTTGGATTTTGGATTATTTAATTACTTTGTTGCCTATATATTTAAATTCTAGCCGCTAACAGCTCACAGCCAACAGCTATGGCAAACATTAGACACGGCTAAACAGCTGTGTGGGCGGCAAACCATTTTGACTGCCTTAATGCGAAATCGGATATGCACACAATAAAGTCATCAAATAATGTAATGAAACTGAAGTAAAGTAAGCTTAAGCAACTTTTGCACAAGAGCCGAATAAATATTTGTGGCCAAGTCGTAAATCTAGTTGCAAAAAGCTTCCTTTTTTGTGTTTGAGTTGATTTAGGGTTTTTAGCTAAGTGCAAAAGAGAGAGAGAGAGAGAGTGAGAAAGAGACAGCGTTCTTCTTCCTGTCATGTTAATAGGGATTTATTTATTTAATTAACCAATTTGATGTCTTCAAATTTTTGTTTCAAGTGCCAGTTGCTGTCCTATTCTACTATTATTAATACAAAAAAAAGAAGATATATTTGTATATGGAACAAGTTGAGATTGACTTTGTATTATACCATTTCATTGATTGCCCAAGCCCCATGGGTCTTGCTATGATTATCTATCTACATACACGCTCACACACACGCACACGCACACGTACACATAAATATTTCAAAGCGCTTTGGCGGCAATCCATTAACTAAAAATAACGCCTTAAAACAAATTCCCAATTTGTTAAAAAATTCAAAAAATGGAGCGTGCATTTGTCACGCTGAGCGCTGAGCGCTGAGCTTTTAGTTAGTCGGGCCACAAAAAAGCATTTCAGTTATTTATGAAGAAATTCCATAGCTTGTCGTGACACCTAATTCTGATCGACTGTGTGTGTGTGTGTGTGTGTATTTGGGTGTATTTGGGTGTGTGGCGATTCGCATCTAAATCACTTAAGGCATGTTTGACTCGCATATTAACTATCCTATTTATATAGAGGGGGGTGGGGGGAGGGGGGTGGGTCCTCAGCATACAGTTGCTTATTGTTTCCGCTTATCAGAAAGCACTTCAACGTGTAAACACAACAAATTCCATTGTTGATTATGATGGTGATGATAATAATGACATAATGATGACAATGGCTCCAATGCCCCAAGGGCTCGTAGGCCACTCGGGCCAGAGCCTATCGGGGCTCCCCTTCCCACCCCCCCTCCACCCATTAGCCCAGTTAGTTGTTTATCAATTGTGTTTACATTGTTATTTCGACCGTCCTTGTCTTTGCTTTGATATTGTGTACTTTAACACGTTTTCTGCTGCACTGATAACCTCAACCTTAACACACAACATTGAAAATCGGTTCTCACAGTGGAGTTTGTGTTTGTGTGTGTGTGCGGGGGGGAGTGGGTGTGTTGTGTAAGTACAATTAACAGGTCGCTGCTACAGCAATGCAAAAAAACGAAAGCATCAACAAATCGTCATGCCAAAACATTTCACTTGGCCAACATAAAAAAAAGAAATAAAAACAAAAAAAAAAAGGAAAAAAAATTAAACGCATTGGCCAAGAGTTGTGCCTCGCTGTAATCGCGCTGTTGACCCCGTTTACGGAAATTCTTTTTGTTGTTGTCTTCAAGAAAAAGAGAAAAAAAAGTGGCACAAACTCATTCCGAAAAAAAGGCAACAAGAACAACAACATAAACAAGTTTCACGACGGCAAATTCGACAATAAAACCATATGATCAGCGTAATGATAGTTATGATCATTGGCTCTCTTCTTCTACTGCTGTTGCTCTTGTTGTTGTTGTTGTTGTTGTTTCTGTGCTATTTTTTTTCTGGGTCTGTTCTTGCCACTCACAAAGCGAAAAGTGAAAAAAACACAGATTTCTACAGAGATTTTCTACATTTGCAAGTCACAAGAGGCTGCAACGTTTACCATTTCTTTAAATACCCTGTAAGCAACGGCATTAGCCAAAGGGGCGTTTAATTAAGTTGTGCACATGATACACATATCGATGTATTCTGTCATTAGTCTGTCTGCTTGTCCATTGAAACGTGGTTGAATCATTTAGCTGGCAACGCAACCATTGCTGAAGAGTTCGTTCGGGCTTGAAAAGTTTAGTTTTTCTCAGGAACATTTAAGAATTAATTAAAAAAAATCGGAATTATTAATATTATTATTTATTTAAAAGAAGGAACTCACAAATTGGGGGGCAATGGAGAACACACTATGATTATATGGGAATATTATGCATACCATATATGATACAGCTGTATTGGTATTCAACGCTTCGTTCTTAATGTTTAAGACTAACACAGATATATATATATATATATATATATATTTACATACGTATTGTTGTGGCATATATCTTCTGGTGGCTGCCCTAGATACAAGTAGTTGCCACCACTGAGATGAGAACCGCTAGTTAGTCAGTGAGCGCGTCTTTTACTTTAATTAGGCTTCAATCAATGCCAGCTGTGAGGCTTGCGCCCTACTAGCCCACTACATAACACTGCACCACGCTGCACCACCAGCCACATCGCACCACACTGCATCGCTGTCAGCCTTAATGACTGCAAAAAACAAAAAAACAATAACAACAACAGCTGCAGAGAATTGGGTCAATTGTAGGCCAGACCTCAGTTATAGACCCGCCCTCCCCACTAGTACTCTCTAGAACTTTTGCACGACAATTGCAGTGCGTCTCAGGTTCAATTACGGCCAACTGTGTGTGTGTGTGTGTGTGTATCTTTTTATATAGTATCTTTATATCGTTGAGCCATCAGCTTGTGCCTTAAGTGAAGCTATCAGTGCACTTTGTTCAATTGATCCAGCTGCAAGTTGGGCTCGCACGATACTCACTTAGTCCGCTTGGGTTTCCACATTTCCACATTTCCATTGTTCAGCACGCAATACTTAAATTGAAGTATTTAAGCGCGTATCTGGGGTATATTAAGTGCCCCATTCAACACTTTTCATTTTTTCGATAAATCTTTGGTCAAACAGCTAAATTTGGTTCAGTAAGTCATGGCTGAGAAAAGCAGACTGAATCCTGTTCCCAAGGGAATTGTCGTATGTTCTCCAAGAATTTCTTTCATAGAGTCTAACCCAACATCTGCCAATATCTATTCAGATTAGCTAAGAAACAATAGACTAGACATATATATATATATATATGTATATATATATATAAAAATTTCTTCGCACTCATTCAGATCTCCTGAAATTGTGATTGATTAGCAAAACACATTTTAAGTTTATAATTTGCTTAAACAGTGATTTTCAGTCTGTATATACATATATACTTGAGAAGTACATATCATTTCGAATTTATATATACATATATAGACATATATATAAGTATAGTTAGTATGTGTACAGCATTTTTGCTTTATCAGTTCTATATGTAAAGTTTAAGTTGCTAACCAATTAATTTATTTGACCAGTTAGATCTATATATATATGAACGAATATAGGAATCTTTGTCGATTTGAGGGCTCTTAAGAAATGTTTCCCTAAGTTACTACGTAATTTCCAGGCCTAGGCGACACAATTTGTGTGCTTTGAGGATTGTTTAACTGAAAAAGTATTCCATAATATATATCTAATACGATCAAATTTACCTATATATAAATATATATCTTTTTGTATATATTGACTGATAATTTCTATTAGGCAAACAAAACCGAAGCCTATTAAAAAAAAACTAAAAATTAAAAACAAAAATCTGTTGACATGAATATATATATATATATATATATATATATATTTTATATGTTTTTAATTGTAAATTGATTCGGAATATATATCAGAATGATATCTTGCATACCACGCGCGAGCTTCTTCAGCCTCTGCTGCTTTGGCTGCGGCAGCTTCGGCTTCTTTGTCTATGACAGCCTGTGATGTTTTGGCTGCGACAGCTCCTGGTGTTTTAACTGCGGTAGCTTCTGCTTTTTTGGCACTGAGCGCAGTTCCCTTTTGGCTTCAATCGCTGGATCTAACGGCGGCGTAGCCGGCTTGCGCTCCTCCGTGTTGCGACAACCTGCAGACTGGCGATTTGTAGCTATGGTGTATGGTGTATGGTGTTTGCAGGACTTACCAATGCACTTGCAGTTAATGGAACAGACGGCCATGGATCTATAGCACAGGCAATGGCCTTTGACGCATTGCGAAAGTTTGCAGTTGCAACCTTTAGGCGCCGGCTTCTTTGCTTGACTCTCCTGCCTCAAATTTTCGATCGCTTTCTTGTTGTTGACCATAATTAGTGCACATGACAAAATTCAGAGCAACAAAATGTCATAAAAAAAAGTCGGAACATTACAAAAATTTGATAGTTCCGATAAAAACTCAATACTCAGTTCTCCAAGAATTTCTTTCCATTTCAGTTTTATTTTTTAGTTGTCAAGTTATTATTTTAAGGATATGTTTTAGTAAAATCAATCTCGTTATATATAGAAACAGTGTTTTTTATGGTTAAGTTATGGGAATAATTATTGGTCTGTAGTAGTTCTTAGCTAGGCTTGAAAGCCTTCAGGCTTAACTGGGCCATTTCCTTGGGTTAAATGTTGAGTTAACTTTTACAAGTTGGCTTCAAGTTTCGTTCTGTATTTCGACAGTTAAACGAAAGTGACCAGCTCAGTTGGAATTCGGGCTTAAGACCAATTTGAAGAGACACATTTTCAAATAAATAGAATTTAATTCTGAAAATTTGATTAGCAATTAAATGAAAAGCTCAATCTCAAAGTCTTGGCTCTGACTACTCCTCACTCCAGAGGAATACCAATTTCTCAGTCTTTCTCGCTCTATCCCTTTCTCTGTCTCAGTCTGGTTCTCTATTTGGTTGCGCTGCGCTTTCGATTTCATTTCAATTAGCCTTTTTCTTTTTATTTATTGCATCTGCAGCAGCAGTCATGAGATCATACGATCAAAACAATGACAAGGGGCAAGTTGATCCCTCTCTCACGCAACAATGTTTATAAGCAGCAAACTCGCTCTCTTGTGCGCTCTCACTCTCACTCTCACACTTGTTTGTCTCTCTCCCTCTGTCATTATCGAAACGCTGCCCAGCTGCATGTGTCGAATGCTGCATTCCGAATGCCGAATATGTCGCCCAATAATCGCAAGCTGGGGTAACCTGTCACAGGCCCCCCCCAAACAAGCAAACAGGCAACAGCAGCAGCAGCAGCAGCAGCAGCAACAACAAAATCATGGTGCAGGCTGGTGTTGCAACTTGCAACTGCAACTGCAACTCAACAAGAGCCAAGTGGTGCTCATAAATTTGTTATAGCGCCGCACATTTTCCACATTGCAACGAGAAAAAAAAAAAATAAGTAAAGGTGCCAGTTTTTTTTTTCTGCACAGCAAACTTGCCGTGGAAGAAAGTGAAGAGAAATGAAAATGTTGTCGTTGTTGTTATTGTTGTTGCTGTCGTTGTTGCTGTCGTTGTTGTTACTAGCTGCAACTTTTGCTTTGAGGCTTTCTTGTGCACATACTTGGATAATAACTGGATTGCATTTCATTTGAAAATACGTTTAGCGCACTGAGCCTTAATTGCGCGCGTCAAATCAAAACCTGAAACTGTGGGCAGCTGCCAGCTACTCGATCTGCGAGATACATATACACATATACACATACATACATATATATATATATATACTCTGCAATTGCACAAAAGTATCGTTGAGATGTTGCGATTGCTGCTGGGCTTGCCGCAACAACCTTGACATGCAGCAAAACTAATGACAGGAAATCGTCGACAAGTGCCGCGCGCATCCAAACCAAAAAACGAAACCAAAACCAAAACCAAACCAAACCAATCCAATCCCAAGTCCCACACAGATGCGCCACGCTCTTAACTTGGCTCGTTAGCTTTGCCCGGCTGCGCTTTTTAATTACAATTACAAGTTGCGTTGCGCGAGTTGAGAGCAACTCGCATTCAACCGGTTGCCAAGTTAAACAATTGCCGCCCAGGCCCAAGCGGCAAATGTGTCTTGAATATGCATTTGTATCTGCAACTGCAACTGCAACTGCATCTACGGCAACTACTGCCGCTTGTTGACTCCATTTTTTTTCTCTTTTCTGCTTGTTGGCCATGTCAAGTATGCAGCAACCCAAAAAGTTGACAAAAAAAAAACGATCTATCGAAAACTTTGATACCCTTGCAGAGCTATTTGATTTGATTTTGGCAATTCTCAAATAGCTGCAGCGATATATGTCCTTATTATTATTATGATTGGGGAACCAACACTGCGACCTATAAGGTCTATTGTACCCCCTTTCTGTGCCTATAGCTCCTCCATCAACCCCAGCACCTGCACGAATGCTAGAATCATTGTTGGGTTGACGGCTTCTATGCCCTGAGATTTCATAACATGCACCCCTAGGATGCTGCATCTTTTCCTAGTTAAGGCGACACACTCTGCTAGGATGTGCATTGAGGATTCCTCCTCGCTTCCACAAAATCTGCATCGCTACTATAAATACCTAATTTGGTTCGGTGACTTCTCAGTCTGCAATGTCCTGTTAATAGACCGGTGAGTATCCTGAGCCTGTTCTTTCGTTTTTTGATTATAGCCACCTAAAAGACTTCTGGCTTGTCGGAGTTCTGGTCCTGCCTCTGCCCAGCACCGTTTTCGCCTCTTTCTTTCTTCGTTTCTGAGTTGCAGCCATATTGTGTGTCTTCCTATGCCACAATACGGTTCTGGTCCTGTCAGTGGCCTCTCTGCCCCCATTCTTGTGCTTACTGTCTGCAATTTATATACATATATATATATATATATTTGATTACTGTGCCCCCTTTTGAGTCGATGGTTCCTTTTGCTTGCACAAGCTGAAGTATTTTTGTCGTATTGAGCAACTGTTTCCGATGTTGCAAACTGCACAATAAAACTGAAATAGTCTCAGCAAGGGTAAATACAAATAATAAAAAACAATGCAGCTAAATTCAGTTGGCCATTTTTGCCAGCGTTTTGGTCACTTTTGGCTATATTTTGTCTGCTGCTGCTGCTGTTTGCTGTTGTTCGCCTGGGTGGGTTCGCATTGCAACGGTGCTCCAAATGTGGCTCACCTTGGCTACACAGCTCCAGCCAGGCAGCTAGATATGAGTTTGCTCTCTCTGTGTGTGTGTGTGTGCGTGTGTGCGGGAGTGGGTGGGGCCAGCAGTAACTTCATCAATGAAATTGGACAGCTGAATGGGCAGCCAGGCGTCTAAGCTGATTGCATACCAAACATCAATTAGCATTCACAGACAAACAATTCTGGTTGATTAAACTAAGCCGAATCTCAACAATGGTGCATAAATCACAAAACGGCAACAGAGAACTGACCTATCACAAATCACAAATAAGCTGGGGTTAATCTAAGCTTCGCTAGGTTAACCTAATCCGGTCTAAGCCCTAAACAAATTACACTTAATGCCAGCTCAATAAAACCGCACTTAAAAAACAGCTAGTATATAATTATTTTGGACTTTCGACTGATCAAGAATACATTAAATATAATATCATTATTGTTATTAGCTTTCTCAATTCGCAGTTTTATTAAGCCACTTGGCGAGCTGATCCAAATTGGAATTAAACCCATACTTTGTTGCTGGTTGCTGCTGGTTGCTGCTGGTGTGCTATTTCAGCGGAACTAGAAGAAATGCATCCGAGAGAGCTGCGGTCTGGTGACCCTCTTGTATCGATTACCAGCAACCTGCCACGTAAGCCACCCGACACTGGACAAGTGATGATTTTTTTTGCTCAGTTTGTTGTTGTTGTTGTTGTTTTGTGGCAGGTATCAAGTAACAGCTCGGACTCGCCTGAAGAAACTCAGCTGCGAGCCAAAGATGGGAGAGTTCAAAATTCGAGTTCAACATGCAGTGTGGAGACGGGAGACTTGAGACGGGAGATTTGAGACTGGAGACTGGAGAATGGAGAAGGCAAGGTGAATGTATTTGGCTCAGGCCAAAATGTCATTGACTGGACACGGATTTTTGGGGATTCGTAAATACTGTAAAGTATTTGCCATGTTGCCTGTCAGCTGTGGAGACGCACTCATTTGTTTTGAGAAAGAGAAAGAGAGAGAGTGAGAGAGAGACAGAGAGAGAGAGAGAGCGATATTAATTGTGTGCAATTTGACAGCTGGCGGTGAGAAAAGAGCGCGACCTTGAATTGGACCCCACAACAAGGTGCTAAATGCTAACTAGAAAAACCTGAAAACATTCCACAATGATGAACACGTTTGTTGTTGTCGTTGTTGTTGTTGTTGTGCGCTTTTGGCCAGGGCAGAGAAAGTAGCCTGGCAATGTTCGAAACGAGTCGAAACGAGTTGGCCAGGCAAGAAAAAGTAAAATTATTTTAGGACTTGCTGCCGAAAAATGTATGTCACCTGCAGTCATCCCAGGCATGGACCCCGAAAACAACAACAACAACAATTGCAACAGCGAGTCGCGAGTTGCAAGTTGCGAGTTTTACTTTCTGCTGCCCCAAAATCGAGTATGCAACCCGTATCCCGTCTACTGGCCAAACAAGTTGCGCCTCACGCTCTCCCTTTCTCCACCTCGCTTCTACTCGCCCACACGCTCACTTCTCTCTCTCTCACTGTCTCTCTCTCTGGCTCTGTGTGTCCAGTGCGTGCTGTTGCATGTTTGCAAAAAAATAAAAAATAAAATAAATAAATAAAAAGCAGGAAGCACTTGCAACACGCAAGCCAGCCGCATGATTTGAGCCGTTTGGCCATTTGGTTAATGGCATTCGCCAAAAGTCTCCACATAAACAACTACCGCCTAACTAACTTATATAAATCTACAGCTAAGCCTCTTATAACTCAGCCATGTCACGTATGTCCATATGTATGTATGTATTTATATATATATACAATATATATATACTGTATCACAATCGTATCGGTGGCTTGTTACCATTGTTAGCAGACCGTCGATCGCCTCTAACAACCTCATTATACAATGGGTGCGTCTCCAGAGTATTTCACGCACGTCTTCATTTGGGCCTTGCCCAACATCTTCCAGCCTCAAATATACACACCCACACACACATCGGCTAAAAGACATAATACAAAAGTATTACTTTCGATATACATATATAGAATACTTGAGTAATTGTAGCGTTTTTTTCTAATCTATTTGTATTCTCTTTATCCAATTTCCTGGACAGCAGAAACTAAACCAAAGAATAAAAATAAAATGAATAAATATATATATATATAGATATATACATATATAGCAAACTGGTCACGTAACTACTGAGATTACACAGCGTTGCCAATGTTTTGGATTATATCATATAGCCTAACCCAACATCTGCCAATATCTTTTCAGATTAGCTATGAAACAGTAACTTTTATAGACTAGACATATATATTATATATATATGTATATACATATATTTTTAATTGTAAATTGATTACTTTTCGGAATCAATAAAATATAAATCAGGATGATATTTTGCATACCACGCGCGAACTTCTGCAGCCTCTGCTGCTCTGGCTGCGGCGCGTTTCATTTCGGCTTCAATCGCTGGATCTAACGGCGGCGCAGCCGGCTTGCGCTCCTCCGTGTTGCGACAACCTGCAGACTGGCGATTTGTAGCTATGGTGTATGGTGTATGGTGTATGGTGTTTGCAGGACTTACCAATGCACTTGCAGTGAATGGAACAGACGGCCATGGATCTATAGCACAAGCAATGGCCTTTGACGCATTGCGAAAGTTTGCAGTTGCAACCTTTAGGCGCCGGCTTCTTTGCTTGACTCTCCTGCCTCAAATTTTCGATCGCTTTCTTATTGTTAACCATAATTAGTGCAAATGACAAAATTCAGAGCAAAAAAATGTAAAAAAAAAAGTCGGGTTCGAAAGCGGCTGTGATTTGTCAAAACGAAACGTCAAAAATGAACATTACAAAAATTGGATAGTTCCGATAAAAATTCAATACTCAGTTCCAGTTCCAGTTCACAAAACGGATCTGGTCGTGTTAGGGGCCTCTCTGCACCTATGCTTGGTCCGTACCTCATGAATATCAATTTATATATACACATATGTATATTTATTTATATATATAGTTGATGGTTTATGTTTTGCCACCCTCAATGTGTGCCGATCTCCTGACTGGCTTAATGCTTGTGGTGTGTTAAATCATGTCACTTATTCAAATGATGTTATACAATGTTTTGGCCACATCTGCAACTCGCGTATTTCACGCACGTCTCCAAATGGCCCTTGCCCAACAGCTGTTTAGCTTTGTGACCCATTTGCCTCAATGCTTGTGCCGCTCACATTTCATCTACGCTACCAAAACGTAGCTTTTCTTTGCGGTTTCTTCTTCAACCACTCTTGCAGCTGCTGCTCCTCTTTTTTTTCTTGTTTTTTTTTTTGTATCGTGCTTCTTTCTTTCTTGGCCCGATTTCAATGTCAACACTTTGGTGACAATGAAACGAAATGGGATTGGTTTTTAATTAATTCTTTTCATTTTTTTTTGGTATTTTTTTGGTATTTTTTTTGTGGCGCGTGTTTTGTTTTTCTACGTAAAGAAAGAAGCTATCATAAAAAACAAGATGAATTTACACACAATATATGTAAATATTGTCGCTCATTAATATATGCAGAGAGTCACAATAAATGGGAGGTGTTTGATTTTGCTGTTTTTCTACATTTTTGTTTGTTTTTTTTTTGGTTTGTTTTTGTTAGGCGTTTTCAGGTTCAAAGCAATTAAGTAATAATACAAATCAAACGGTGGGCAAAACAGCAAGACCAACAGAGACAACAACGATACAAACATAGACCACAACACACTACAGCAAAAATTATGCAATCGACAACACAAAAGAAATCAACGAGCCCCGACACGCCTGGCAGAGCAGCAAACAGCAAAACTAACTAACAACAAAAAATATGGCTAAAACTAAACAAAAAATCCCTAACAGAGGGCAAAGCCATAACTCAGCTGGGCCGCTGTTTAAACGCTTAAGTATCGTAAATGGCCTCTGAATGGGCTGCTTAGAGCCAAGTCAATGGCTTCAAACAGTCAAATTACGGTCAAATGCATTACCAAATATTATGGCTCAGCTACAGTTACGGAAAATCCTTTTTCACTCAACTGCCAAAGCCTCATGGGAAATGTGGTCTGAGAAGTGACTTTGAAGTTGCTTTGAATGTTCCAAAGTAAGTAATCCAAAAGATCTTTAATTTTACGGTGAGCTTCGAACAATCAGTTAATGATTATATAGTGCGGCTACTAGTAATTATAGACAGCTATATAGCCTTCTCTAGGTTGAAATGATCATTTTGTTTAGCAACATCTAAATTATATGAAATATTAATATTATAATAGCTCCATTTTCGATGTTGCGATATAAAATTATGTGCATATTATCATGAATGAAAGAAAGCAGTTTTGTGCTGCCTTCCTGATCAATATATATATATATATATATATGTGTGTGCATGTATTTATTATTCTGTGTGTTCATCGGATGGATAGTTGCTGTTTGAAATCAGTGCGTTTTCACGCTTTCATACGCAACACAATCGTCGAGCGTTGCAACTGAAAATGCATATTAATCTAAAAAGAGAAACAAGAGAGACAGGCTATCGCCTGCCACACCGAAGATAAGATACCCTTGTAGAGCGAGCATCTAAAATTCAACTTAAATATAGTGATATGCACATATATGATATATATAGTAGTCAGATGTTGAGCAACAAATCCAAACAACCATAGCTTTTGAGCCTGCTGCGAATATCTTTTCACAGAAGATCGCGTCTTTAGAACGATCCTATATATAGTGAACGATCATAGCGATATAGTGATGTAATCCGGTCGACTTCAACAAATGTACATTAAGACAGCTTTACAGCTAAGGAACTACATATATCGTGGGCAATATATAGTCGCAACTAGTGATGCAGATCTAGAATACATATAGCTTTGGAGGGTTGGAAACATCTCCTTCCTATATATATATATATATCTATATAAAGAAACTTGTTATAAGAAGATCGCATTTCATTTATGGCAGTGTACGTAATGAGAGGCTTGCCACGTGACCCGCCCCAAAGTATAGTAGACATCGGACAGTGTCACATATAAGTCTTTGGAGCGTTGCCAGAGTCTACAATAATATAATCAGTGGATGACACTTATGTATAGTGAAGAGAAGGGAGGGTTGGAGGGCGGCAGGGAGGTAGGCTGAACTGATACCGGTTTTGTGTAAACACGTTTTTTAGCGAGCTGCGCCCTTGTCAAGGTCAGGGCCCAAAGCATGCCACAAGCTGCATCATCCTAAACAGTAATTATATATATATATGTATATATATATTAATTAGCAATTGTTGTTGTAATCAAGAGGCATGTGCAACACGGCTAATCAACGCCGGCCAGGCCCGTCTGCCTCGGTCAGAGCCAGAGTCAGAGTCAGAGTCTGAGTCCGCTAAGCGTTTATCATAATTAACTTGGCGCATAACTCGGCGAGTTCAACGACTCCATATGACAATTGGCCATTGTTGTTGGCTTGCTGCTGCTGCTGCTGCTGCTGTCGTGGCATGCTTCGAGTTTGGCTGCTGGCTGTTGGCGTTTAGCTTTTAGCTGTTACTTTTAGTGCTTCCAGTTGGCCGGGTCCCAATTAAAAACACGTTAATTTGTCGACTTTGGCTAAGGAAGAGCTACATGCACAGAATTCAATTTGCTGAGCTGTGATTAATGGCAGCGGTACAATCGGACATCGAAGTAATCGCGACTCTGTCGGCAATCAATTTGGTAACGATTTGACCATTTGCTTTTAGCCAAAAAAAAAGTAGGAAAAAATTACAACAACAGCAACAACAAAGAAGAGAACAAAACAAAAATCTGTTTGCGTTATTTGATTCTTTTTGGCTTTGTTATTGCTTAGCACAAACGCAGCCATGTTTAATGAGCGACAAGCCAAAGCCAAATCTAACAACACTGAGCGAAATGGCTTACCAACTAATGCAGCAGATGTCGCCAAAAAATTCTGAAAGTCTGAGAATTTTCTTAACTATTTCATAGGTTTTAAAATAATAACAGATATTTGAGCTAAAAACTATAAAAACTATATAAATTCGTGGAGTGTATACACTATTTGTCTGAGTGTATATTCATAGGCAGTGTCTTCAGTTCTATGGGGCTATGCCATGTGATTATGAGCAGCAAAAAACCGATCTCAGCTGCCAGTTGGCAGTTGGCAGTTGCCAGCCCGCAGCTCAGTAGCTACGGTTATAGGCACAGTCACAGTCAGTCAGTCAGTCAGTCAGCGAACTCACACACACACACACACACACACACACGCAGACAGGCAATGTATACACACACCCTGTAAGTGGCAGCTATGCATGATTCTAATTATTATGTATAGTATAATCTCTGGCTGTAGACAATGCAGCAGAACCAAAGAACTCCAAAGTACTCCAAAGAACCAAAGAGCAGGCAGAGCCATCGTCACCGCTGTGGGTTTCCATTGTTAGTGGTGCCAGAACAGACAACAACGACAACAACAACGACAACAACAACGACAATGATGAAGAAGAAGAAGAAGTTCAAGTACCCTGGAAAGCATTAAGCAAGATCTGAAGCATACCCACATACGACAACCGACTATATATATATATATATGAGACATAAGTGTAGGAAATGGCTGCTAAGATCGCATGAAGAAAGTGTTGATAAAAACACAAGCCATACAAAAGATGTTTATCTAAGGCAATTGATCAGATAAGATAAGATGACTGCTTAACGGTTCATAGAAACTGTCAACAATCGAACAATTATAATCGAAGCAATTGTGCTAAATGAAACCAACTTGTGAATATTTGCCAGAACAGTGAATAAGCGCAGATATTTAGACAGATTGCTGCAATCCAAACTTGACGATCCAAACAATAAACGATTGAGTCAAATACATTGTATATATGTTTATAATGTATGTGTTTACTACTGGGTTACAGTTATGTTGGCAGTTGGAAAAGCCAATCAATTAGCGGATGAGCGCCAATTGCAGTCAGGAATGAGTGGAAAATCAATGTAATATTATCACACTCTGTACACACACACACACACTAACACACACACGCACACACACAGAGAGAGAGAAAGAAATTTAGAAAGGTCCCATAAAGGGAATGAAATCGTTTCAGATGAAAGTGAGTGGAGCGACGGGAACATGAAGCTCGGATCGATGTGAATGGAATTTGAACAGCATGGGCCAGCACCAGGTGAATGAAAGGCAGGCAATCAGAACGCTCTCAGCTAGCTGCTCGCTCAATGAAAACACATGAAAGTGCAACAACAACAACAACAACAACAACAACAGCAGCAGCAAGCAGCAATTGAGAACAATTGTATGGGAACACAAAATTCATACAGTTTAAGGCTTAACTGAATTACGGAACCCTGTTTACACATAAGTATAAAGAATGCTGCTATTTTATATATACATACATATATATATATATATATATATATATGTATATGTATATATGAATGATCTTAAGCTTCAGACAGCTGCTGCTGCTACTGCTGCTGACACTTTTCATAAAAGGGGTTGAGGTTGGGGTTGCCTTGCCCTGCGGTGCCCTGCCCAGCCCTGCACCTCCCTGCTCCCTTTGCCCCTTAGACCAGTATTGTGAGCTTTTATTTAGATATATATATATATATATATATGTATACATTATTTGCGTCGTTAGGTTCAAATACCTTGAGCTGTTGTGTGAACATGCCTGGAGAACCATCTTGTTGTTTTCTGTTTTGTTATTGAATAAATCAAAAAAAAAAGATTATATGAAAAGAAAACAACAACAACAACAACAACAACAACATATTTCAAGATTTCAACATTTGAAGCGCTTTTGCGTGCGATGCAAATGTATGAAATTCAGTAAAAATTGGGAAACCAGTTTATCATTTACTCAGTTGCTGTTGTCCAGTGAAATGTGCTTAGCAAAACTTGCCAAAAATAATAAATAAAACAAAAATCATCAAAAACAAGATAGCCGAGTATTCTGAGAAGTGCCGAATATTCAATACCCTACCAAACAAACACACACACACGCATATCTACATACTGATCAGAAACTTGTGGCAAATCAAATTGATTTTTTAATAGGCTTTTAGCAAGATGCTCGTTTGGATTTCTCAAGAAAATCAATAAAATGTTTGTTTCTCCGTCAATTTGTATATATATATATATACCACAGCAAGCAGTCGGATCTAAGCCAAATTAAAAGCAGATAGATAGATTCTTTTATTGTTGCTAATTTTGACTGCTTTTCATAAATGAAGTGACAAAATCGAACAATACTTTTTGGACAAGAGTATTATAAATAAAAGCTGTCGCCATTTCAGAGCGTTACGATCACAATGTGAGCTCAAGTTCCAAGTTCCAATGAACATCTGCCAACAAAATCATCATCATTATCCTAATCATCATGAGCATCATCATCATCATTGTCATTACTGTTTGTCGGCACTTTTAAACTGTTTGCATTGCGTTTGATTTTTATATGAGATTCAATTAAATATAAAAAAAATAAATATTTTGAGCAGCAATTTTATGAAAATTTAAACATCACAGAAAATTTGTGGAGTGGTGGGGGGGGGGGGGGGGGGTTGGTGCAAGGTGGCCGGGTGGTGGGTAATGGCTCTCCATCTTTAACCAGTTTGCTGTTAATCAATTTTCGCAATAGATTTTTGCACTTGCCGTTTTGGCACTAAAACTTGTTGAGTTCACAACAGCAACAGCAGCAGCAGCAGCAGCAACAGCAACAACAGCAACAACAACAACGACAACTAACTAGGCAATTTATCTTTGTGTCTCTGCACACATCTATGCATATGTCCGCATATCCGCACATCCGCATATCCGCATAGATGTGTTATCTGGTGTTGTTTTGGTTCGTTTCAAATTACTTAATATGCATTTAGCAGCTGGGGTTTTTGACCTTAAGATACACAACAGAAACAGATACAGTTACAGATGGAGATACAAAAAGACTGACCAAAAAAAAAAAAGAAAAAAACGATCTAAAAGCAAGTGGCACGTTTCCGTTGCGGCTTTGAGGCAGCAGCAACAGCATCAATAGATAGTTATGCGGCCAGATAGTTAGATAATTATTATTGTTGATGGCTCTCAGATGATGTTGATGGAATGCCAGCAGCAGCAGCACCACCACTCAAGTTCTCAGCTTGCAACAATTTTAGTTTTACAGATACAAATACAGATACAGATACAGATACAGTTGCTGATACGGATACATATACAGTAGACGCAGATTTGACGCTGCTTTCACTGGCTAACACTAAACTCCAGCGTGGAATAACACAGCTGCAGTTACACTGTCTATCTGTCATTTTGATTTGCCGTGCACAGTGGTGCAAAGCACAAAATAACATTTTGTTTGTATATTTATGGAATAAATTGACCATAAATATATTTGAATATTTCTCAAGGTCGTTTGTTATAATTCACTTTTCGATGCACTTTCTTGGTTAGAGTGCACAATTTCAGTGTAAAAGTTTTTCTTTTCTGCTGTTTAGCTTGTAAGAGTTGCTAAGCTATTTTGAGCAGTGTTCGCTAATTGCTTTTGGCTTTTTGCACTATGCGATTTCAATAAGTTGTAAGTGACATGTGCACCACTGTGCGTGCTGCAAAATTTTGCCTTGGGGAGTTACGGGCGGTGCTGTAGCCTAAGCACCGGCAATATTTACCGTTTGACTACGAATATCTGTGCACAGATAGATATAGATATACACTATGCACCTTGATGTATCCGTGTGTAACTGCATACATGCAAAGATACATATCTTTTGTCTTTATGTTGCTGCTGCTGTAAGTGAATTTCAATGATGGCTAAGGCAAACGGAAGCATCAGCAGCAGTGGCATAATTAGAAGAATAGAAAGAGAGAGAGAGAGAGAGAGAGAGGGAGAGATAGATCACAACTTACCTAGCGACGACCTTAATTAGGGAGTCTTGGGCTCCATGGTTCTAACTGCGACTGCGTACTGCGTCTGCGTCTGCGTCAACCAACGCGTCGTAAGTTTAATTGCTCGTTGTTTCCTGTTAGTTCGCATGCAGCTTAATACACACATACACACACGCACACACACTCACACACACATGCATGCATACATTCAAAGTGCAGTTTTTTATGCTTGTCTATTTTGACTTTTTTTTTTTTGGAAAACACAACAAAAAAAAAACCAAAAAAAAAAAAGAAATTAATATTTACTAAGCGGTTGCCCCACACACACAATTGCACTCGCTGCCCAATTAAAACGCCAAATGAATAAGCATGTGATGTATGTAAATAAACAATGCACACACATACACGCATACGCATACAGATGCAAAACACTTGGGCTGGGGTTGAGAGGCTGCGGCAAAATTCTTTAGGGCCACGACTGCCAAACTGCGGACTACGACTGCGGCTACGACTGGCGCAGATCGACCGTTCGCCACAAAACTCGTTTTCAAACTGAGCGCTCAGCTGAGCGTCGACAGCTTTGAGCTCGCCAAAGCTCGGTAGCAAACAGCTGCGACGGCGGCGCCTCGGTCTCTAAACGAACTGAAACGAACCTCGCCAGCTACTCCAGCAGCAGCAGCAGCAGCAACGACACCCAAAGAGAGCACCCTCTCCCACTTTTGTGTTGTTTTCTTTTTTGTTTTGTGTTCGGCACGCTTCAAAATTGCATTTCACTGCAACTGCGACGGCGACGGTGACTGCGACAGCGACAGCAGCTGCGGTCTATGCTAAAGCTTTGACTGGGGTTGGGCCCTATCATTTAATTTGTTATTGGCATTGTTGTTGTTATTCGTAGCCAGCGATGCGATGTGCAATCAGAACTATATATATATATACAATACATAGATCTTTCTCTTTTCTATTTTTGGCATGTAGAGCCGGATACGTTCATTGCTGCACATGGGCACAAAAGGCTGCGATGCATTCGATGGTGGGAAACCGCATCTATTCAAAGCGTATTCAGCGTCGAATTCCAAACTGTCCTTAAAATAGTATTTCCAGAGACTAATGTCTTCTGAATTAAGCAGTGAACTGTCTGCATGCAGTTCAATCCAGGTCGGATTGGCATTTTTTTGGAGTCATCTTGGCTGAGGACATCCCACCTCAAGCGATTCACTCCACAGCCTCTGCAGTGCAGAAATCTATACCAACTTTCCCCTCTTAAGATGCAGAAGAAACACAACGCAATATTTAAATTGACTTTTTCTTTTGAGTTTGATTTATTTTAAATTTCATGTTTTCTATATTATTTATTTTTTATTATTGAATTTAGTTTTGAACTTCAAGAGGAAAATTCATTTCGCTAAGTTTATCAATTTACAATTTAGTGATCATAAACAACGCAAACCGTAATGTGTGTATGTTTTTAATTGGATTTCAAAAGTTTTTTAATTTTAATTTTATAAAGTAAATTAATGAATATCTATGTATAAACTTTAACTATAAGAAATTTGAAAAAAAAATATAATATAAAGATTTGAAAGCCCACCTGCCCTGCTGGGTGAGGGATTGTTAAGGGACGAATTTTCTAGCTGTAATCGAAATACGCCTGTTGTTCATATTTCAAATTCATCGCACAAGGCGCACTTTTCATATCGTTGTTGTTATTGGTGTTGCATAATGATTAAAAGTGATAAATACCTAATAGTTCGATCTTGTACATGCTATTCAAAAGTATTTATGTTTGTATATCAATTAAATAACTACGCATTTATTTTTTTATTTTAAATCTATTAGAAATTCTATTAAAGCTGATAAATGTACTTGATCATTTGTTGTTGTCAGTTTTTCAATTATTTTTTTTTTTATTAATGTCATATAATTTGTTAGCTTTTAACAATTTCAATGTGAAATAAACTACAAAATGCACGTAGATACATACACATCCATACGCTTGCTATAAGTATACTTATAATCCATTCCACTACCCCCAGCCCCACCCCTCTCTCAGCAACCTGTCTTCAACTGACTGTGTGTGTGTGTGTGTGTGAGTGTGTGTGTATCTGGCTTGTACCTGACAAAAATGCATGTAAATATGCCGTAAATAGTTGAGAAAAATGCGAATTTTTAAATTCCTTTTTAACTGCTTGACTGCAACTACGATTACGATTTAAATGTAATTTTTACTTTTAAGTTTGTTTTTACATTTTACTGGACAAATGACAATTGCAAAACATTGCCACAAAAATGTATAAAGTTATAAGTTTTCTCCATTTTAAAGCTACAAATACAATAATTAGTTAATATTATACGTAAGGCAATTTCATTGTTAATTGAATAAAGAACGAATCAAAGATACATAAACTAAACAAATACAAAGTCAACACACAATTCAAAAGCCTCCCATACACAATAGATAATCATCTAGTGTGAACCTAAACTAATTTAACTTGCTACCAATTGCAATATAATTCTCTCTAAAAAATGGTCTAAGCATATTTCATATGCTTCACTAGTATTTTTGTAATATTATTTGCTAAATTTCTTTTGGCTCAATTGTGTGAGTTTGTGTGTGTGTGTGTGTGAGTGTGTGTGAGTGTATGTGCGCCCTATGACCCGCCCAATTAGCTGTTTGCTAAATGTATGTTAATAAAGCTTTGCCTCCAGGCAACTCCATTCGATGTCTCATTTTTCTCTAATATTCTTTTGGCTGTTCATTTATTTCTAGGTTAGAGCATTGATTATTTTGTTTTCTTTTTTTGTTCTTTTCTGTTTGGCTTTGTGGTCTTGGCCTGGCTATTGCTAGTATTGTTAGTACGACTTGTGTTGCCCAGCTGTTTGGCAGGAGTCACATTGGACTTGGACGCAATCAGATTAGTGGCGTCCATCATTCGTTTTTGGGTTGTTTCACTACCTACAAATTGTATCAAAAAACCTAACATAAGTTTCACATAATTCTTCCTCTTCATTGTCATTTGATCGTACTCGTTTTGATGGATTTTCGCTCAATATATTTTAAATATCAGTTAAAACAATTTGCAGGTCATTCACAATGCCAGCAATTGACTTTTGCAGTGGGAACGCTGTGAATTGTAAAAGAACTTGCAACACTACTCGACTGTCGTCTCTCTGGGATGCAGTGGAAACACTTTGAGATTCAGTGGAAACACAATAGTAGCTAAGACAACAACCAGCAGCAAGTAGCCTGATGCACAGCAGTGGAAACACACTGAAATTGTTGTGATTTACTGCCGGGACGGGAAAGCTTAAAGTTACTGCACAGTTACTGCTCTGGCGCCAGTGTTAAGCGTTCATCTCTCTCTCTCTCTCTCTCTCTCTCTCTCTCTCTCTCTCTCTTGGGAAATCTGCTAAAAACTAAGCCAGATCTTAACTGAATGAATTTATTTGTATATAAAACGTAAGACAATGAAAGTTTTACGCTGGCAAATATCACACATCAGATCGCAGATACGTATCTATCTAAACATGTCAAAAGAGAGAGAGAGAGAGAGACAGAGAGAGAGAGAGAGAGATAGTGTGTGTCGAGTAGTTGAGTTTCTAACCAGCGACTATCTGGGATACGGAGTTGGTGCGTCTTCGTTTGGTGATTTGCTTCCACAGGCGGCGATTCAGTGAGGGCTTGTCCTGCGGGAGTTTAACATAATTAAACCATACAACAACATAAACTTAGAAAGCTAATACAAAAATCATCATGAGCATATTTATATATATATATATGGATATATATAAATATTTACATATTTCTTTCATACAAATACTGATGATGATTTTCGTTTGTAAGCCCAGGCTGCAAGCCGAGTCGAATCGAACCAGTTCTCGCATAAATAGCCGAAATTTAACTATACTTTTTGATAAATATGATTTGCATTTGTTTAAATTGAAATGCATTAATTTGATTCTATTGGAATTAGAAACAGTTTCAGTTTAATTTAATTTGATCGGATTTGCAGCCTGAGGTTAGGTGGCACTTACGTTGTCTTTGCGTGGCGACATTGGTGCCATATCCGCGTTATCTTCCCCCTGAGCTGACTGAGACTGCCTAAGCAGCTGCTGGCTGCTCGACGGTGGCAGCAACTGCAACTGCAACGGTTGCTGCTGCTGTTGCTGTGTGTCGTTAGCGAATATGCTGTCAGAGTGGTTGGGATTGCTGCTGCTGCTGTTGCTGTTGCGGCGCTTGATAAAGTTGATGCTGCAGGTGGATTGAAGAGGGGTGGGGTGGTTGGTGGGTGGTCGTGTGTGTATGGATCTCAGATGGATTTTGAAGGTAGTGGTGTGTGCCACATGTGGCAAGGCACTTACAGGCGATTTGATTTGCCCGCTTCCGTTTCGAGGCACGCTTCAGTCATTGTTGTTGTCGTTGTCATTGTCGATGATGTTGTTGTTGTTGTTGCTGTTGTTGTTGTTGTTGCCACTGCATCCATCGAAATAGTACTCGTCGTCCTCGTCAGAGAGACTGCTGCTGCTGCTCGGCTCGTTGGCAAGAAACTGTCGTGTCTCGTTGCCATCGTCGTCGTCGTCGTCCGGATCGTTGTTGTTGTCGCGGATGTCGCCCTGACTTGATAGCCACTCCTCGATTGAGACATGCAGTATATCTTCTCGCGTCTCGCTAAGATTTCCAGATCGCCTAATTTGCTCGCGCCGCTGTTGCTGCTGCAGCTTGTGCTGTTGTCGACGGCGCTTTCGCTCCCGCCGCCTGCTCGACCCGCAGATGCAAAACTGTTCCATGTATTTTGATTTGGATGCGGGCGTTGTGGACCGGCGCCGGCACGAGCTGAACCACCGGCGTGCGGACTTCCGTGGCTGCTGCTGCTGTGGCTCCTCTGGCCCCCGGCTGTTGACAGGGTGGGACGTGGTCGCCGATTCACCGTCGGTGTGTCCATCTTGGAGTTGCGTTGTTGAGAGTACGATATGACAGCCTCTCTTGGCTGCACCCGATTCGTGGCTGAACGACTCAATAAATCGCGACCCGTCAGACGATGAAATGTGGAGAGGTCGTGCCTGTTAATGCGAAACAACAACAACAGTTCTCATGGACTTAAGATTATGTGTAACTAAATAGTGGCTGATATCAGACGTACCCCAGAATAGTTGTTAGATCTGGACCAGGCTCGTAGCAGATCAAGTCCTCGTCTCCGAGTATGTCGTGGTTGAGTGCCAGACGCATTTCCAGTCTTGGACTTAGGCCGCAGCCAATGTGCGGCGTTGGGGCAGCGACCGGCGAACGTGGGCCGACTGCGTCCGTTCCGGCTGGCGTTGCCGCTACAGCTGGGCTGCTCTGTTTGCTGGTCGGGCGTATCGGCCTTGCTATCCTCGAGACTGTTGCTGATGAAGTGGTGGAGCCTGCCGGCGCTGCGGCACCCAGCAGGCAGGTCTCGATTATCGTTGACGATGGGCGTTTTGGGACGGGCACCGGTGCTGCAACTGCCAACGGCACCGCTGCTGATCGCACTGACGGTGCAGAGGTTCTGATACTCACAGGCGTTATCCTTGACCCGGTAACGATTGTGGGCGAAGCGTTGACGGCGTCGACGACATCCGCCGAGTAGCCACTGTCAGCAGTAGCGCCAGATTTTCTTTGAGGTGGCTGCTGCAATTCCAACAACATTTCCACATTAACTTCTGAACTGAAATTTAAATTCAATTTTAGTTAAACTTACCGTTTTGATCGCTGCAGCGCTTAGATTTGTCTGCGTTAGCAACAGACGACGAGGTGGCGGTGGTGGTGGTATAAATCTCGGTGGCTTGACGATGACTCTGGCGACGCTGTTGATAGTGCCGCTCCCGCTGCTGATTGTTGTAGTAGTCGATGAGGGAGCTCGACTCGCCGTCGTCGCTGGTGCCTTGGTGCTGCTGCTGCTGCTGCTGCTCAAAGTCGGCATCGCCGTACTCATCATCATCATCGTCGTCGTCATCGTCATCGTCGTCCTCATCGCGGACGTCGCGTATGTCGTTGATGTCGTTGATGTCGTCGTTGTCGCGATCAGTGTTGATGGTGGCACCATGCGCAGAGACGGGCGCTGTTCGAGTAGATACTCGCAGGATGAGGCCACTAGCGGTGGCGCCACTATGGCGGTGGTGGGTAAAATCATTGTGGTGGTGGTCAATGGCCTCGGACCCAATGGTGGTGTCACCAAATTCGGTTGCAGACGCTCCTCGCTCGAGTGTGGATCCGCATCCATATCCGTATCCATATCCATATCCATATCCAGATCCAGATCCATATCCATTTCCGGATCCTCCTGATACAGCTTGCTGTTGTTGTTGTTGTTCCTGCTGTTGGACGCTGCTGGGGCTACCTCGTCGCTTGAACTTCCAGCCAAATCCTCTAGGTAGTGGCCATTTGTCGTTGCTTCCCCCTACCAATTGTTGGGAATAGAATTCAACTAATCAATTCTGGTTTTGATAAAGCATCCAGCTTGCAGTTGATGGTTTTTTTATGAGTGGTTCGTTTTCAATGGTTTGGTTTGGTTTGGTTTCATTTTATATTTAGTTTTTCTTTTTCGTTTGTTTTTGGTTATGTTTTGTTGATTTTGGAATTTTGGAGTATCATTCGATTTGGATATCGATTTTGAATTATTGGGCATTTGATTGGTTCTGTTTGTGGTTCATTCATTTTGATTGTCTATCGTTTTCAATCGCTTGAGGGTCTCTGTCCTGGCGTGTGATGTTTATGAGCTCGCAGTATTGCAGGTTTGGCTAAAGCTTCACTAATTTCACTACGACTTTCTATATATATATATACACATACATATATATTGTATATTTTCAGATTTATACACACGCATACATATACAGTAAGTAAGGAATCAACATTATATATAAATATATAGATAAAAATATCAAGAATAAATACAAGTGATTTTCGGTTAGTTTTAAGCAAAGTTTTCGACAAGCAAAGTTATTGCAAAAATACATTTTACACACATAGAGTGAAGAATTAAGATGTAAATGTTTGATGTATGCAATGTGTATGTGTGTGTGTGTGTGTGTGTGATTGATGATTGAGCGATTCGTGATGATTCAAGACAGATGATGGATGGTGATGAGCAGTTGGAGCACATTTTGTTGTGATGATTATTATTATTATTATTATTATGTTGGTTGTTGTTGTTGTTGCATATGGAAAAAAAGACGAGAAAATAAAAGTCAATAATTGAGCAGATCAATCAAAGTAGCATTCGTTCGTTTGATTGTTTGATTGATTGCAATGCATGCAGCACACTGTGTGAGCAACATTTTAACATACACTTGCAGCACATACAAAATAACGGTATCAACTAACAATGTTATAGATCATAATTCAGGAAACAAGATGTGGCAATGTTTTCGAATGAAAACCAACGGATTGAGGAAGCTCGAAACACATATTTTACAGTTTTTGAATAAACTTGAATAAAAGCTAACATTTTTTGTTTACTTTTCTCTTGTTGAGTTGTATATATACACATATATATATATATATATATATATATATTTGTAGGGCAGCTGCAAGAGTATTAAAGTGTCGGCTATTGCCGGATACACAGCTTGATTATCATTGAAGGAGTACAGTGGGCACAGCTGCGGCATTGCCATGCGCCACAGGTCGGCCACTGTTGCCACATGCGCCACAAAAACAAATACGTTGTGATATTTATATTGAAACGATATTTGACAAAAAGTGCTTTGATCTGTTTGCTAATTCGGTTTGTAATTTTGTTATTGTTTTTTGTATATGTTTTTGTTTCGTTTTCGTTTTGGTTTTGGTTTTGGGTATTGGTTTTTTGTATTGATTTGGTTCTAAATACGACCCACCTTTTTGATGTCATCGCTGTCCTGTTGGGTTTTCTCTTCGTCGCTTTCGGTCTCCTCCTCGAACAGGGGCTCAAGACGGCGTCTAAGCATTACAATTTACGATATACGATTCGATATACGATATGAGATGCAACGAATTTTTTTGATTTTTTTTTCGATTTTGTTTTTAGTGATGAAATGATATAAATTTTGGATTTGAGCGACATGTAGATAAATAATATAGTATATAGCACAATACAGATGTAGTAAATAATCGTACAGAAGTAGCTATGATTACACTCGACTAAGAACTACAAAAGAGATGATGGGATTCATTTAATTCAATCATATCTATATATATATTATTTTTTATATTTTTTTTTTTTGTCAATGGTCTATTCCATAAAGCTATCCCAGGATGATGTTTATATATTTAGAATGTAGGCATCAAGTATACAAAAATGAACAACGAATTGAATTCAAATGGGCTTCGAGTGGGTTTCAATGTGAATAGAGTTATAGAAAGAACGCAAGAAACACCTGTAAAAACTACACAAAAAAAATGCCAAAAAGAATACAAAAAATAATAAAAAAAATATATATGAAAGAGGAGATATATTTATGTTCATCTATAAATGTACGTACTTAATTACTTAATGAGAGAACTATAGATCAGCGATATATATAAATTTATTTTGTACATATATTTATTTAGATATATGTATGTAGTCTAACTAAGGGCTCTAACAAGTGTGCTAGTTAGATAAAAAGATCTAGCTATATCTTTCTCTATCTTTCGCTCTCTCTACTCCTATCTCTCTCTCTCTCTCTTTCTCTCTCTCATTTCTAAACATACCGTGGCAATAATCCTCGAATGGTGCTCGCCGTCATTGGTGGCGCCATCAGCAACTCATCCATCATCAGCTCCGTGTCGTCGTCATCGTTCAGCGAGGTGCTCGACTTGGTGGGTGACTGCATACGGATTACAGATCACATTATTAAATATATGTGTATATCCTAGCTGCTCTAGTCGAGAGTGCTCGACCAGCAGAAGACTGAAGAAGAATGTTAACAAATCTTGATGTAATTTGTGCGGTTGATTGACATTATGTCAAGATATATTCCCACAAAATAGGAAAGGATGTGACTCTTATTGTTATCGATAATCGATTTACATATTTTAAAGTTATCGATAAAAGGATATAAGCTGGTTATGCTTATGTTTCCAATTTGTAGTGTGTAACTCTACATGCAGACGGACAGGCTGATCAAGAATATATATACATGTATATATACATATGTATATATATATATATGTATATACATATATACTTTATGGAGATCAGAGTTGCTTCTGTCTGTTACACTTGTGCTGGATATCATAATACCCTTTCATAGGAGGCATAGACCCTTACCGAGTGTGTGTTCTCCGAGTTGATTAGCTGCATATCATCGTTGTCGCCGCCGCTAGTGGGCGTGCCCCAGACCTCCTCGCCACTGGTTGCGCCCGAGGTGCAGTCATCCAGCTGTTCATCCGTCTCGGAGGCGGTCTGATTGGCGGTCAGGTGCTGCTGCTCCTCATTGGCATTCCAGCGGCCCAAGTACTTGTCAATGAATGCACGCGACTCCTCGAAGAAGGACATCTTGTCGCTGACAAAGGCACCGGCACGATTCGTCCATGCACCGCTGGAGAGTACATCGCCATTGGTGAGATTGCTCCCAGCCGTGGAGCAGCCGGGTGCCAGTTCGTTTAGATTGTGTGCCAGCGCCTTGTCAGCCAATGCATCGTCCACATCATCCACATCATCCATATCATCCATATCATCATCATCATCATCATCGTCGTCGTCATCGTCGCCATCGTTGTCGGCATCGTTATCGTTGAGGCCATTCTGCGTATACGTCTCCAGATCGTCGTCCACCTCGTCTGAGGGCAGCTTCTCCAGGCTGGACATTGTGCCATAGCGACGCAGCGCATTGCTCATCGGCCGATAGGGTGGCTCTTCCTCCAAAGGCGACTCATCGCACGAATCCTCCGGTATGTTCTCAATGATTGCCTGCCTCGGCTGTTTCACTGTTGTTGTCGATGTGGTTGCAGTTGATGTTGTTGCTTCTCCCGTTGCTCCAGCCGTACTCGTTTCTGTTCCTGTGCCTGTGTCTGTGCCATGATCGAGAGCAGCGCCACTGCTATTGTCCCAGACATTTGTGCTGGTCTTGGTGAGGACTGCATCCGGCGTGGCTGGAACTACAGCAATGGTTGGCGCCGATGCCTTGCGTTCCAGCTCGTGGGCAGCACCGCATAGCTGGGCAGCGGGCGCAAATTGTGCCAGTCCGATAAGCATCAGGGATAGCTGGTCATCCTCCTGGCGTTGCACAGCTGTTGCCTTCTGCTTGGGCGACTCCAGTAGCTTGCATGTTTGCTGCTCCATTTTGTCCGGCGAGAGTTGGGACTGTGTGAAATCCTCGGGCGCACAGCGACAATGGCAGGCAGCATATTTGGCTGGTGAGCCGGAAATAGATGCCGAGTTGGAGCCGGAGCCGGACACGGTGTTGGCGGTGGCACGTAGTTCGCTGCTGCGCATTATGCGCGCCGTTTCCGTAATGGTCACAATGGCCTTGACCTGTTGATTGGCCCGTGGCCGCGCCGGCTCCTGGCTGAGATGGGCCACTACACGTGTGCGACGTGGCGGCGGCTGTGGCTGCACCTTGGGCGGGGATGCAGATGCAGATGCGGATGCAGATGCAGATGCAGATGGAGATGCAGAGACGGAGACAGAGACAGATGTTTTGGGGCCGTTGCAATGACCATTGGTCAGCGGCTGTGGATCTAAAACTCGTAGCTTTGTATCGACGATGGCCGCAATGGCGCTGCTGCTGCTGCTGCTGTTGGGCATGGCACCGACGCTGTCATCGGTTGCCTCTGATTGCGACAGGGACAGTTCATCGGTGATTAGTTGGGCCACATCGCTTTCGGTGTCGCCTGTCTCTCGCCGACTACTGCTAGCGACTACCTTGGATGACAGCTCACCGGTGATGGTGCTGCTGGATATGCTCGTCACGCTGCCGGTGCCACGCCCAGTGCCAGTGCTAATGCCAATGGCAGTACCAATGGCAATGGCAGTAGCATCGCCTGGCCCATTGTTGGCACCATTTAGCTTGCAGCAACGATTGGGCGAAGATTGACTGTGCTGCACCTTGAGCGAAGTACAGAGCAGCGACGAGGAACCGGCTGCACCACCAGCTGCCCCAACGGTGCCCCGTCCCCCGTTCGCCGCACTCTGCTGGCAATTCTTGTGGCAGTGGCGGCACACGGCCAGCTTGTCGAGCACTATGGGACTCGAGCGCACGGTGATCTAAAGCGGCCAATCAAATATACAAAATACCAGCTCTAGCAATACCTTCTAAATAAATACTACAGTGCCTAGAGTTTTGGGTGTGGTCCACGGTTCCTAAACTTCTTCGACTATGACTAAGTTACTGCGATCTTTCAATGTTTCAATATAATATATGTAGATTAAATAGAAAAATCACTATTCCTGTTTCTCAATTAAAGTGTAGTTTTCTCATTTTTCGGTATGTTTTTCAAAATTGTCAAATCGGAATTTGCATATTATCTACTTTCAGAAAGCGATTCTGAAAAAACGCGAACAAATATGTTATATTTGGGTTTCTAACGAAAGCGGAAAGTAATTTTGAAAATGGTTTTCATCAATTTAAATCTTCAAACTGTGAACTCGTTCCAAGAGAGACCTCAACTACGTTGACTAATTCTGGAAATGGGTCCAAGATTTTACCTTTTTTTTCATACTTTATCTATATATTTGAAAGAACACCAGAAATTAAATATGTGCTTTTTAGAAGTATTTTCATAGTTGAGTACTTTTCAGAAATATATTTCTTGAAAATTAAAAATATTTCTGAACAGCACAAAACAATTTGCATTATTTTTGGATTGTTGATTGAATTCAAGCGTTTTAACTTGTTTGTTGTTAACTAGTTTTTGAAAGCTGGAAAATTGTGAAAGCCCTTGATTTGAGGGCTATTTGTGCATATTTGCGATTCTTGTATTTTTAGCTGCCACACCCAACTCTGTTTACAGGGATATGCTTGGCTGTGTGCTCACCTGGCTATCCGATGTGGTGCTGTGGGATTGACTTATTTGGCTGGGCACCACCTCGACGTCCACCTCTGCCTCGGCCTCCGAGTATATGTCGGAGGTAGCGCTCATGCTGAGCTCCTCGACGCCGCTAAGGCGTTTGCCGCAAAAGTTTGGCTTGGCGGACAATGCGCCATTCTCTTTGGCCAGATTGAGCTCCTTGGTGCGCTTCTCCAGCTGCTGGCGCGTCCAATATGTGATCCGTTCGTCCTGATCGCTATCGCTAAATATCAGCTGTTCATCCTCAGCGCTAACATTCTCCTGGGAGCTGCGCGCAACGGCTGCGAGACGCGCCTGCTGCTGCTGCTTGTCCAGCTGGCCCTTCATCCAGTTGGCCAGATGCAGTGCACTCGACTTGGGTGTGCCCGTCTTGTTGAGGATGCGGCACTTCTCATCGATCAGCAGCTCGATCTGCTCCACGGCATGGCCTGTGCTGCGCGGCTGCAAGATTCGCGGCCCCCACGCCTTGATTAGAATTTTGTGTGTGTGTGTGTTTGATTTTTTTTTTTCTTTACAGGTGACGCCACCTCAGCACGCATTCCGGCCTGCCCCATCCGCCCAACGGCCTTTCACCTACCAGCTACCATCCACAACCAAACCACACCTACACCCACACACAGAGCTGCAGCTGCCCGACGTTGCTTGCAAATTAAAAGTTTGTGATGGGCTCAAATTGAACTGTTAACTTTTTTCTCTTTTTCTCATTTTCTTTTCTTTTAGTTTTTAGTTCTTAGTTTTTGGGTTTTGTTAGTCATTTTCATAAAATGAATTTCTTTGTTCTTGTCTTTGGCATTTTGGATTCGTTTTTGGCTCTTTGACTTTTGGTATTATTTTCATTTTGCTTGGCTTTCGAGAAACAGAAACAATAAAAACTCGCGACATTATTATTATTTTTTTTTGGTTTGGCCATCTTTGATTAAAAACGCTTGCACCTTAAGAGGTTCACACTACGATAACGATAGCGATAACGATAACAAATTAAACAAATGATTATAATGACAGAAGCGACAAAAGTTGTTTGCAATAGAACTTAAACTTAAAATTGAGTCCATCACAATTTTTAATTTGTCAATTTTGTTTTTTTTTTCTATATATATAAATTTTTTTTTTTTTTTTTTGGTTTTTCTGGTCAATAAATTTTGAACGCAGGATGAACCGGGACCGGGAAATTGAATTCTTATCTATTTTTTTTTTTTTTATATGTGGAATAGTTAGATCATTTTGGGCAACGTACAGAGTGGTACAAAGTGAGTGCTCGGTGGGTATTTTTTTTTTTTTTATTTATTTGGTTGGAGAATTGGTATTTGTATTTTTTTTTTTTTTTTTTGGTAGGAACTTAAATAAAAAGAGCATCACAAGCGTTTTTAGTCAAAGAATCATTTGGTTTTTATTATTCATCGTTTCTCAACTCAACTCAACTCGAGTTAAGTAATCTTAACTCGTCTCAATCTAATATACGTATTTTTCACTTTTCTGGGAAGAATATATCAAAAAGGAAACAATAACAAAAACTCGTTTCAAGTACATTCTAAAGACATACATTGAGCGGCACTTGCCTCGCCAGTTATACATATGTATGTAGATGTCTGTGTTGTGTGTATATATAAATATATACATATATATATATATATATATGAGATTACATATTAGGTATATAGCTTAATGCAAAGGGCAAATAAATTAACTACGGCTACGGCAACACAAATTTGCTCACTAGGGCGCCGCGCACACATGGCGTATACGTATTATACATTATAATATTGAATACTAGAGGAAGAACGCTGGGAACTAGGTTCCTTTTAGCCAGCATTCTTATCTGTGTATGTGTGAGTGTGTGTTTTATGTAGTGTGTGCATGTTCTTTAAGTTTCGATTAAGTCAAAGTCAAAATCTGTATAATGCAGTCTAATAGGGCGACTCACCAAATGAGGTTGCAAACAATATGGAATATAGCTCACAAATCGTTTTTACTCATTTCTCCTGTATATGTTTGAAATGCTTCTAATAAAATAAAATAACAAAGTAATATATTTGAAATTGCACTACAGATTGAAATAGTTGACAAAAATGTTGTTTTGGAAAAATATCACATTTGTTCGCATCAAATTAAGAACTTGGCTGTTTGGTAAAGTAATACTTCGAAATTGCTTCAAAATGTAAAAACTATTTAATGAATAAAGTCTTAACAGAAATTTAAAATTAACAAAAAGTATTAAATACATTTATAAATATACTTTCAAATGTAGAACATATTCTTAACTACCAACTCTTGACAATTTAGCCAGTTAATTACTTATTAATTTACGCATATCATTTGTAACTCTTTAATAGAAGGTAAGAACGGAAATGGCAATTCAAAACATGACTTGGCTGAAACTTGTAGTTCTACTTGGCTAACAGTGAGCTACAAAGTAATTTGGCATGCAATATGCAAATCCAAACTGAGAGCTTTTCCATATTGTGTGTGGTGTGTGTGTGTGTGTGTGTGGTGTGTGTGTGTGTGTGTGTGGTGTGTGTGTGTGGTGTGTGTGTGTGTGTGTGTGGTGTGTGTTTGTTTAATTACGACTAGTTAAAAATGCAACAAAGTGCTTGTCATAACCATAAATAATTGACATCGATATCTTAGCCAGAGTTGTGTATGTTTAGTATATGTGTGTGTGTGTGTGTGTGTGTGTGTGTGTGTGTGTGTGTGTGCGAAGAAACAGAATTTAGTTTAGTGGGTCAGTTCAGTTAGCCGCCCTATCGAGAATGATTATGGATTCTAGAATATATATTCGAGGGGTGTACGACTTGGCGCTGAGACTGAGCAAATGATTGTTACTGTTACAGTTACAGTTACAGTTACAGATACAGTTACAGATACAGATACAGTTACAGTTATACATATATTGCGTATATAGTGGGTTTATAGGGTATGTAGGCATGTATATACTATGTACACAGACAAATGACGATTTCAACTCAACAGCAGAATCTTATGGCAGATTTTTGTTGGCTAACGTTTAACTTAATTTTAAATGTAAGCAAAAATTTGACCAAAACGGAGCATACTAATCGAAATGTGGACTAGACAATGGACATAATTTAATAATATAACAACAACAATAACATTAATAGTTTCATCTTTGATTTTTTTCTTTCTCTTTTTTTTTTTTTTTGTTTTTGTCAATTTGGCGCTTGGCTACAAAATGGAAGCATTATTTATAGGATTTTTTTTTTTTTTTTTTTAAATTTTGCTTTTGCTTATTTTATTTCTTTTTTTTCGATTCTTTTCAAGGGTGTTGGCAAAAACATTTTAATCGAATTAATATGACGATTATTACGAATAGGTTATAGCTAAATGTAAATACGAATATAAAACAAGGTGTGTGTGTGTGTGTGTTTTGGGGAACTGCGAGTTTGTATATGTACATATGTATATATATGTATACATATGTATTTATATATAAATGTGTATATTTGACTATCTACTACTCTAGTAAATACTAGGCTAGAAATAACTATATGAGAATTGCTTTCATCTAGAATGACACATAGATACACATTAGCGTAAATATCGTCGCTCGATCAACAAACATTTTGATGTATACATCATGTTTAATCTTTTTCCTTTTGTTTCCGATATTTACACTCAATTGGCTATGGATAATACGGGTAGACGAATACGAGAACGAGTACAATACAATATATAGAGATACGAGTATATACATAAATACATAAATATGTATTGATCGAGATCGTTATCGATAATGGGGCATTCGCTGCGCTGAATACTCTCAAAACAACACTCGATTTTATATTTTAATATATATATATAAATATACATGTATGTATGCATATATATGTATATTTTTTGTTTTGCTTGTAAATTGAGTAGATTGATGAAAGAACTGGAAAATGGAATGCGAATGAGCATACTCAAGCAGTGCCCATAAATACGAGTACTAACTAGTAATTAACCCCTGGACAATTCATAATTGATTATCAACAAATGTTGTACAATTTGATTATACAAAAGACTTGAATACCAATGCCAAGACAATTCAATAATTCTTATCAATCTTAGAGAGCGTCGAGAATTGCAATAATGTTCGTTATCGTTCGTTCGTCCAAAAATCTGTACCTATGTATATATATATATATACTATATAGTATGTGTGTAAGTAACTCCTGCATGGAATTTAAAATGTTAATTTTCACTAATTTTGTTCACTGTGCCAAGTACGGTTACAGTTACAGTTACAGTTACAGTTACATTTACAGTTACATTTACAGTTACAGTTACAGTTATCTTCCATTAAGGCATTCGTTAGATAGATCACACTCATTTGCTAAGGATCGTTGGTTGTTTTTGTTATATATATGATGATTGAACGCATGCAGTGGAAGCCATGTGGCCCAATCGGTGCCTACTCAACTGCAATTTGTGTGGATCGCATGAGACACCCTCTGTGTTATTCCTATATATATATATATGTATATATATATATATATAATCTATGCGAAACTCAAAGTGGAACCTAACACCAAAGCAGCAAGGCAAAGCGAGCGATTGAGCAATTAGTAAATAGACTAAGACAAGGACAAAGACCAGGACCAAAGGCAACGGTTGAGCACGAGGTAGCTTCTTGAAGATATAGCGAGTGAGAGAGAGAGAGAGGTTGGAAAGCGGGAGGGGTCATGTGAAACTTAGTTTTGGGGCTGTATCAGTAACAGTTTGAGTGGTGGTTGTCTAAGCTCATTATTATATTCATTTGATTCAAAATAGTGCCAGCTTTTCCGTATCGTTTAACCAAAAGTCAAATCACAGATCCAGCGAATCCGGCGGCGTCGGTCTAGTGGGCAGCATGCCAAATGGATCATCGACAACGACGCTGTTATCATCATCATCATCATTATCGTCGTCGCCGTCGTCGTTATCACTATCATTGTGATGGACTTTTGTTTGGGCGCTGGAGCCGGCACCGGGCACGCCATCGCCCAAAAAGATGCACTCCTCGACATCCGTGTCATAGCACGGATCGAGATTCACCTCGTTCAGCTGCAGATCCAGCTCTAACAAGTCCCATGAGCCACCGAATTCGGCTAACGGTATATTGGCGGCACGGCCAGAAGATGTTGTTGTTGTGGTTGGCGGCACAAAGTCATTGGAAAAGGCATCCGAGTTGCATATCTGCGAACTGGGCGATATATTCGGCGTGGGCGTTTCCGGTGTCGTCAGCGACACCTGCTGCCCATGCGGATGGGCGGACTCATCGATAAACGATCGACCCACCGAACTAAGACTGAACTCGAGCATCTTGCGGGCATGTGTCGGAGCTGCAGGCTCGCTGCTTGCCTCCGGTATTGCTGTGAGGCACTTGCTGCTGGCGGTGGGCAAAGATTGCACCGAATTTTGCGTCTGCGTCTGCGTCAGTGTCTGTGTCGAGATCTGCGTCTGGGTCTGAGCTGTGTGCTGAGTTGTGAGGCTGACGATGCTGCTGCTCAAACAGGAGCTGTTGGTATTATAGCGTCGTAGCAGCGAGCTATCACCCACACCGCCAGCATAACCACCACCACCCCCATTGGGCATCGATCCCCCACCGCAGCTGCCCGACTGTCGGGCCGGTGAAGTGGTCCACGATGGCAGCGATGCCGAACATATTTGTGACGTTTGGGTGCTGGCCGTAATCCGAGCATGGCCGTGGACATGGGTATGGATATGGGAAGGGACGTGACTGCGGGCAGAGACAGGCGAGGGGCCGGTTTGAGGCGTCGGCACTAGGGCACTGGCCAAACGCTGCAGATTCTCATAGGAATCGCCGCTGTCCAGACGCTTGCTGCGAAAGAGACGCACCTGCTGTTTCTGCTGTTTCAAGTTGATGCTGTCCAGCGATGGCAGCTTCATTGAGCCCATCGATGCGGAGGTCATCCCAATGTCACTCAGCGGCACCAGCGTGTTCAGCACATCCGGCGAGTCAAGGGGACTCGAAAGTGGTGTCGACCCCAAGGCGGCATTCACCAAAAATCTGCAACGAAACAAAGTTCAAAGTTTCAAATCGAATGCACGAAAAGTTTTAATGGACGGTTCCAAAACAGTTTCCCTCTAAAAGCTGAAAGTACTTTCTGCTAACAGAACACGCTAATAGTTAAAGCTGATTTTACAGTTATCCATTATAGAAGTTCATCCAAAAAAGGTTGTACAACATTTTAACGTTGCAAAGACTTAGATTGGCAAATGGTGATCAACTATTCTATATCAGTTTTCAAATTCAAATTCTAATATGGTTGGTCTCTTAAGATATGATATAAAGTAAAGGATTTCTTAACTTCAATGGGTTTTTGGGGCAAGGAGTAAATGATTTTGAAGGGATGTAAAGGATTCCTTAGATTGATTCGATTTATAGGGCATGGAGTAAATGATTTTGTAGTGCGCAAAGTATGCCTTACTTTGGGAAGGCAGTTCTCAGGTCTGACTCACATTTGACGCTGCAACAGATTCTGCCAGACGGCTTTTAGTTCCAGAGAGGGTGCGCGCAGGATCAAACTTTTTCGCCTTGCGCCACGCCTGGGCGTGCGCGTTAAGTCCGGAGCACAGTAGCCGGTCGGACTTTCAGCCAGTCGACCATTGGGATCCACAGTGAGACGAAACTCGGTTGCTATGGAATGGTTGCAAATTAGAGATTGAAACTACAAGATGAGTTTGGCGTTCCAGATTGAACTTACTTTTCTTGCGCATGTGAAAACAGGAATCGACCACATTGGCAATGGGAATGGGCTCCTCGGTGATGAACAGCACCCGATCCCGGCTGACCTTCGCAAACACAATGATGTCGCTAAAGAGCAGCGTCCAATACGGTTTAATTGAGCGCCCCTCGACGCGGGACAGATCACCGCCGAATATCCATTGGCGGCCCTGGACGGCCAACGTGAACGGTTTGCATTTGGTGAAGACCATCCGCGACTCGAGATCCTGCAGGGTCAACAGTGGACGACCCTCGCCCAGTGGCTCCATGAGGCCGCTGCTGACGGTTATCTCGCGATAGGCAGCCTGCAGCTCATTAATCACAGTGGTGAAGTTCTTGTGCTCCTCCGTATCGACGTGACAGTTGCTGGCGAGCAGCTGCATCAGCTTGAGTATTTCACGGAAATGCTGCAGCGGTCGGTGTATGAACATGGTGAGATCGGGTCGCTTCCGGGGCACAGCCGGCTCCGTGATAAACGCTATGAACTCGGAGCCCGCCTGCCGTGACTTATTGACCAGTACGCAATCGGCCCGCTTGATGCCGTTGCAGTATTTCTTGTAGGCCGCACAGATCGCCGTCGTCTTGGACAGATAGACGCGTGAGGCGAAGTTCATGTGGGGCTCCTGATCCTGCGGATCGTTGCTGCACAGCTGCTCCAGTATGTCCTCGGCAATGCGCAGCAGCTCATCGATGTTCTGGAATAGAGTGCGATGATCATTCGGCGATATCAGATCCTTCCGATCCGACAGAGGCTGCACAAAACGCTGCACCCCAAAATGTAGAGCAGCCGTAAAGTTCTGCTCCCGACTGATGAGCTGCAGCAGAAAGCGACGCCGATTATCCGTTATGGGCACAATCGACTGCCGATGAATGTGGGATGAGGGGAAGACACAGAAAGAGAGAGAGATACAGACACAGAGATATAGAGAGAGAGACAGAGAGAGGGAGAGAGAGAGAGAGAGATAGAGAAAGAGAGAGAGAAGGAGAGGGGCTTGTTAGCTTAAATGAACGAACTGCATTTCCTAGAATATCTGTTTGAGTTTTGTTTCAAGGAATTAGGAATTTTAAGTAATTTAGAAGTGAATAAAATAAAATCCAAACCTGTTCGCCCATTCCCACATCTCTCACTGCTAAAACAGTTAACAGTAGTCATCTATATAGTTAAGATCTAAAGCAAACAGAGGCTTGTTACTTTATGAAATGATGTCAAAACTAAGCTCGAGAAATTAACAATTTGAATACCATTGCAGAGTGTATTTTAATTTTGTGAAGTGAGGAAGTTTGTAAATACTTCCGTCTGTGCTTCCACATTTTTAAAGGCATCTTTTTGGAAAGTGGCATTTAATCGGCTTTTGGAATCCACTTAGGATCCACCAGACGAGAAATGGAAAACGTACAAATAATAATAATTTTTTATGTCTTGTCTGCAAGGGTATTTAGTCTTCGAGAGAGAGAGAGAGAGAGAGAGTGACAAACAGAATGTGCGAGACAGAGAAAGTCTTCGAAGCCCCCCAAAAAACTATGCTGTGCAAACCGTGAAAAAGAAGCGAAAAATCCAATTAAAATGGCGCAAGAGCGAATTCAAACAAGTTGTGGGAGTTGATTGCAGTCGCTTGGGCAAAGGCACGCTAAGCACGCTAAGTACGCTGAGCACGCCAGCTGGCAGCAGTCCGAGCTCCCCTTTGACCCCTGACCCCTGCTTGTAAATATGAAGCAAAACAAAGCCAAGTGCAAAGGAATACAAAAATCACATAAAACCGAAAAAAAATTTTATTGTTAAGCGAGAGGCATGGTGTGTGTGTGTATATATGTGTGTGTGTGTGTGTGTTGGGGAAAGCAGGCTTAAAAAAATGGGCAGCAAAAAATGACAAAAACTTAAAAGTTAAAACTTAACAATAATGCGCTTAAAATATGTACAAAGAGTAAAAAAAAAAAAAAAAATTTTAATATGATTTAAAATAATGACAAATTCAATAAAAGCTTAACTGAAAATTGGGTGCATGGTTTTGTGGGCTAGGAGCAGGGTTAGGGATTATGGGTTAGACAATAACGCCCTTGCCTACCTCCTTGCTGAAGGTAACCTGAGGCAGATGCAGTCGCCGCTTGGCCGCCTCAATGGATGAGTTGGTGCCGGAACAGGCGGTCGCCGGCCTGGACATCGTGCTGCTCAATAGCTGTGGACGCTGGACGCTAATTCCCGTGCGCTGAACCACGACACGGTCCGGACCACTGCTCGTTGTCTGCTCCTCGCTGAGTAGCCCGCACAGCTGATGCTGCTGCTGCTGCTGCTGACGCTGTGACTGAGACTGAGACTGTTGCGCCTGGATGTGGATTGGTGTCTGCTGGGTTGGCTGGGTCTGCTGGTGATTGTTCGTGCTGTTGCTGATGGTGCTGATGGTGTTGACTGTTTCCGTCGTAATGGTGGGATGCGTGCCGGCGATGCTGGCGCCCGCGCCTGACCTTCTGAATATCTCCAACGTCAAGGACGAGCCCTGCGATCGTATCAAATTCAGAACATCAGCCTCGGGCATCGTGACCACATTGTGCTTGTCCACAAAGATGACATAGTCGCCCGGCAATATGCCGCATCGATCCGCTGACATGCCACCCTCGACCTTCTCCACTCGCGGCGGATGCGTCCACACAATGGAGAAACCGAATCCTCGCTCCTCCGTCCGTGTCAATCGTTTCGTCATCGTGAACGGCGTCCGACCCATCGGCTGGCGCTGGACCAGTGTTGAGCAGCGGCGCGCATTGCTCCCATTCATATGATTTGCATTGCTGGCATTGGCATTGGAAGCATTGGACGCACTGCCTCCGCCTGGAAAGCCAGTGATGTTGCCTGCGCCGATGCCAGTGCCATTGCCAGTGGTGCTATTCGCATTGCCATCTGCGGGCGGATCAAGTTCGAGGAAACGCAAAAAGAGATTCTCATCGGCATCGCGCTGATGCAGCGCCTTCTTGCTGAGCACCATCGGCTGATGATGTGACGGCTGCTGCTGCTGCTGATGTAGCTGTAGCTGTATATCATCCTTGCCAACGCCTGCCATGCTATCAATGCTGATGCTGATGACATCATCGCTCATAGCAGTAGCACCAGCACCACCACTACCACTAGCAGCAGCAGCAGCTGCGGCAGCTGCGGCGGCGGCGGCATTTGGTTTCATTGGTGCCGCCATCGTTGACATATTCGATATAACGGCCACTGCTGTGGGTCTAACTAAACCGGTTGGCGATTTCTTCTCGGGCTCCAACTTCTCCTGCTGCTGCTCCTCCTCCTCCTGTGGACGGTGGCTGGCGGTGCTTGTGAATGTAACGTTGGCTGGTGCGTGGGCGGCGTGCGATTTGATGCGGCAGCTATGAAGGCATCCCTGCGAGTGCAACTTGTAGGATCCCGTTGCGCAATGGCTCTGCTGCACTAAACCGCTCAATGGAAATGTGAGGCAGCCCAGGAACTCACTGCTTCTGTAAACAGAAAAAAAACAACAATCTCAATCAGTGAGCAGCCTAAAAACACAAACTGAATTATAGAGCCTATCAGAAGGATGGGGTAAATTGGTTTATTTCTCATTATTAGATAATAACTAACAAATGGAATTGTATTACATCAACATTAGAAAGACCCAATTAGGAAGGCGCCAGCAGAACGCGAGAAAGGGGTTGGAAAAATGCCCACCTTCAGATATTGCTGGCGGCGGAAATGACTTGCACTACTATCCTGAGTAATGAAAAACATTTCCACACACTTCCAACCAGCCAGCTGGGAAACTAAATCCAAATCCATTGAAAAGAAAAGCTATAGGAATGCTCAGCACTCTTGCAATTCACGTTAGAATTGGGGCCAATGGTGAAGCTTAAGGTTTGCCAGTGTTATATGTACGTATAGATCTATCAGATAGCAGCACACACAACACACACACACACACACACACACACACACACACACAGACACACGCACGCAAAATAGTTGGCATTTATCACCGCACGTCATCCGACCTTTTCAGGGCAGTTTCCAATTTGCTTTCAGGTCTTCAAGCACCTAACAATTCAAACCAACTTTTATGGCTGGACTAGCCTCTAAAAAATAAAAATAAAAATAAAAATAAAAACAAGTAAGGTTGCTCTAGTCGAGAGCGCTCAACTAGAAGTTACCCTGATAATGCTCTATGTATATGTAGGTCTGATATGATAAAAATAAACATGAAGATGTATTCATACCAAAGTAGAAAGCTACATCTATAAAGTTGTCAACGGGGAATATTACACAAAAAATAAAATATGATTAGGAATATATTGAATATATTAAATATAATATTACCTAAGTTATCAATTTTTAAAACAATTCGACGCTTGCGAACAATGCAGAAATGTGTTGCATATGCCCAAGGACATGCGACAGGCGACACAAGGAGTTTTGGGGTTCGGGTCAAGACCCGAATGTGTGTCTTTTGATAGGATCAATTTTGGACGCTTTTGCGTCACGTTGCACTGACATTTTGTTTACTATTTATATGCACAGCCACTGTGCACCCACAAACACCCACCTAATTCTACACGTTTGCTCGTAACACTTCCGCCGACCTTACCTTACCCCTCCCACCACCCCGGTCCCTCTGGCTGTTTAGGCACTGAGCAACTGCGGTACGTGACATAAATCAATTAGCGGGCCGTCACAGCTGTCCCTGGCCTGGCATTCCCACAGATCCACAGCTACGCAACTTAAGCCCCGGAAATGCGCTTTGGCCCTCAGTTTATCTATTTTTTTTTGGTTTTTTTTTTTTTAATTTTTGTTTTTTATTTTTATTTTTTGCTCTGTCTCTGAAGTTTTGCCCGCGCGAGTATTTGGGTCAGTTTTATTGATTTTCATTTGCTGCTTGCTGCAGCAGTAGCAGCGCTTAAGTTTTGCGATTGCAATCACAATTGTCAGACAGACAGTTAGGAGATAGGCTGGGGCAAAAGGGGAGAGTGCGAAGCGTTTTTTTTGGGTAAGCGTGCAGATGGGTGGCGTACGAGCACGCATCCGCACAGCGAGTGGATTTTGGTGGTGGGTGGAAATGGGGCCAGTGCATTAAAAATGTAGCAGGCTGCACAGAAACTGTTGCCACCTGACGAGTAAGCCAGCGAAAGACAAGTGGCTTGACTGGTTGGGCAACCCTTGCCACATGCCTCAAAAAGCGGCCAATGAATTATTTAGCAAACCTGTCGTTTAGCAAATTTGCTTAAAATGTTTAACGAGGCATTTTGGAAATGGGCAGTGACAAAAATACCAACAAATGCTCAGCATTATGCATGCATGCACAAATGTGAGCCCTATATATGTGTGCGTGTGTGTGTATATGTGTGTGAGTGTTTTGGATATCCCAGGTGTGCATTTAGATAGTTGCCTTTAAACAATTATAATGGGAATTTTGTCGCCTTTGACCTGTGGCCATTGCATAATGGAGCGCGCTTATCGATTTGACATAAACGATAAAACGAAATGAATAACGGATATGACGGACTGACGGACTGACGGAATGACAGAATGACGGAATGTGTGGACTGAATGGAAATGCGTGCGTTGGGCGCCAGTTGTCATGTCCTTGAATTTCAATTAATTTGGTCACTGTGCGCGTTGAAAAGGACATTCGCACGCAAACAACCTCATACACACACACACACACATGCATACACACACATAAGCACACACAGCTGCCTACAATTAATAAGCAGCGAGCCTGAAATTATGCTACACTAACTGGGAAACGAGCTCAAATGCTGGCACGCACACATAAGCAGTTATATAATTTAGCGTTGCATACTTTTTGGCTGGCCAACATAATGAAACGAATTTCAATATTGGAAACAATCACACACATGTAACACAATTGCTGCTGCTGCAATACAACAAACAAACAAACAAGAAAAAAAAAACAATGTACATACATAACATATATACATATATATATATATATATATATATGTATATAGAGTATGTACATGTAAATATAGCTTGAGTAAAATGTATTTTTTTTGTGTTTTATATTTTTAAGCACACACACTTTTTCGCATTTGTTGTTGTTGTTGGTGTTTTTGGTTAGCTGCTAACACGCCGTTGTCGTTTTTTATATTTTTTTGGCCGCAGCGTTGCCAGCCTGCGCCGAATTTTGCGTCTGCGTCGCGCGAGCTAAACACTCGAACTGAGCGCACTGAGCTGCCAACCAACAGCGAACCCGACGTCCAACAACGAAACCAAAAACCACAATCACACACAGGGCAAAAGCAATGGCAAAGGCAAAGCCAAAAACCCAGGCAAAAATGTTACAGTTAGCTGGAAAGCGGCCTAGAGACGGAGACCAAAACGGTAAACAGCGCATGCGCTGGATGTGTGTGTGCGAGTGTGTGTAGGCGAGTGTGTGTGCGCTAGTGTGTGTAATTGTGGAAGTCACAGAAGGGAAACGGCAGCAACAACATCAACCAACATCCAACGCAGCCCACCCCCCCTGGCAACCCAAGAGGCGCTGCATTTGTTGATGTGCAGGAAATGCACAATGCCAAAGTGTGCTACAGGAAAACGTTACAATTAGACTGAGAGACTGGAGCGCGAGGCAAGGCGAGGCAAGGCAAGGACTTTGCCTTAGCCTTTTGGCTGGCAACCGACTCGGTGTCCTGTCAATTGGGGGTGAATGACACGCACTGTGGTGGAGCAGACAGCTTACGATATGATGTTATACTTGGTTAACTTGGATGACTGCTATTGACCTTACTCGTACTCACTTTAAATGACGATCCCGATGCCAAACGGCCAACTGCAGTTGCAGCGACTGCGGCGACTGCGACGTGGACAGCATAACATCCTGGAGATGGTAGCTAAAGCGCTCATCAAAATACGGACGACTCGAATGGCGATGGACGGCGGTGCGCTGGAAGCGACTCGAGCTGTTGCTGCCTGCCCCGCTGCCACTGCTGCTGTTGCTGCTGCTGCTGTTGGTTGTGGTCGTGCTGATGGTGCTGGTGGCGCTGATGTTGGTGGCTGCCAGGGCCACCTTGACATACGCATTGATGCTGCCCGTGCCGTGTGTGCGCTGCAGATCGCGACAGCGAATAACTGCAATAAAAAAATATAAATACATTTTTCAGCTGCTGCCATTTCTTTTACAAGAACGAGCCAATAAAGCTCGGCTTTTTGAATGGGCAGCTCTGGAACTCACCATGTACATTTAATTGTTGCTGTTGTGCATCGTAACCGATGCTCAAATCAATGCTGCCCCTTCCATGTGGATGTGGATGTGTTTGATGCTCGCCATTGTTTGTGCAAGCAGAGGCAGAGGCAGAAGCAGAGGCGGATGCGGATGCGAAGGCAAAGGCTGAAGAGGAGGCGGAGGCACAGGATGCCAGGGAGCCGCGTTTGGCAAAGTGCTCCTCATCCTCAAGATCGCTGGAAGCGGAACTCGAGGAGAAGCTGAGGCAACGCTTAATGCTGGGTATATGCTCCAAGCTCGGCGGTCTGCTTGCCAACTGCTCCAACTTCTGGCTGGCCACTTGGCCCTGACTATCGTTGCGTCTGTGATTCGGTTTGCTGCTCTTCTGCTGATTCTTGCGCCGCACCACACGCTGCCGCTTCAAGTGTGTGGGCGTGCGCACCTCCATCTCATGGACGCTGCTCTCGCTCCACTCCCCATCCGCAAGCGTTGATGGGGACGCTGAGGTGACCGTTTGATGCTTGCAACGGACCTCTTTGCGCGCCGACTCAATGATCGCGTCCAGCATGCGATCCAGTGTCGTGTCGCCCATTCGCGACGATGACAATTGTGAATCCTCTAGACTGGCTGCTGGTGCTGCTTGTGCCTGGCCAGAAATGCGGGGCAGGCAGCGCAGTGCTGCCAGTTGAGGCGTCGCTTGACGCGGTCCGCTGCCCTCACTGAAGCTGCGTCGCTGCGGACTCTTGCCATGCACATTACTTAGGTCCTGCAGGGCAATCAGGCTGCTGTTGCCGAACGGGCTGCTCGCGAAGTGCACACCAAAGTTTTCCTTGTTGGCATCGTCGCCGGACATGGCATTGTTGCGACGACGGCCGCGCGTCTCCTCGACGCCATTACTGGAGCTGGAGTGCCGTTGCATCCGTGTCATTGTGGGCATGACCTTGCCAACCTGCGCATAAGCAAAGTAATAATACAACAACAACAAAAAACATAAATAGTCTTGAAGAAACAATTCAGAATGCCTCGACTAAGAGATACTCTGCACCCAACTCCTCTCTTATCATTTTCAATGGATTGATGTAACCCATTGGATTGGATTAACCTAAGCATCAGCCCAGTCAATAACTGATCCATCGAAAAGTGCCTTTGCATAGCCATCATGAGAATATTCAATTATAAAGCGAAAGCTTACTACCCCTAACTACATGCTGTTGTATCTGAAGTAATTCCCTCAAATAACTTCATAGATCATATATAAAGTATTATCGGATCTTTCGTGTATTATATATGCATATATATATATATATATATATATATGTTTTTCTCAGTGACCAAGCTAATTGCTGAATTAGATGCCATCTTAAATGCAACCCAGAACTTAATGCAGCTACTTAATGCTACCCTCCCCTTCCCTGCGTAAGATCGAACTCATTTTAAATCAATGTGTGAAGACTCAAGTTTATCAGTTAGTTATGAGAGCAGCAGCTAAGATCTCATAATGCGAAAAGTGCTTGGGGTTAAAGCGAGTGGTCTATCTTGGGCTGTTATCTGGGCCAATACAGACAGCTGGCCGCAAGCGCTCGTTGCGACGGGCTTCTGGGCATTGCCAAACTGGCTGGCAATTTGATGCAAGCGGGCAAGAAAACAAGGAGATGTACAGACATATATGTATATATGTATAATATGCGAACATGTATTTATTTGTAGTAGTAATGAAACGGTCCATGACAATGGGCAACAAACCAAGAAATTTTGCAATTTGTTTTTTTTGTTGTTTTTTTTTTCAGTTTTTTCCGCAAACGAGTTCCTTACTTACTCGTCCTGCAACTGCTACTACTCTTCGTCCTCTTTGTCGTCATGGTTTGGTTCTCTTGCAATTTCAGGTTTGCCTTTCAAAATTCAAATTATACTTATGCTAATTTTCTGAACAGATTCCTTATTTATATATGTATATACATATATATATATTTATATATATATATGAGTGTATTTTTATCCTTTCGCCGCAGCCGCAAACCATAAAATTAAGCGAGTCCTTGTGCAGAAAGGATCTCTGCGCTGCATGTGCGTGTGTGTGAGTGTGTGTGAAACAATTACGCCCCACCATAATGATGCAATTTTTGCACACAGCCAAATCCACTGGAGAAACTGCTTCAAAGGATCGTTCGAGCAGAGCTCTCAATGCTTTTCTGTTTACTTAGCTGCCAGGCGCACACACACTGACACACATGTATGTGACACACACATTGGAGAACATGAAAATAGGGTATTCATGTAATCCGTAAACGTCACCCCGATGAAAATTGAAAATTGCGCACGCAGCAGACAAAATGCAGCGAAGCGAGGTGAGCAAAAAAAATGTTTTTCCATTTACTTAAGAACGCTTCGATCTTGAAATTTTTGTTTGATACCCAAAAATCGAAAATGAAAAAGAAAAGCAAAAAATCCCGGCTCGCTCCCTCTCGTCTGGGGTCTGACTTGTGCCCGAGGATTAGCAGCTCACGCAGGGTAGCAAACCATCGGCGGCGAAGAAAGCAAAGCAAGAAAGAAAGACGAGATCAAAAAAAGAAAAAGAAAAAAAAACAGCAACAAATTAAATGTATTAGAGCAGCGCAACACCCCTTTTCACCTCCTCTGTGATCTGTGGATGGTAGTAATATGTGGGTCTAGGGGTTAGGTCTTAGGGGTTTTTTTTTGTACCTTCTTTCTGTTTGCCTAGCTTGCTTGGCTAAATTAAAATTAGAGCTAGAGCAAAAGACAAATAGGGCACGGGTGCATGGGTGCGAGCGCAATTACAGTGTGTGTGTGTGTGTGTGAGTGTGTGTGTGTTGCCAGGTGTGGTGTGCCATGCAAACTGAGACTTGATCGAGATCTAAGATAGACGTATCGCTATCGATTACATACATACAATCTATGAACCAATCTAGCCTGTGATTTCAATACGATCTGCAAGGAACGGAAGGAAAAGTGCTTACCTGTTAACCGGAGAGTCGCGCGTTCTCCCTCTCTCACACTCTATATATATATATACACTTATATATATGCTATATAATTTGCGACTATGTCGCCTTGTCAAAAAACGCACTTTCAGTTTCCAAAAATCTTTGACACTTTTTCACCGTTAACGAACATCAAAAAAAAATAAAAGCAAATACCAAATGAGAATAATAACTGTTCTTAGGTTAGTTGATCGATTGCGCTGTCTCGCCGTTTATACGTCCGCAGCGCACGAAGCAGCAAACGGAAATGAGGAGCGGTGCATGCGTCCGTATATGTTTATGGGTTGGTTGTCGGGTTATCCTCTTCGGCAAAGCCGAGCAGCCACCGAGCACCAAGCAGTCGTGCAAAACACGAGAAGAGAGCGTGAGAAAGCGTGTATGTGCGCTCACTCTCTCTCTCTCTGTCTCTCTCTCTTTGAGTTGTATGCATGCAGAGTGTCACAGATAGCCTGAAGCGTGGACAAAACGAGAAGAAGTCATTGTCATTGTACTTCATTCGATTGGTCTTGATTGGATCGTATAGCAATCTGAGGATCTGTTTTAGAGATATATATGCTTAAGATTTTAATTTAGTGTATATTAGGTTTTAAAGTTCACCAAAAACTGCAAACGGCTTTAATACAAGTGCTATTTTCTTTCATGCACTTTGTTGAAAACTTTTTCTGCAAAGATTTAGGCAAGCTGCCGCTACTCACCGCTAGAGGTGCTCGCTTAAGAGCTGCAGATGTGATGCGCTCTCTTCGAACCACTTCCCGTTTGCTTTTCTCTCTCTCACTCTCTTCTGGACGCTGTGCCTTACCTGCCGTGTCCTTTGTTCCGGCCAGCTTCGCCTTTGCCGTCAGACAATGCGTCAACAGCTGCCGAACACTAAAAACACGACAAAAAAACCCAAAAAAAAAGAACAGAATAGAAAGGAAAGGTAGGAAAACCCACACGGCGACAAGACAACGTCGCAAGGTGTCTTAGCCCAGATTTGTCTCGTGTGTTGTTATTTTCATTTCAAATGCGGCACGAGAACCAATGGAATAGTCCAGGCAGAAAGTTGAAGGAGCAGGAAAAAGTAAATAGAATGAACGGTAGCCTAATGTCTCCGTCCAGCGCTGATCTTTAGGCTGGAGCGGACAGCGGACAGCGGTCATTGCTTTCACTTTGATATTGATTTTGGGCTTCTGAGCCTTTTGTAAGTAGGCGGCTGTTATCCACTGCCAATTTACGAGCCGGTAAAGAGAAAGATATTTATATATATATATATATATATACAGATATGTATAGGAAGCTTAGGTCAATGTTTGTCCAGATGCATCCTCGCTCGTGCCTTGCATTAGCAGCCGTTGAGTTTTTGGCCCAATTGTTGGCCGACAATTTATGCGCTGCTGTCCATCTTCAGATTTTACGAGCACTTGGACAACATTTCGACCTGGCCCGAAAAATCACCTTTGAATGAAGGCGCCTCAACTCAACATGATTCCCATTTGCTCTGAACTGAACTGTAGTCTGAGGCAAGGGTGTTGTGCTGGGTGTGGGGGTGGGGTTGGGAGTGGTTGTGTTGTGCTGGCTGCAGTTCGTCGAAGTGCCCTTGACAATCATTAAGGATTGCAGCACCAAAGTCAAATCACGGCAACTCACTCGAGTGCACAGCTGCTGCTGCTGCTGCAATTGAGCTTCTGCTTAGTATTTGCTCAGCTGCTTAAGAAAATGGAAAATGGAAAGCATCAAATAATTAACATGTACTTAATGAGCGGAATTATGCCAAGTGCGCGCTCAAACGGAAATTGCTGATATATATATATATATATATATATATATATAAATATCTGTTTATCAATATAGCCAAATCGAAGCAGTTTGTATACCCTTGCAGACGGGGTATGCGTATTTTTTCGTTAGGTTTGTAACGCATTAAAGGAGACGCCTTTGAACTCCGATAAGACTTGGATTATATTCAAACTTGTATGTTTTTATTGCGGGCAGTTCAGCCAGCTATTGGGACGATCGGTTCAAAGATGAGTTCTTGTTTGCTTACCAAGATATTTGGATAACTAGTTTCGCTAGTTTCGAGCTTTAAAAAATCATTCCGATGCGAATGCCAACAGTGCTCTTTATACACAGTTTTATTTGAGCCTTTAACTGCACCTAAATATATATACATATGTATATTTATCCTTGTTATCGTATCCTTGTTACAAGTCAGCTTCCCCTTCAAACCAGAAGTTGATCAATTCTGGCCGATTTATCTGTGATCATATTTGATATTTGCGCTTTTCACTGCTGTAATCAATATGATTTTCATTTGATTCGTTTTCGATTTCGATTTGAATTTCAATCAGATTTTGTTGTATTCTGAGCATCATTAAAATGGAAATTAGCAAAAACAAGGAGTGAGCCGAGTTTGAATTTAGAATTGAAGGGTTATCCGCTATCTCAGTGCCCCTCGGGGTTGATATGGTTGTTGCTGTTGCTGTTGCTGTTTTATTGTTGCAGGGCATATTGCAAATTTATCTAAATCGTTTATAAATTCAATTTCCCAGCAAATATATAGACAGAAGGGGTTGAGCGTTGAGCGTTGAGGGGCTGAGGCGATTTTGCCAAACTAATTGCAAATGCATTTGACACTCGGCCACCGAAATCGGATCACAGATCTGACAACCCCTTGACATATGCGGTATATGTTCGTCCGTCTGTCTGTATTGGTGTTAAATTTGCCTAATGGGCATAGAAAGGTAATATCGTGCAAATTAGCATCAACTTGATTTCTGCTTGTAAGCGATAAACAATGTGGGACTTTTTGCACGATTTGCATTCACTGGGGATAAATTAAAAATGCAAATCTCTCTGACAAAACTATGATTTATACCGATCCGAATGAGAATCAAATCGAGAAATGAGAGTGAGAATTGTGAGAGCTGTGAGCTGAGAGTTGAGAGTTTGCTTGGGCAACATGAGGCGCCTTGCAAGATGCCTTTTGATTGACAGCCTGACAACGAGACACAAAACGCGCGCCCGAATTACAAGAAATGGGATCGACAGATCGACAGCTCGACTGTGCCAGCTCCGAATCCAAAGGATCGACACCCGATTTTGAGATGAGAGCGCACCGTCACCGTTGGGCAAAGCCTTTGTTTTGATATTCACTCACAAAATTCTCAAAATACATTGAGCAACATCAAAATCGAAAACTGAAAATGAAAATGTGATCTGCTTTGGTCGTCGCGACAATTGTTGTGGATATTTGCTTGAAATTTGATAAATGACCAAAAAAAAAAAAAAATTGAAATGACTGCATTCATTTTTTAGGCACCCTCAAATCAAATTTAAAAAAAAAAAAAAATGGGAAATGGAAAATGGAAAATTGGCAAAGCAAAATGTTAACCTTTTTTCCATACGTTGTGGACTCTGCTATAAACCAACATAGCAACTATATGGACACTGTGCTGATCAAAAACATATATACTTACGTAGAGCGTATCAGGAACTTGTGCACCCTGTGCTGGGCACATGCTAGTCATTCGAGTAATACGATTCAAAGCAGCAGAAAAGAGCAAACTTACAGCTTGTTTTTTCTTCAGCTTTTCTTCTTCTTCTTCTTCTTTTTGCCTTGATCGCGAGCCACAGGCGACACAAGGATCATTGAGTGCGCCTGTTCGCGACTGCGACCCTTTTCAACAACTGCATATCTCGACTGCCCGTCTGCGTTTTGTACATATCAAATTAGTGCAGTTTTTTTCATGGCTCTGTTGGCTGGCCAAGTTCCAGTTTTCGGAGCGCTCTGCTTACAAATTAAACAGCTTTTTAGTCACCGCCAAATTTGCATTTCTCATTTCTCAGCGAGATAAAAAAAGAAGAAAAAAAAGAAGCAAACAAAACCAAATGGAAAACAACGGGCGAAAAAGAGAATAAGGATTGTCTCTCTTCCCGTGCAACTGTGCGGCGACTCCGGTTCGACTGTTGCCAAGGCACCCGAAAAAATTATTCAAAAAAACGCACCAAAAAACTAAAAAAAAAAATATATATATATATATCTATATATATATATATATATGAAGAGGTTTTCAACGTTCGTCTGCATTGCAGTCCTGTTTTTTTTTTTCTCCTTGAATGATCATTTGCTGCAACTGCGTTCCCGAGCGAACCCACAAAAATTTCTCAGACGTTGCGGCGCCCTCAAGGAATATTTGATGTATGCCCAAAAAACCTATAAGTAACTGAAGCGCACTCGCTGGAAAACAAACAAAAACAAAAACCAAAGCCATAAAACTAAAAAACTAAAAACTTGTTAGGCAGCATTGCAAGTCGTCGAATGACATTTTCGATTTGATTTACGAGGCTCCGCTGGCTCCACAGTGGCATGCAACCAGGCCTATATATCAGCAGGATCAGCACAGAACATGCAACCAACACATTGAGAGATGGAGATCAGATAGAAGTCCATGGAATCGGTTCACTCTTCAAGTGTGCAGCCGATCAGGATAAAGTTCATTTCGATATATTCAAGACAGATCAAAAGTTAAAAGAATTCATGTTCAAGCTGATCAGTTATTGGCTTTTAACAAGTTTTTTCAATTTGCCAATATATATATCCAAAAACTACTAGAAACTGTTCAGTGTTTGATATTTTTAATGATTTTTACTAGATAAGTTAATTAATAGCAAAGATCATGATTGGAAATACTTTCCAGATTGAGTTCCAGTCCAACAGATAAATTGAAGGCTAAAGTATATTATGCCCCTGGCCATTCAGAGGATCACTAACCATATCAAAATTATAGAAAATTTCATATTTTTGCGCCAAAAGACTAGGCACAAAGGAAGGAAGGAAGAACAAAACGAAAGCAATGCGAAAGAAATGCGCTGTTGTCCAGCGCATGGAAATTTCATGGCAAATTTGCGAGCGTGTCCATTTTGGACAGCAGCTGAACTGCTCAGCTGCCCAGGAGTGGAGCAAGGACGACAGAGCACACCGATTCCATTCGGCTGCAGACGAAGCTTTGATTTGACAAGATGAGCAATCGTTCGATAAAGTATAAATTGAATGCAACTAATGCAAATTCCCAAGGTACAAGATTTGTGTGTATGTGTGCGTGTGTGTGTGAGATTAGCCAACACAGATGAAAGAGGCATGCCACAGGCAGCCTCTGGAAATGAAGCAATTTCATGTAAATTACGAGACAAGCGCCCTATTTACCAATTTCTAAACGAGCCATAAAAAATCCACAAAAAAAGAAAAAGGAAAAAAAAAAGTGAGCTAAAAAAGATGAAAAATGAAAACATTAAAATACAAAATCAGCCAAGGTAAATTGCGGTAAGATCTCATTAATCTTTGAGGTAGATTACAAAGGATGGAGAGCAAGCGGAGAGCGCAAGCAATATGCAAAGAGGGTTCGCTTGCTGCTTCGGTCCGTCTGTCCGTCGGTCCGTCAGTCCGTCGGTGGTCGATCCTGAAGGATCGTTCGATATGTGTCTGTGGTCGATTGTGTTCGCAGGATCGTCGCATAAATTTCCCGCTGATTTGGTGTCCGCTGTTGCTGTCTGCTGTTGCTGTTGCTGTTATTGTTGTTGTGGTCAAGAGCAGAGTCTGGCAAAATTCACGCACGACTGCATTTTGGGGACACTTTATGATGGGTTGAAAAACGACAAAATGAAATCAGCGGACAGTTTATTGATAACTTCATTAAAAACCATTTGGCAGATCGTCGTGGGAATGCTTGCCTTGTCGGCTGTCCGACGCGGACTCATTGTAGTCGTAATATATCTACTAAGGCCAAGGATAACGGCCCTGGGTGCAAGTTTTGTACAGTCACCTAAGATTAATGATTTTCCAGCGCAAAAATAGAAAAAAATAGGTGTTGCCACAAGCTGCAAGCAATTGGAAACCCAAAAACCACCAAGCTGTATGCCGTGGCACGTTCAATTTACTAACAAACTTGTCACGCTATGCCACAGGACCACATCATTAATCACGATGATCAATCCGTCAAGCGGCGGCGTATGAGTGTGTCAGTGTGTGTCCGTGTGTGTTTATGTGTGTATGTGTGTATGGTGTGAGATTGGGTGTGGGTTGTTGGTCAGCGACGAGCAATTTCTGACATCATAATTAGTGCGAGGGAAATCAGCAGGAGTTGCTGTTGCGGCTGTTGAGGCTGCTGCTGCTGCTGCTGCTCGACAGGATCAACAGGATCAACGGCGGCAAACCACATGATTTGAATGATTGCCGGACAGTTGCTGTTCAAGTTGGGGTTCAAGTTCAAGTTGCATAATTACAGCAAATGTGCAGAGAAACACACACTTACACACATGTACGTCCGTCTGGGTGTAGGTGTTGTCTGAACGGAACGCACACCCAAACTAATCATATAATCAATCAAACGATCAATCAGTATTTGCAAAACAATGTTCCAAAGAAATTGAATAGAATGGAACTTCAATTTCAAATTTGAATACAATTGAGCCATGCACAGAGTTCAAAGATCAAATGAGTGCACTTTGAGTGTGTGGGTGCATCCAATTCTAACTACTCACTAACCAATCTCAAAACACCATCGATCGATCAACATTTGCATAGCATGCCAGAATCCAGTTGAGGTCCCCCTTCAATAAAGGATGGCCGATATACAAGAATATGGATTGAGTGTGTATCTAAATTTAAATTGACTTATTTCGAAATTTACTAAAAATATAGATTGAGTATATATTCTAAACTTACAACAATATGGATTGATCATATCTCTAAGTTTACAACAATATGGATTGAGTATATCTTCAGATTTACAACCATTCAGATCGAATATATCTGCAAGCTTATGTTAGCTCGACTATATCTCAAAGTTTATGTGCAGTCAACAATAATACATTATTATAATATATACAACAGATTTGAGCTGTATTTGCATAATACTTCAAAATCCTAGATCTATTTGATTATTGTAGTCTTAGATCAAAGCGGATTAAATCAATTTTATTACCATCATCATCAGCTCACAATTTATTTTAGAGTTAGGAACTTGAGTGTCGATGAAGCATTCTCTCAGGCGGTGATTAACTGCTCAGATCGCTGCTAAGATAATCCAGGGGGAGTTTTATTGATTGGTTTCTGCATAATACACAATAAATGCGCCACAAGTATTTGGCCTTGTTTGTGTTTACACTCGCTGAGATAAGCAATAAATGATAAACCCTGATGAGGATCAGCTGGCAGCAGCTCGTTGAAACCCATTTATTAATACTCCAAGGCTCTACAGATTTGCCCAGACGCTGGCGACCCCAGAGGGACGAACTCGACCCGCTGTCGTTGCGCTTGACCAAAAAAATAGGTTTGTTGGTTTTTTATGACCCTCAAAAAAAAAAGAAAAAAAATATATTTGTGTGTGTTTTAGATGTCACTTTTTTACGACTTTTTGCACATTTTTGTGGACCTTTCGGCGCGGTCAGCCAGTTTCCATAATGACGTAGGCAAAAATGCGCTTCATCATTTTGATTAGCATGAAAAGAAATTAATGTGAAATTGAAAATAGGTAGAAATGCATATGGAAATGGAAATGGAAATGAGAATTGAAATTGCAATGAGATGACGATGATGAGAAATGAGGAAAGAGAAATGTGGAAAGCGAAATGAGGCACAGCTCATAAACTAGCTGGCAAACATTGTTTTGATGACACTCAGGGGCAGCCGCATAGAACCGAGACAAAGGCCCAACACCCCGCTTTCCACACGATGGTAAACGCTTACGATGCGTATTTAAATTTTTCGCAAGCCAATGCTTATAACGAATCCCCGTCGCTGTCCCCTTCCCCTTCTCCTTTTCCGTTCCCGTTCCCGTTCCGAACCCAGACCCGATTCGTTGCACTTAATTGGCCTGCCAGCGGAGAAAGCAGAAAGTGCACAAAATTTATGCCTCATAAATGTCAATACATTTCGATATACCGTTAGCATATACCATATACCGATATCGGCCAATAATCATGTCACATTCCAAGGCGATGTCTATCTCCAACTCTGGACAGGGATTTGTTAGATTTGGCCTACCTGTAGTTGTTGTTAATTGTTGACGCTGCGGGAAGTTCATTTAATCACGGCACAGATCGGATCTACATGGATTTGATGGATGACAGGTTTATGGCACAGGTAAACGTCCCTTATAAAGTATATATGTTCTTGATCAGCATCAACAGCGGTGCCTATCCGCTCTTACGAATGGCTACAACAACTCGACTCATCAATGCAGACTAAATTCATTTTTTTATTAATTCTGACAACCCCTAAAATAAATCCAATTTGTAAACAAGTTTCTTGAAAGGAATTTAAAACGGATTTGATTTCATGGGAAACCCCAACACACTCAAACTGTGATCAACCAGATCTTAGCCATACCTTCTTAGCCATATTCATATGCATATTGAACTCGTAGCTTGCAGCTGAAGTTGGCCGGTTGTTGGCCGATCGCGATCTTTATCTCAAGTGTTGGCTTGAGGCAAGGGTTCCGTGTGCACCCAGAGCGGGGGTCAAGAAGCAGTTGCACTTGGGTGCTGACAATTGTCGATGCTTGAAATTTATGTGGCACAATTGTCGGCACAACTCGTCGATGGCCCTGGTGTTGGCGATAGCCAGAGATAGCCAGGATAGCCAGGCTAGCCATATGGAACTGGTTCCGCTTGTTGAAGTTCTAATTTAATTTACATAAATTTCATTGCTGGCTGCACGGGGCAACAATAAGGTGGAGAGTTACAACTGCAACTGCAACTGAAGCTGAAGAAACGCTCAGTTTGGTTGCCACTTTCCGTCGTGGCATGCGCAATTGTCGCAATGAACGCAATATTGCAGCTCAACTATTATGCTAATGTTCTAGTCGTCGTGGCATATGCTGCCTTGTGGCATGCGGCATACGCCTGCGCCAAGACGCCCGCGCCCTCATATCGTACACAATGCGAATGTAAATGCAAATGAGTTGCGAAGGGTGCGACAATAACAGTAATTAAACGCGACCATTGTTGCGGTCAGTCGACCAGCATGCCACGTGCCACCATTCTGGCCTCAATGTTGAATGCCCACACACACACACACACACACACACAGCAGATGAAGAGTGTAACACAACGTTTTAGATTATGCCGATAGAAGTGGCTTAAATAGAATAGTACACATAAAGATACACACACACACACACATATATATATATATATATATATGTATATATGTATATATATGTTTATATATCTGTATATATATATAGTTAAATTAAATACAATCGAAGCAATCAAAAACACGCGAGAACATTGCAATCGGTCAACGCCGACTGCTCTTTACTCTGTCCCCAATTTAATAACAGTGAACAACAGCTGGAAAAACGTTGACCTGATCATGAAATACATTTAAAGTGTTATTTAGAGATAAATTTAGAAAGTGTTATTTAGAGATCTTTAGATCTTTGGAGTAGCTGCTTAGCATACATTCAGTGGCACATTTGCTGGTCTTGGCTAATCGAAAATAAATGCAAAGAAGAAAATTGAGAGTAAAAATCGAATGAATTTTATATATGCATATACCTTGTGCAGTTGGGAAAAAATATAGCATTTTATCTTACTGATCAAAAGAACAAACGATTAGTTTTGCGATTTTTACAAATGCTGATTTTGCATAAATTGCTTAGCAATCGCACAATAAGTTTAAGATATTAATATATACTTCAGCTGACAGTGAAACCAAAAATATTCACTCTATGCACTTGAACCACAGAGTATTCAACACAAAAACATTTTGGGAATAATCATACGAATACTGGGTAGAGCCCGATAGGTGTTGCCTGTCCACTCACTGCAATTAGCTGGGGGCTGCTCGCTGAGAACCACAGCTACAACAAAGGACTCAACAACAACAACAACAACAGCTGCCTTTGAAAATGAAGGTCCTTGAGTGCAATGAGTGCAATCAGCGATCTATTCAGATCGACACCGGATATCGAAATCCAGAGAAATTAGTTAGTTAATCGTTTAAGACGAAAGAAACACAACAAAAATTAGTTAAATGATAATTCAAAATTAAATATTGATACCTTGATTTGTATAGGTATTACGTAACGTAATGGTATATAAAAAACGATATATATAATATATAAATATATATAAAAATATGCAAAGACTGCGGAATACTGCAAAAAGGGGGAACTGAAGCAAGTCATTAAAATAAGACTGACAACGAAAAATTATCGGCAGAGTCGTAGAAAATCATAATAATATATGTGCATATGTATGGAAAATCGTACAGTTCTAGGATGATCAACTATCAAAGATAGATTGAAGCTTTAACAATTGTTGATCTATGCCTGAGTGGTGTCAAATCCGTTTATCTATATATCAAATATGTTCGATCCTCTCGCAAATCTTTGGGCCGCTATTCGAAACGCTTCATTTGGCATCATTTTCATTGTGGACTTTGATAAACTGCCGAAAACGCTTTGTTTGCCTTACAAAGAATGGCAAAAACAAACCCCCGATAAAAAAAAAAATTATATATATATAACAACAAAGAAAATAGAGATTTTTGCAAGGGTTTTTCCCGCTGCGGTTGCCAAGGAACAAATTTTGTAAATTTTTCGACACTTTTTGCGTTTGCAAGAAAAATTGTTTTTGTTGCGCCTTTTGTGTGTAGTTTTGCCATTTGGTATTCTTTTCTCTTTTTTGTTGGTTTTTTGTGCGGCTTTTTAACAGTTTTTCAGCACATTTTGGAAGGCTGAGTTTTTCATTAGAGCTCATTAGACGAGCTCCGTTTAATTTGTCACAGTGGCATCGCGGATCGCAGAACTCTCTCAGACCAGTTGACAGCTTGGCCAATCAACGATAAATGAATGAGTTGCTGGAAAAGTCCGAAAAAAAAAACTAATAATAATAATAATAGACAACAACAACAACTCGCTCAACATGTCCACATCCTTTGCGATCCTTAACAGTGGCCACGAATCACGTGCAGGCAATTACGTAAAGCAAAAAAAAAAAAAGTGTAACTGAAGCCGCCTGCAGAAATTAGCCCAAAGCAAGTAAAAAAAAAAAAAAAAAAAGTATGTTGAATGCAACGAGGAGTTAAGTGCCCCGCGCCGCTTTTAATAGCGCATAAATTAACATAAACGACGGCGCCTTTCATTGTCGCATTGTTTTGGCAACGGCGTTGCACGAGTCGCATGTAAATACCGAGTGCTAAGTGCCGCCACAAACACAATCCCATTCCCAAAATCTAAATCCCTGTCAATAGGGTGGCTCTAGCTATTACCCCTCTCACTCTACCTCTCTCTCTCTCTCTCTCTCTCTCTCTCGTTTTGCACCCACTGCGGTTTTTGTTTGCCCATCAGATAGAAATTCTATGCGCCGCCGGCCCTGCTTCAGCTTAGCGCCTGACTTAAACTTGCCTCGAACTTACCCCATTTGCTGTGTGCATCATGCACCCCGTGCCTCGTTCGTTGTTCGTGCACCAGACACAGATACAGGCGCAGGCGCAGGCGCGTCCATCGAGTGGGCCTGGCGTTGTTGCACAGTGGCCAACATTTAGCTAACCGTTTACAGTGGCGCTACATTTGCTACTAGTAAGTAAAAAATAAATACAACAAAAAAAAAATTATTTTCTTCTCAGCTTAAAATAAAAACTTGAACATTATTTCTATGATCGGTTGTTATCCATTTTATGTATATTAAATCTTCTTTTAAGTTATTTATGTATTAAACGGTATTTAACGATGAATAATGCTATCGCTTACTCAACTGCTCATTTGCTTTAATCTTCCATATTAAAATCTTTTTACAATATTTTTGAACTGTAATTGCTTGCATATCACAGCCAAATAAATATATTAGTAATAGTATAGTAGATAAATAAGTATAGTATTCGAAAATCTTTTTAAAAATGTGTGACTGCTTATGTTCGATTTTTGTTTTAACTTGCTCTTGGTTTAAAAAAATGTGTGTACTTTTTTTTATTTATTTTAAAAACATTTTTTTGGGGTTTTTGAAAATCTCTGTAAGAATGTAAGTCTGTATTCCTTGTTTTTGTTTATTCATTTTACTTAGCTTTATTAGAACTTGTGGTTTATTTTTTCAGAGCACTTTAATACAAAATGAACTAGTTCGCTCCACTCGAACTACGCAGTTCAAGCGACTACTGCGAACTACTTGCAAGTAGTTGAAACAGACCATCGAAGAAGGTCATGATCATAAGGAACTTACAATTACCGTTGCTCGCAGGCAACAACAGATTGAGACTACGAAATGGGAATGCAAGGCAAGCTGCGGTGCACATAGGCAAATTCAATTATTCCCAACAAGCTTTTTTGTGTATTGTAAATCTCTTCGAAAATGTGTGCAAGACAAGCTGTATATAATATATATATATATATAATGTCAGCCATTCAAACTTAATTGGCACTGTATGCAGACGCAGACAGAGCATTGTGCAAAACGCTTTGGCTTCATTAGGCGATTAATGCTGACGCTTGCGCAGAGGCGTTCCGCAAACCGTCAGCCACGCCGGAACGGAATGGAACGGAACGGGACGCGAGGCGATCGCTGCTCATTTAATAGGCGGCGCAGCAAGTCAAGTGCGAATTCGATGTCAATCAGAGCGAGAGTCCGTTAAAAGAGACAAACAGACAGGCAGACAGACAGATAGAGAGCGAGAGAGAGAGCATGCAAAGGAGAGCAGTTGCGCTGCTGGCACACCCCCCGCCCTGTGTCGTTCTGACTGACTGTCAGTTGACAAAGTGACAGGCAAATGTCAGCAATTTGCAGAACCGTTTAAGCTCCGCTCCGTTCCGCTTGTCCACTTCACTGCGCAGCAATAACAAACGCAGCCAGAACCAAATGGAGTGCTTTGAATGCTGCACAAGGCTTTTCCCCCTTTGCTTGTTTTCACTTTCCCTTCCGGCTTTTTCCCATTGCATATTTGTTTTTCATTCAACGCAAAAAAATGTAAATTTTCACCCAATTCTTGAACCTGGCACGCGTGTAATCGCCGGGAAGCGTTGCTCTCTCTCTCTCTCACTTTCTCATTCGCCCTCTCTCTCTCTCTCTCTCTCTGCCTGTCTCCCTCTTTTGTTGTGCAGCGCATGCGTCGCCTTCGCAGAAATGTGAATGTTAATGTGAAATATGAATATGATGATGATGATGATGATGATGATGATGATGATGAGGATGAGGAGTAGCCCTGTTGCCACCCCGTGTTGTAATATTTTTACAGCAACAGCAACACAAAAGCGTGCAACTGTATAATGTGTGTGTGTGTGTGTTTGTGTGTTATTCTTTACGGGGCTGCAAGTTGCAACAACTGATAGAGAAGCTTTCAACTTGGCTGCTGGCAATAATTGTGTCATGTTATCATTAGCACCAGTCAGCTATTCTGTTGCACAAATTTGCATTGACTTTTGCCACACACACACACACACACACACACTTATGCATATGTTATGACCTGCGGCGCTGTGTGGCAACACTGGCAGCTGCTGGCCACGCGTCCATTTTGGCCAACTGTTACTTGAATGTGTGCTTCACAAACATAAAAACACAAATGTTGCAGCGTCATTGTTGCAGTTACAGTGATACCTCGCAACTGAAACCGATTCGCACTTGCAATGCACTGAAACTATCTCAATATTTGCCAAACTCATTTTTATTTTTTAACTCTTTTCTTCTTCTTCAAAATCATAGTTGACTTTTGCCATTCGAGTTTGAATTGAGACTTAATCGGTTTGATTAGTATTTATTTGTGGCATGTGAACTTAATTCCAAGTTATACGAGAAGCTAAAACTACTTTCTAATCCGCAAAAATGTGTAAATTGTTTTTTTTAATTTAATATTTGAAAATGTATATAATGTGTAATTTAGAAATTAATTTCGGAAAAGCTTTAAATGTGTATAATGGGGAAAAATAAAAATTGTTTTCGTTTGCGAATGACTACTGTACTGTACTGCACTGTTTGCACAAGGATGACTTTTCATATAACAACAAACTGCCCACTCATCAGCAGTGGCAACAACAGAAGCAGGCGTCTCATCCTCATCACACCGATCCCGTTGCCGCTCCCGTTCCCGCTCCCGCTCCCATTCCCCACTCTCTGTGCCAGCACTTTGACTTTCGGCACCTCGCCCCTTGGCAGCTGACGTTGCAACACTGCCATCCCAAGTGGGCAACACTTCAGCGACATCGACATCAACTTTGACATCGGGCGGGCGCTAAGCTAATTAGCTGAATGCGCTGAAAATTTGCAAAAAGGCCGCCGGCAGCGCAGCGGTTTGCCAAAACTGCAACAACTGAGGCAGCAACTGACGCAACTGCAACAGTCGAGCCAGTTGCAACCCTTTTCATGCTGAAAATTTGTTTATCATTAACAGATTTTTGCCGTTGCTCAGGCAAATGAAAATGAAAATGAATTATAATCACGCTGATGCCGAGCTACCCTTGCTCTGATTTTATTATGCATATGCCCTCACCAAAGGGTATCACAATTCGATGACAAAGCGTGTAACGCAACGATAGAGTCGAGCAAGCATAGTGTATACAAATGAAGGGCAGGACGAGTCGAGTCCGTTTGCGCAAGTCTCACTGTACTTGGCTCTCTGCTCTATCGTTCAGATAGGATGACTATATCATAAAGCTGCTCGAATGAAATATTGATCTGAGAGTAACCAACCACAATATATATATATGAATGAATGAATGAATGAGTGGATGAATGAATGAGTGGATGAATGAATGAATGAATGAGTGGATGGATGAATGAATGAATGAGTGAATGAATGAATGAATCACTTACATATATCAAAATCGAATTCATAATCATAATATATCAATCATAATAATATTATAAATTTCAGATTTCGCGCACGGATTTGACGAGACTTAAACATGTGGGTTATATAAATATATATATATATAATATATGTAACTGATTAATATGCTCAATTCATTTATTTTATATCTTTAATCAGGAGAGAGTATTTATTGTTTGCTACCCTATTTTGTGGCCTGTTTGCGTTTTTTTTTCGGGTGCTACGTTGGCGGGTAGATTTGAATATTAATGGTCTTTTTTGTTGTTGTTGTTGTTGCCACATTTTCACACTGGCACATGATGCCACACGCGGTGACTGAGCCTGTGGATTTGGAAATCTTTGGCATTGTTTGCATAACATTTGGCAATTATTGCTACATCCTCGCTGACAGTCACTGGCCAGGATGGCAGGATGCTCTCTAAGCCGGCTTAGGCCAAACAGGATGCGGAGCAGTCAGCACCAAAATGTCACATTTTTCATGTGTCTGTGTGTGTGTGTGTGAATGTGTGTGTGGGGAGATGAGCTGTGTCTCAGCTGGCAATCGCAGTCAGCGAAAGTTCATCGCCTGCGGCCAAAATTAGCGCAAATTGAGAAGAGTAAATGGACTCCAGGCGAAATGCAAAGATCAAAAGGTAGAGGTAAAGGTAAAGACATGAGGCATGAGGCAGCAGCAGAAGCAGTGGCAGTTCCATTTGCCAGCGGCTTGTTTGTCAATCAAAAGGTGTGCGCGAAGATCGCGAGTTGGCATCTGGCAATCTGGCAATGTGGCAAACAGTTGTTCAATCTGGCAGTACGGGTTCTTTTCCATTTTGTGTCGCCTCGAGCTGTGGCAGCCACTTCCTTTCCGCAGCCAGCTGTTGATTAAGTGCATAATAACTACACACACATACAAAACATGAATGCACACAATTAAAAGTCCTTTGAATTGGTTTCCTTTCCTTTGAATCATTTGCATATTCTGCACTGCAATCAAACAACAATTGATTGATTCACAAGACGATTCAAGATGTCCTTCAACTAAGGATGAAGGACACGCTTCTCGAGCCAAATCAAATGCTCATCACGTTCTCAAAGTCAAAATAAATTAGTTGAAATTCATCCATCCATTGAGGCACACTTTTCCATTTTATTTGATATCGATAACAAGACATCGATTATTATCGATTATTATTGTTATCAAATCAAAATATGATTATGCTTTCGATATTAGTCTTGGTTAAGTTTCCAACTTCTTTCGAAGTTTAATTAATATTTTGTGCATGCAAATTTGCGATCTGTTTTATTGGATTTTTTATCTTTCACGCTCCGTCAGCTGTGACCAGTTCAAAACACCCCCCCCCCCCCCCCCTGCACACTTCCTACTCCACCTCTTTGGCACTCCTCAAATGTTATTTATCGCATTTATAAGCAATTAATAACAACATTTTATCGATTAGACAAGTGATGCCCGACAACTAAAGAAGCCAAATGAAGAAGAACGCAAATGCCGGAAATGCCAAGGAAAATTTACATTTTCTTTAAAGGGTTACCTATGTGTGTGTGTGTGTGTGCGTGTGCGATGCGGGTGAGCACAGCTGGCGGAGCAAGTGCAAACTGAACTCGGAGAAAAGGAAAAGAAAAGATGAGTGAAACACAGTGGAACAGTTAGCGGGAAATGTCGGCAGCAGAATATAATAAAAATAATTCAATTAACGCGCGTCCGCTCAAAGACTAAATGGGCAACAAATTAGGGACGAACCCACAAGAATGTGAGAGCCGATGACAGGTCAAAAGGCAGGCGGCAGTGGCTGTGGCAGGGGTACAGGTTGCTGCTGCGGATTAAGCGGGCCGCTGCGGGTTTTCCGCAGAAGCCCAACAACAAGAATAACAGCACTCGTCTCACATGCGCTCTCTCTCTCACACACACTCTGTCTCTCTCTATCTCTCTCAAAACGAATTAGAGTGGCAAAAAGGCCACACGCTCCGAGCTCCGAGCTCCGAACTCCGAGGGCGTCAAAGTGTTAACAAGTGTCATGTGAAATGCGCTCGACGGCTGTTGCACGAGCTAAGCCAAAACACGAGCTATAAAAACAGCAGCAGAGCAGAGCAGCAGAGCAGCAGAAGAGCAGAGGAGTGGCTGCGGGTGCGAGGGAGACAGTTGAGATCAGTCGACAGGCAGCTGTTGTTGTGGACGCAACGGGGGCGTGCTGAGCGTCCTTTTGATCCGACTGATTCTGCTGCTACCTGCTGCTGTTTTGAACACAAGCAAAGCAAATCACTTGGTCAAGCAACAACAACAACAACAACAACAGCAACAAACAACACAACAATTTCAGCATTTTGTTGTTGTTGTTTTATTGACAGCTGAAGCAACTGACGTGGCATGCGTCAAACAAACAAAACGTTGCACAAATGAAATGAATATAATGCCAACACCGTTATTATATGCTGAGATCTGGCAAGAACTGACTTGGTTATTTTAGCCACATTTTCGTAGCCTTCTTAAAGTTTTGGGTGAGCCGAAAGAGCCAAAGCTGGAATCCCATAAGGAGCAGTCAGGACAACTGGCAATTGGCAAAGCCTGGAAACGAAGGAACGGAGCTGGGCACAGACACCAAAATTACGACAAGCCAGAAGTCTTTTGGGTGGGGTAGAATAGGCTTAGGATACACGACAGTCTGTGGACAGGACTAAGAAGTCACCTAATTGAATTAGGTACTTATAGCAACGAGGAGGAGTCCTCAATGCACATCCCAGCAGAATGCGTCGGCAAAAGATGCAGCATCCTAGGGATGCATCTCATCAGATTCAACCCAACTAAGAAAGCAGCTGGGGCTGATGTGGCAGCCACAGACTCCGAAGATGGCCACATTAGATGCAATAGGTCGCAGTTTATAATAATAATTATAACATTCATATGAATCTAATTGAATCTTTACTCAGTTGGATACCTAAAACAATCGACAATCGACAATCGAAGTCTTCTTTCATCGTTCTTATGTCGATAGTGGAATATGATCCATAGATGTGCCTTTATACTTGAGGCTTTGTCAAGAAGAAATGCAATCATTTGATTTTACTGCAGTGTTTTATTAATATAATGAACAAAAAAAAAATTGCTATATGGTAAAAAAAAAATTGGGTTCCCTTAAGAATAAATAAATAAATAAATATGAAAAAAGTGCTACAAAAACAACATAACAGCAGCGGCAAAAAAAATCAACTTAAATGCTAATTTCTGTACAGTATCAAGTTAAATTAGGAGTTACAGTAAAAAAAAGTATATATATATACATATATATATATATATATATATATATATATTTAAGATTCCACTTAGGAACTAAATAAGCGTCATAGTTAAGTGTTTTCCCCCCGTTTGTCAGCATTGGCTAGCTCGCATTATCTCCCTCTCTCTCTCTCTCTCCCTCTCTCTCGCTTTCTCACTCTAGACATAAATGGAGGAAGGCAGCGCCAGGCCGACCTCAAAGTAATTGCTTGCATCCACTTTGTATCGCTTCAGTGGCGACTCGGCACTCTTTGGCTGCACCTCCCCTCGGCGACTCCTTTTGAGCGAACGCACGGGCGTCTCCAGGCAGAAGGTGTCCGAGTGTGTGGGCGTGGCCAAGTGCGGCTGGTGGCACAGCGGAGATGCCGGCTCCGGTGTCGCAGTATGCTGTAGCGGATGCAGGCCAAAGCTCAAATCACTGGCCGGATCATCGCCGGCTGCATACGAGGGCGACAACATGACACCGCTGCACTCCGTCTCCAGCTGCTGTTTGACCAGTGTGCGGCGCCGCAAATTGAATGACTTGCGCGGCCTCTTCTTCTTGCCGCCGTTGGTCCCGTTCGCCTTGCACGCCGAATCGAGTATCGCATCGATGAGCCTGTCCAGCGTCTGGTCGCCCATCTGCGTGGATGGCTGCGGCGTCACTGGACGCACCAATTGCTGCGCTTTGCTGGGCTGCACAGTTTGCAGTTGCTGCTGGTGCTGTTGCTGCTGCTGTTGCTGTTGCTCCATGGTGGCCAGAAAATCGGCATCCAGTCGACGCTGCTTGAGCTGCTGTGTGGCCACCATATAGCGCGGCTGCTCCAGAAACGGATCCAGCGGCAGCAGGCCGCGCAGCGCCAAATGCTGCCCGCTGGGCAATGTGGCCGTTGAGGGTGAATATTCCACCTCGTAGCGTGGCAATGTGGTTGCATACCGCACACTCTGCACCACCCGACGGTGACCATGATGATGATGATTATGATGTCCTGGTGTTGGTGTGGCAACCGTCTCGGGCGTCACATTTCGTATGTCGCTGAGCGGCGCCAATACCAGCGGACTGTTGCGCAACCTCGGCATGGCCATTGCCAGGGGCGTGGAGCTGTAACTGTGCCTGTTCATGTGACCGTTGCTGCCCTCACCCACATGGGGCACATTCTCCTTGTTCGCAATGGTGGCGCGTCGCTGCCGCCGCTGCCGTCTAGCCGCCCTCGCCGGCTCCGCTCCAGCTGTACTGTGCTGTGCGGGCATCTCGTGCAATCGCTGCGTGGATGCCGTCCACTTGAGCATGTCGATGTCTTTTTTCTGCTGTTCGCTGGATCTCTTGCCTAGTCTTTCTCTCTCTCCTCACGTCTCGGCGTTCGCTGACAAACTGAATTGGCTGCGAGCAGCGAACGGCGTTTTATACTCGTGTCCGTTCAAGATTTAGGGGTTGTTGCGCAAGCGCACCCCGCAACCCCTGTCGCTAACAGCATACAAGCCGACTACTGCGCACTCTCTCTCTCTCTTTCTCTCGCTCTGTCTCTTTCTCTGTCTGTTCTTTAACAGTTGCATAATGTGTCTCACTGCACCCCAAACCTTCACTGAAGCTTCACTTAAATCTTAACTTGAAGCACAAATCGCAGATAGCATTGCTTCGATCTCAACGATTAACGGTAATTGCTTTTAGTTCTGGCTCTGACACTCAAGGCTCCATTCCACTGCAATCGAGCTCATTCCACAGCGAACAGCTTCCTTTCTCAAAGCTCCCTGCTGTTGTCCTTTCCGTTTCTTTCCAACTCTTACATTTGTGCTCTTCCAGCGCAAGCTGCAATTAAAGCAAGTCGATAAGGATTTTTTTAAGTCATCAATTTCTTTTTCTGGCTAGTGGGGGGAGGTGGGGGCTGTATTTTTATTCCCACAGTCGCTTACCAAATTACTGCCAGATCTCTATCGGCAATTGCCAAGTTATTAAATTTGCTTTTGCCCTCAAGGAAGTGATCGTCATTGTTGACATCACTGTTGTTGTTGTTGTTGTCGGGTTTCCTTTCGCTACCCCCACTCCCCGCTAGTCAATTTGAATAGGGGTCGGTGTTTTTTGTTGTTGTTTTTTTGCTTTGCCTGGCTGTAGCAACAGGCTTTGACACTTGCTGGATGGAGCGGAGGCAGAGGCAGGCACGTTAATTAGCCAGGCTAACAACTTGCACAACTTCCTGCCAAATGTCTGATAGGAGTATTAATTGCGGCTATTTAGCGACCACAGAAATGCAACATAAGAAGCAGAAGAAGTTTAATTGAAAATGTTACAACTTCCGCAGGAAGCATTTGAAAAACGTTACAAATGTTGAGTAGGTGCTGATCCTGTCGTCCTGTGGCATATGGCCAAATGTCGAGCCAAAACCATTTATCATGAAATCAAGCCTAGTTGATCACCTTTGACCGGCTTGTCAACGATGGTCAGCTGACAGCTAACGCTACAGATAACCCAAGCAAGATCGCCAGGATCAATCAGTTCATCGTCAACTGAGTGGTTAATCGCCACAGATTAGTTGTGCATCAATCTCTAGAAGTGCCCACATCTTAAATTCTGTCCTGGAGATCGCACAATTCCATCTGCCAGCTGTTAAAAAGTTAGATGTCTGCAATGAAACCCTTTACACACATCTTCAATCGATAAATTTAAGTATATAAGTATATCATTTGCATACATATATAAGTATATAGATTATCATACATTATTTTTGGTTTTCTTGAAACTTAAGCGGCTGTTCTGAATTAAATTGTCATTAGTTAGTGCCTCTTACTTATGAAGTCAGAAATCTCTTATGATTTATAGTCAAAATATGAGGACACCCAAATTTGCCAACCCTATCAGATTAAGTTTTGTTCCCTAATTACTCCAGATTTATTTTAGCGTGTTGAAATATTGCTTTTACCCATTTGAGGATTGCATTAATGAATTTCACACGTTTTATTATGATTTTCTCGTTTTCTTTTGCGGTGAAAGTTGCTGTTTTTGTTTGCTTTTACTGCCATTCTTCTTGATCGGTCTCCGCTGCATCCTTTGCGGAACCAAGGAACAAAGGGGTAAAGGTAAATTAATTGAATGCTTTGCCTTGCAGAAATACAAAAAAAAACACAAAAAAAAAAACACACACAAATACACGACAAAATTTCTCAACTTTTCAACTCTTTTTGCACAAAAAATAGAAGGGGTTTCGCATATTGGTTTTCTTTTTGCCATATATCTGAGCAGCCCTCCTTTGGATGGCTTTCTTTGCATTGCGTTCGTCGCGTTCTCTGCTTCGGCGAGACTTATGCTGTTTACATAGCCACACAAAAGGATTAAATGGGATTTTGAAAGCAGACTCAGATTCAGGTTCGGCAAACGAATTGCATCAGATGCGCTGCCCCGCAGCCATACATTGTATATTGGGCAAATTTTGGGACCGTTATGCCTTTAAGGATCTGTTGATTAATGTGATTTAACGAGCATCTTGCCGACTGGGCGTCTACCAGTCTCCTCGACTGTCTGTCCTGATGGACTCATTGAGAAATTAACATAAGCCGCACATTTTCTGCGGTTTACATGGAAAAAGCAAAGAAAAAAAAGAAAAAACCCCACACACAAAACTACTCAAAATCAATTTGCATTATTCACATGCGACAACTGAGGTTCCTTCTTTCTTTTATTTTTATTTTTTATGTGCTCAACGATTTAACGCTTAATTAACGAGCCGAGAACACACTCGGGACACAAAAAAAAGAAGAAATCCCGAGTGCAAACGCATTTCAGCAAGGGCCGCTCGAGTGACGATCGCTATGCAAATTGACAGCAGTTTTTTTTTTATTTTTTTATTGTTCTTATGAAATCTCTTTCGCCAACCTTCTGCGACTGCGAGCAGCTCGCGTGTGCATGTGTGTGTGTGTGTGTGTGTGTGTGTGGAGAGCGTCACGAAGAGCCACTTGACTTTCACTCTTTAGATTTGGTCTCTTGCATTTCCCCCTACCCCCTCCCACAGCGTAGCGGTTTGCATATGTGCACATATGTATGTGTGCCTGCATAAATGTATGTGTATATGTTTGCATACCTTCCCAACGGCCCCACGCTCTGTCGATTTGCATGCTCAATGGCCTGTGGCTAATGTTCTGGCGGCACTTTGGCGTATAAACTTTGCGCCTCATCTTTTGCATTTCGCACTCTCATTCGCATTCGCGTTCGCAATCGCATTTGCCGATTGCCGCCGATTGCTCTGCTTGCACTTCGGCTTTTTAAGCCGACCGCTCTTTGCATACAGAGAGTGCAGCCCTTTTTTTTTAATGTGTATGCTTTGCTTTATTATTATTATTGTTGTTGCGCTCCGTTTGATTTTGATTAATGCGTTTTGTTTTGCATTGTATGCGAAATTTATCGATATTTGATTTGCTGCGCCGTCAAAGAGGCAACCAATAAAGAAATACGTACAAATGCCCAGCAAGGGAAAAGTGTATCAAATGTTTGTCGCGCGGCTTTGTTTGCTTTTTGCATAAGTGCAACTCTAAATCTAAATTCGCATATGTGTGTGTATGTGTACACATGTTAACACGATCGGAACTTCATTAACCCATTAATAAGTTAAAGGGCGCAACTTCCTTCAAATATAAATTTGTAAAAAAAATATCCAAATAGTGATAGCATTTTTGAGAATCTTTTTTCAGCTCGCCAGGTCACAAATATAACTATAAACGCCTATAAAATTAAAAAAAATATATATATATAAATATACATATATACATGTACACATATATATACATTATTATCCATAGAGAAGTACTTAAGTAAGAACAGATATGTTTGCTTGAGAAAGTGTTTGTCATTCAGCATTAATTTTCTGAAGAGCAGATTGCATAAACATATCCAGACAGATATGTAGCCTAAAATAACCTAAATGTTAATGGGCTACGTTGTGTAATCTACGTAGAAAAAAATACATTTGAAACTAACTCATTTCCAACGCCTTACGCTGTAGTTCCACAAGATATGAACTGCAAATCCACTAAGTGGATGAAGTTTAGCAAACGCCTTTAAGGCAGGCCAATTCACGAGATTTCCAACATGCCAATGAGTTGGCAAAAAACAAATATTTATATATATTTATTAAGGGGGGAGGGGGGTGGCGGAAGAAGAAAAACGAAAATCGAATAAAAATCAAAAAGAATAAGAGTCGCTCTCGAGTCCCGGGGCATCGAAAGAAAATGTCATGTTTATGCTCATAACTTTAATACTCAAAAGTGGACCAACTGTCAACTGTCAAATACGAGACAATCTCAAACAAAACGCAATGCTAAGAGAGACAGAGAGAGAGAGAGAGAGAGAGAGGAGCAGGAGGGGGGGACTGAGTACTGAGTGTGACCCTGAAAAAGCCAGGCTGCAAACTGGAACACAACATGCCGAAAAAAGAAGAAGAAGAAATAAAATTGCAGTGGGGAAGCGGAGGATGCGCAACGGCAGAAGCAGGCAGACAAGCCAAAACAATGAGCAGCGTAATGAAGAGCACACACAGACACACACACAGACACACTCAGACACAACGGGAGAGCAGCAGACAGCGACAGAGAGACAGAGAGAGACTGAGTCTGAGTCTGAGTCGGAGACGTGCAACAAGAGGAAGTAAATTACAGCCAGCAAGCCGAAGGAAGCAAAGGATGCGGCGCGCTGCGGCTGACTGACTGACTGACGTGCCGCTGTGGCAGAGGGTGAACGCCAGAAGGTAGTGTGGGGTGCAAGCCAAGGCAAGGCAAGGCAAGGCAAGAAAATTGCACAAGACGAGCCAGAAATTATGGCAAATAATTTAGAGCAGAAATTGTCGGCCTGCCAAACAATTGAAAGGGATCCTTGATGATCCTGCTGCTGCTGCTGCTGCATCGATTGCTCGAGCATTTACCGTTGGCCCTACTCCCGTTCTTTATCTGTCTGTTGTTGCTTGCTTGTTGTTCGTTTGTCATTCTGTGCTGCCCACAAAGCGCAAGCATTTTGCTCCTTTCCTTTCCATTTCCATTTCCCTTCCACAATTTCGGTCCAATTTGCCATTGTTTGCGCTGCCTGCCTTTGCCATAAATTTGCAACAATTAAAAATAAAGTTAATTAAAATTTATGTGCGACAGTTTTTGCACTTGGATTGCGACCAGCCCATCGAACATGTGTAAAAAACGACAAGGAGCTATCTGTATATATATGTATATGTGTGTGTGTGTGTTTGTGTGTGTGCAGAAAGGCCCCGTCTAATTGCTGGGAGTGGCCGATTGGCATTGAATGCCCAGCCACTTGAAGCGTTAAGATCCTTCTTTGATCTCTTCATTGCGCTAACCCCAACCAAGCCCAACAAAAATATCCTATTTTTTCCTCCTCAGCTGTAAAATGCAACTCTGCATTTGTATATATATATATAGATATCCTATCAGACTACTAAATAAATAATTATACATAAATATATATCATTAAAAATATATTACAATTTAGATTTAGAAACTTATCAAATCGAAATATTTGTGTACTAATCAAATTGTTGCACAAATGAAATGATCAAATTAAAAGCTAATTTTCTTTCTCTCTCTCTTTCTCTCTCTCTCTCTCTCGCTCTTGCTCTTGCTCTTGCTCTATATGGATCTGTATTGAAGGGAAAGAGCAGAATATCTTCTATTTTCAATCTTAACTTCTGGTTTCTACGTTATCAACCTGATTGATCTTTGCCACCCAAACTTTATGGACCCGCTGGGTTCACTTGGCTCTCTCTCCGTAGGTGCCTTTAGTTATTTAGCGCGACTTTCATAACATGCCACCAAATTTGCATAGTTACACATAAGTTGGCGCCTCTGGTTTTATGGACCCGCTGTGCCTCGAGTCCTTTCGATGCCGAACTGGAAGCCAAACTCACGAGCTCTTGAGCCGAACAATGGCGCTGTCATTGTTGCTGATGCGTAGCTGATGCTCGCCCAGATTTATTGGCCTGCTCTCAATGTTGCTCACGTTCCACGCTGTGTGTCCTGTGTGTCCCGTTTGTCCTGTGCGTCGCGTTTAGGAAGCGTGAAAGTGCTCGGATCGAACGTTCGGTCAACAACAAAAGATCCATCGGAGCGGCCACTCCTGACCCAAGATGAGCCAATTTCCTTGCAAAATTGTGCCAAATCTGCGCTCTCTGGACCATGTCCTTCCGTGTCACTAAATTAGAGCAAAATCCTTGCTGTTGGTGGTGGCGTTGGCAGCTGCGCCAAAAAACTGACCGATGCCAAGCCGGACGGATGACAGCACAAGCGTTGCGGCTATTATCCTTTTACCTAAAACCAAATCGCAGGAGGGGAGGATTGAGTGCTGATGTTGTTGCTGCTGATCTTGGACAGTTGCTTATTCTTTTCGGCTGTGCCACTGGGCCCGAAAACCAATTACAGCCCAAAGGGAGAGAAAGACAAGTAGAGACAAAAGAGGGTGCCCGACTTGGCAATACTCTGCAGCCAGCTTTCAACGGCTGCCGGCCACAGTTGCAGTTGCAGTTGCATACTCTGCATTCTATGCAGATACAAAGATTAATAATAATCTAAGGAATACACAAACGTGAGTATAAAAAATGGTCAAAGCCAACTCATTTTTTGCCAGAGAAAGGGTCGAAAAAGTTATGTTAAATTTTTATTATTATATTTTGTTTTTGTTTTCTGAAATTATTTGTTATTAAAAGTAAACTACAAATTGGTCTGCCTTTGCTAATTTTCTATTTGCTGCACTTGAAAGCGGAGACAGAGAGAGAGAGAGAGAGAGAGATGGAGGCAGACACAGTGAAGACGGCGGATGAGCGAATGATCAGCCAGCTGTGACCCTGAGAAAGTTGAGCGAAGTTGAAGGAAGGCAAAACTTAACCGCAATCATTACACACGCAACTCCCACAAGTGACAAGTGGCAAGTGGCAAGGATGTGCAGTGTCCTGCGCCGTGGCTAATTGTCGGAAGTGCAACTACTTAAAGGCTGGCGCTGACTACGCGCTTCGCTGCCTGCTTCTTCAATACGTTCTTGTGAGAGCAGGGTGCAAAGGCACAGACAGGGGCAGTGGTAGGGGCAGGGGCAGGGGCAGGGGCAGGGGCAGGTTCAAGATCCATTCGTCTTTTAAGTTAATTGCCACATTTAGAGTTGTGTTTTGCTCTGTGTTGTGCAGATAAGGCAGCGGCGATAAGATCGCACCAGCAGCTGTGTCCTTAAATATGCTGCAGCAGTTGTTGTTGTTGCTGCTGCTGCTGCTGCTGTTGCAACTGAAGCGACTTAGTTGAGATTTGCTTGTAAACCCTTTTTATTTTGTACTTTTGCCAGCACATTGGTCAACCCTAAGTGCCACAAATCTTTGCGCCTTACCTAAACTATAATTGAGCTGTCGTCAAAATATTTGGCCAGGCCCTTTAACGATTCTCGAAATTCTCCCCAATTCTCTCGCTCTCACTCTCTCTATCTCTCTCTCTCTGTAACTGTCTCTGCCTCTGTCTCTGTCTGTCCTTAAGCTATGCTAATTTTCAAAGACATCGAATATAGAATACACAGTTATGATTATGCGCATAACGCTTAATCCCTTTTAGTCAGGCTCACAAATATTTTCATGCGCGATGTCACAACAGGCATATGTATAACCCTATAACCCTATAGCCCCCCGGGATCTATAATGCTTGCGTGTTTTATTTTTGTTTTCCTTTTGATTTTCCATTTTTTATGCAAATTTTTGACAGACGTTAGGGGTAACAGTGACAGTGACAGTCGCAGTCAGAGTGAGAGTGCCTGGGCCTGGGTAGGAGTTGTTACCCGTCCGGGTTTGTAAGTCCATTAAGGTGTTACATGGCAACAATCTTTGACGAGTAATTACAGGCTTGTTAGCTATGGTTGCAACAAGCATTTCGCTTTCTTCTCCTCTCCTCTCCTCACCTCTGCTGCTCTCTGCTGAGGGTGCACATCTCTACGTGGGAAACGTTTTCTTTTTTTTTCATTCATTCTTTTATTTTTTAAGCCTTGTCCCGACACATGAACATCATTTATGAGTGTTTGCGCGAAAACAAAAGGATCACAGGATCATAGGATCATCAGGCAGAGGAATCGAAACAGAAAAAAGCAAAAGATCAGTTGTCAATCAAGGCACAAATGTAAATTTCCTTATCGAGCCAACATATTGCATGGCTAATTACTTTCATCCTTGCAGCCCAGCCCATTGCAGGACTCATGTAAATGCCACGTCTGACATCGTAGGCAACATATGCAACACATCTCGAGATATATTTCCTATTCTAACAACCATACACATTATATAATTCAAATTTAATATACTTTTAATGATCAATTGGAAGCACAACTGTGTGTGGATCAGTTGGCTTCAAACGCTGATCATTAAATTCGGCAAAGAGCTGGAAACTTTCAAAATCAATTTTTCATTATATAAAAAGCCAATGTTTTTGTGCAACAATATCAGCTTAACAGACTTCAGTTGCCGCAACTAATAATATAATACCATAGTAAATAACTTGAACAGAAATGAATGGGGGAAAAAGAAAACAAATAAATGATAAAAATCACATCAATTTTTTAAATCTTAATTGTGATAAATTTAAATACATATTTTCTTCGTGGCAAGCCACTGGAACGCATTGAATGTGTTGATGATTTGGGAATACTTTTAGATTCCAAGCTTAAATTGGACAAGACATATTTCTCCCTCTGTTAATCGAGCCTTTGGAGTCCTGGCGCTGGTCAAAGGAATTTGACGATCCCTACACTAATAACACTCTTCTATTCTGGAATATGGATCTTGTATAAGGTCACCCAATTACAAGGTTCATCAGGGTAGAATAGAATCCGTACAATCCTTAGGGGTCTTCATTGGAATACTAATATTAGCTTACCTTCTTGCCACGGTTGACTATTATTAACAAATCTTCCTTCTCTTTCTGATCGTAGAACAATGAATGCTTGGTGTTATTTTTGCACATAAACTTATAAATGATGAGATTGATTCTTCTTCTTGAATCTTGTAGTTGGAATTACGCTATTCATAACCCATTTTGAAACTTGCGTACAAATTATAATATGCTTTTGCAGATATTAAGTTGTGCTTCCTCCATTTCCTCTATGAAAACAGTTCTCTTAGCTCATCTCTACTTTAGGTATTTGGGTTTTTAGGTTGAAAACAAATAGTGGATGATGATGATCTATAAGGTGGGCAATGCAACAGCGGACAGCAGACAGCAGAACACTTAATTAGGCGATAGCATTTAAAAAACAATTGAACGGGTCCTGGCGAGAGAGGGAGGGGGAGATGTGTATGATTGCACCCACAGCAACAGCAAGTTCGAATCGAAATTAAGAAATTACAACAATGCAAGGGTAAGTGTAGCCAGGGGGTAGACAGACAGACAGACAGACAGACAGACAGAGACAATTAGAATGTTTACCAATAGTCAAAATAGCTGAAGCAGCCGAGAAACGCAACTTATCGCAAACTGTCGCACTCCATAAGCAACTACATATATCAATAACACGGCACACCAGCAAACCAGCAGTGAGGGGCAGCAATGAGTAAATAAAGAATACAAATAAAAAAATAAAAAAAGAAGAGCAGCATTAAGCGAGCAGCATTAAGCGAGCAGCAGCGTCAGCTGGACACAGCTCGCTATCCGTGCAGAGCAATTTAATGCAATTAGTGCGATATGCGACACGGCGACCGACAGCCGGACGAGCCATCAGCTTTATATATGTATATATAAATATATATATATACAGTATGCAGTACACAGATGCAGATAGCACACAGATAGAGTGGTGTGCACAGGTCTGGCTGTAATTACATAATTACATGGCGATCGGGGCCATGCAACGCGTGTCAAAGGGAACGATAGATCGCTGTGGGTGCAACATGAACATGCCACATGCCTGTCAAGCAACATTTGCAACAACACACAATCTACCCATGCTACATATATATGTATATGTATATTCACTTGACTGATTAATGATATTTTACGTAATCCCATTTGGCGAACTTTGGCTCCATGCTAAAATGCAATCAACCGCAATAATCGCGAAACTGAAAATCGTAAATTAAAATAACAAAAATCCACAAAAAAAAGAGAGAAAAAAATGCATTAGCAGCTAATGCGTTTGAGCGTTTGAGCCTCAACCACCACCATCAAAAATACGCCCCAAGGTAATCCCAGTTTTTCCCATAGTTAGACCCATCCTACATATAGGATGATCATAACGATGACGACGTGTTAATTTCATTTGATTGACATGTGTCCGTGCGGCTGCTCCTATACATACACATATATACACACACATATATATATGTGTATTTTTTGTAACTCACAAAAACAAAAGGAATCCAAATCAAAATAGCTACATCAAAAAACTCAATTTTGTAGGCACGGGTCCCATTTGACAATTCTGTCATGTAAAAATCTTAACTCATCAACATGTTGTCCGCTGTCCGCTGTCTGATGTCTGCTGTCTGTTGTCTGCTGTCTGATGTCCCCTTCCCAGTTCCAGTTGCAGTCCCAAGTGATCTCATCTGTTCTGATCTAGTTGTGTCCCATTTGGCCAAGCATAACGCTTGTTATTGCGACATTTTCCTCACTGTCAAATTGTGTGTTTTCCGCATGTTGCAAGGACGAGGATGACACCAAACGGGATGTAACTGTCATAAGACATTCTAGGATTGTCTGGATCAATGCTTTAATTAACATACTTCAAAACGAGCAGGATGATTCACTGAAGAACCGGTTAATATTAATCTTATACCAATCTTAAACACCAATTAAGTAATCTTAAGTCTAGCTGCTGATTGCTTGACATTACTGTTAAGCCGAGGCTTACATTTTGAACATAAGATATCAATTGACGATCTTAAATGCTTAAAGTTTGTGCAACTTTTAATTCTGAGCATTATAAACCGATAAAATTGAGCCCGAAACACCAGCTAACCAGCTAACTCCATCTGTTGACTATTGCTAATCATAAGTCTCAAATTTGCTATTAGTTCAACTTGAAACCGATTTCAGGTCTTATTTTCTGCAGCTAAGTAACAGTATTATAATCTTTTGTTCGGCGATATGCACACCGTCAAGGGTTAAACCCCATCGTCCATATTTGTAATTTAAGATCTTGCAATTCATGAGGACGTTTAAGATTCGTAAATTACTAGTTTCGATATACGCGAAAATTGTGCACTGAAGCCAAAAACAAAAACATTACATTTTGCATGGCTCAATCTGTGATATCGTTTTGGGTTTTGGGTTTTTGGGTTTTTGGGCTATTCGGGCCCTTTCTCCGCCGGCCCATCGAGCAGGCTGTGACAGGACGAAAGGAAGCGAAATGCGCTGCATTTGAATCGCTCCTCCTTGCAGCGGGCTGCTCCTTTTGCAGCCTTTCGCTGTCGTGTCATAAGTGTGTGAAAAATTGATAGACTTGTCATTGCCCAGCCCAGTGGGGTGGATTAGTCCCAGACAGTCCCATCGTCTCGTCTCGTCTCGTCTCGTCTGGGCTCGTCCTTATCCTCGCCCTGTCCGCCTCTTTGTATGCCGTCGCACATAAAATTGCATAAATGTCAGTTGACTGTCATGACAACCTCTTGTAAACGCCCCATAATTTTTATTATTAATGGCATCAGCGCATTATCATCGAACACCCCAAATGGCCCATCAATATTTTCAAGTTTTTATTGGAAAGAGTTGCCGTCATCGGGTTAACTGCTCTACTCTTGAATTTTAACAGCTTTCGATTTGTGTTCCTGGCCAAGTCTCGTTTAGTAAATCTTTTATGCAACTTTCTTCAGTTCATTAAACAGCTATTATCGGATTATCTGATTTAGAGCGTTAGGAAAGAGTATCTTTACTTTTTTTACAGCTACTACTTGCTTATCTTCTGTCTTTAAAAACAGTTTCTTTCGATGGAATAAATCGGTCCTTAATCCAGGCAATTGGAGGTGACTTTTTTGCTCCGTTTAATTTTAGAAACTTGACGATAAATTCATAAAATGAATAACAAAAAATAAGAGCATTCATATTGCTCTTGCGGAAAAATCTTTTTGGGTCCAGCACTCGTTTTTTTAAATCTTTTCTTTAAGGCTTATGGCGTTCCGTATCATTTTATTCGATCTTTCAATCTGTACAAATTTTCAACGAATATATTTTTTTTCTGCAATAAAGCGAAAATTTCATTTTTTAATTTTTTTAAATTTTAGGATCAAAACAATACATAATATCAATAATAAAAGGATGGTGAAAGTCAAATCTCGTCAACATATACATTCTATAAGCGCGATTCTGCGAAACACAGCGATTTGGTGCTATTATTTTATTTTTTTAAAATTGTTTCATTTTTTTTTAAATGAAAAATATATATTTTCAAAAGAATAAAGGGCAATACAAAAGAATATATTGAGAGTCAAAATTTAAAATTAAATTGCAAAATAATGGTTTGATTCTTGATTCGTAAGAAAAAAATTCTTAGTTTTGGTGATATTTATATTTATTTATATATATTATTTATTTATTTGCTTAAACTATACATTTGCATTTAAATGCAAACATGCACACATACAAGCGCATATTGGGTTGCTGCATTGGCTACGTTGTTTCAAAACAAAAATGTGTGGCATACTTTTAGGCATACGTTTGGCTAATTTCAAGCTTAGCTGCCTGATTGGATTGATCCATTCAAATCCAATGGCTTATAAAAATAACGCAAAGCTTGACCATATCAAGGACTATCTGGGCATCCGTTGGTTGTCTTTGGTCAGTAAATAAGAGTACGACAAAGGATGATTGTTCTTCAAGCCGCAGAAAGAAGAGAAATTCCCATTCAGATCCTGGTAAATGGTGTGTAAAGAAGCAGTAGAAATCACGAGAGGTTATGATGAAAGCAGTCCTGGTAAGCAGTGCACTGCTTGCAATATTTGAGCCGCCTACATTTAAGCCTAATTTGTTGTAAATAAAAGACGATAGGTTAATATCAATATTAAGTGTTTTTATTTGTTGTTTAATAAGTAAAATCATTTATCGTTTTTAACTTGTATGTAGTTCTCTCCTCGCTTATTGCTCATTTTCCGCTTAAAATCTAGTACATAAATAATTTAGGACTTACTTAACTATAAATTGTTTCAATCGTAGCCGGTTTGCGGGACTCTTCACAGAAAACGGGACACATTTTGAAATGCAAATAAAAAATACTTTTGGATAATTTCAATTGATTTGTTGAATCGAAACAAAGCTTTACCATTGCCTAGCAAATTGTTTACAATCATTTTATATGTTACAAATAATTTAAATTTAATTTCACACTGCTCTTCGTTCAAATCGAGAAAAAAAAACCAGAAACAAAAAACAAGAGGGGAAACGAAAGACTGAGTATAATTCTACGAAAATACAATACACACCAAATAAGTTCACGTTACACACATTTGCTTTGGGCCATCCATTTGTTAGGAGTTATTTGTGATAAAAAAAAAAGAAAATACCCTGCTTAAATTGTAAGAGCTGTAATAGTAGTACGTGTAAAAGTAATGCTAAACATGTATAAGATAAGAAAGCACTTGAATTTCTCTAATGACAAAAGGCAACTTGGTGTTCATTTGATTTTGTATGTCACATATAAAAGCGGCGCTTCAGCTTCAGCTTCTTCATTTTCATTCATTCATCTATGCTCCTCCTTCCGGCCTCCTCCAAGCAATTTTTGATGCCATCCAGACTTAACCGCTGCAAAAACACAAAATTAGATAAGTGAACATTAAGCCAACATTTGAGTTTGTCAAAACAAACACTACCCAGTAAAGAAAGCAGCATTTTAAAAGTACGTGGCAGGTTAAGTGGGTGTGTCTGTGGGTGTGTGTGTGTGTGGGTGTGTGTGGGTGTGCGAATTGCAAAGAGCACAGAGAAAACTATCAACATCAACAAGTAAGCATTATGGGAGTGAGAAACAATCACAAATGATCAGCGTTAGACAGAGAGAGAGAGAGAGAGAGTGAGAGAGAGAGAGAGGTAGACTCAAGTAGGGGTAGTCAGTCAGGTGGTAAAAATCATCCGAGCACCAGTTGAGAAACAGATTTTTTGAGACACACAAACAAATGCACATTTCTTACTCTTTTGTTTCTCTGTTGTTGTTGTTGATGTTGTTGTTGTTGTTGTTGACGGTGTTGTTGTTGCTGGTGGTGTGGTTATTATAATTGTTGTTGTTGTTGTTGCTTGCCGCTGATGCTGCTGCTGAATGATATCTCTCTGAATAGTGTTGGTTCTTGGTCTTTTTAGCTGTTGTATTTTTGAGTGCATAAAAGTGTTGCTGTTGATTGTTGTATTTTGTATTTTGTTTGCTGTTGTTTCTTGTTTGTTGTTTGTTGTTGGTGTTTGTTGTTGTTGTTAAGTGTGCGTGCAACTACATGCGCAAAATTCACAGCACTTACTTTAAAAAGTCATTCATATTGATGTAATTTTTATAACTAAATAAAGAGAAATACATAAATGTATATATTGTTGTATGCATAAGAGAGACAAAACAAAAATCGGAAGAATGTTAGACACAATGCAATTGGTGATAAACATGCGGCTGGATGAGACTAAAGTGCGTAGGTTACGAATAACAACGCAAGACAAGAACAGAAGAAAAACAGAGACAGACAGAGGGAAGGGAGCGAGTGAGAGGAGAGGATGGGGCATATATATATATATATATATATACATGGATAGATGGGGAGGAGTTGTCTACCTTTTGGCCGATGTGGTGCGCGAATAGGGATTCTGCAAGATCTTCGGATGCGTTTCCATTACGCGCAACAGCAAATTGTCCAGATAATCCTCCAGCTCCTTGACGCGCTGACGTTGCAGCAATGCCTCATTCTCCATTCCATTGGCAATGAGCATCAGCTCCTAAAAGAGAGAGAGAGAGAGAAAGAGTGTGTGTTAGGCAAGTTGAGACGGCAACAGCAACTATGGGACTTACCTCCCGGGACTTGCCCTCGTATTTTTTGGACAACTGTGCAGAGATCTCGGAGCGACGTTCCGCATGCGAACCGGACTTCTCGTGGCCAATGATGATGCGCTCCGTGGATTTGGGACTGGGCGAATTGCTGCCCGTATCGTTCTGTTTATCTGCGGATATCGATAGTCAATTATAATCGATGATCGATTGACACAACACACAAAGTAAGGTTACTACAGAAGAGGACGCGACAGATGCATACAATGAGAGCTGAGAGCTGAGAGCCGACAACTGACTTTTCCTTTCGCGAGGAAGTTACTCAACGAAACAAACTTGCCTAATTATGTTGCCAGTTAATTATTGATTTATACAAATACTAGTTTATTATTATTTAAATCGAAACTGAATCAAAGTAGTTCGTTAAAAGTTGTAATTGAATGTCGGACGAGAAATTTGAGATTGCTGTTAAAAAGCAAGTTGGTGTTCTAAAAGCAAATGAAACTCGAATTACTCCAAAAAATAAAAGATTTTAGATTAAGGTGCACAGGACAGAGACAGAGACAGAGAGTGAGAGTGATGTAGTTTAAGTGAGAGAGAGAGAGAGAGAGAGAGATGGCACACGTTCAATTAGGAATGTGACGCATTAGATGACAGCTCGGATTTGGAAAATTGCTTGATTCGATTTGGAGCGTGTTTCGATTGGAACTGCCCATGTTTCACAACACTGCGCACACACACACACTCTCACACACACGCAATCACACACACACGCCGCACTCCCCGCCGCATTAGAGATACGAGGTACAAGAGACTGAGGTGAATTAAGTTGATTCGAGTTGAGTTGAGCTGAGTTTAGGTGGATTAGTGGCTGGACAGTGTTGGCTAGTTTCTTATTTTTTTGCTGGGTTTCCTATTTGTGTCTCGACTTGATCTGTATTTTGTATGCTGTCTGCTGCTATTTTTTGTACTTTCTGTATTCGTTTCGTTTCGTATCGTTTCGTTTGTTTTATTTTTTTTTTTGTTTTTTTGGGGTACAACAACAGGAGAGCTGCTCACCTCGCTTATTGCCGTATTTAAATTTGCCCAATCGCTTCTCCCAGCGCTCGCCGCTGCCGCTGCCGCCGCCAATGCTGCTAAACTCCTTGGGCGATTGCTCGGGTGTTAGGAAGTTGTGCTCAATGCTTGGATCTATATCATCTGCGGTGGCAGCAGCAGCAGCAGCCACAATCGGAATCGGAACGGGAGCGATAAATTGGTGATCCTCCACTGGCTGTGGCTGCTGCTCCTCCAGCGAACTGGAGCGCTTCGCAAAGCTCAAGAGTCTTTGATCCTCCTCACGGCGCTTGGCATCGCGACGCCGTTGCTCCTCCTGCTCCCGCTGCAGCTGCAGCTCCTGCTGCATGGCCTCCTCCTCCTCGCGCAGCCGCTGCTCATTCAAACGCAGCTCGGCCTCCAGCCGGGCATCCTCCGCGGCACGCTGCTGACGTGCTGCCTCCGCTGCCGCCTCCACTTCGGCTTCGGCAGCTGCCTCGGCTTTGGCCACGCCCGGTTGCTGCTCGCCACTTAGCAGACGCGGCTGCGGCTTTGGTGCTGGCTGCTCCAGCTGTGAATTCGATTTGAACGTGGATCCTGACAGCGGCTCGTCCGCAAAGATGGCGGTGCTGTTGCGCTGCTCGAACTTGGCGAAGCTCGCATTGAACGAATCAAAGTTGCGAGAGTCCACTTCCGGCGAGAACAGCGACGAGGAGGGGTTGACGCTCTCCTTCTTCGGGTTGTTGTTGCTGTGGTTGCTCCTCTCTGCCAAGGGCGGCGGTGTCAGTTGCACCTGCAACGCTACTGGCTGCTGCTGCTCCTGCTTTGGCGCCTGCTCCTGCTCGTCCTCACTGTCTGACGAACTAGAGGAGGAGGAGGAGGATATGGTGGAGGAGGAGCTGGCGGCTGGCAGCGTTGGCGGCTCCTCGCTGGTTGCTGGTAACGGCACGCGCGTCTCCCAGCTGCGACGCTTGAGGGAATCGCTGCTGCCGCCCATCTCTAAATACTTGCCGCCACCATGCAATTTCGATTCCCATTCGTCGGCCACCGGTGGTTCCACTTGCCCCTGCACCTGCCCCAGCCCCAGACCCAGACCCAGCCCTTGTCCCTGCCCTTGTCCCTGCCCTTGACCGTGTCCCTGCTCTTGCCCTTGTCCCTGGCCCCGCCCATCACCTTGACCATCCCCCTCGCGCTCTAGTTCCATTTGCAGCTCTTGTGGCGTCGACGGGGTGCGCGGCGGCTTCGAGGGAGGCGGCAGAGTGCGTGCACGAACGCTGAAATCGAGCTCAAGCTGTTCCATTTCGGCAACGATCGATTTTGGATCCTCATCGAGTGTCTCTTGCAATTTGGGCTTACCTCCGTTCAGTTTGCCTTTGGGGCCACCACCACCATTGTTTGCATTCCCATTGATCAGCAGCGGCGATGGATTGCGCGGCGCAAAATTGCTCGAGGATGAGGAGGAGATCGCTCCCGGTGGCTGCAGACCTGTGCGCTGTATGTTCAGTGAGCTGCCGGAGCTCTTGTGCGACAGATTGTCGAACACAAACTCATCCTCGTCCTCACTGATGACGCCGGGATCGGCTTCGCCAGCGCGCTGGCCACGCCTACGACCACTACCGCCACCGATGACGCCCAAACCGTTGGAGCTATTCGGAGTACCGATGCTGGCAAAGGAGCCGCTAAACGAGCCACTGTCATCGCCATCCTTGTCATGCTTCTTCTTGCTGCGTATGTGCAACTTGGAGCTAAGCGAACCGGCCAGCTTCTTAATGCTCTTGCGCTTCTCGCCCTGGCCAATCGAGAGCAGACTGCCGCCAACAGAGCTGGCCAGCTGGCCAATGGAAGACTTGTGCTTGTCCTTCTTGCTTAGATCGGTCAGCGAACCGGATTTGACAACGAATGCGATGCGCACCTCCAATTCGCCGCGCTCCTTGTTCTTCTTCTCCTTGCCCGGCTTGCTTTCCAGCTTGCACCACTTGGCCCGGGGCCGATCATAGACGTCCATGTCCTTCAGTGGTAGCGTCGCCTGCCCAAGGAACTCATCGATGCCCAGATTGTTGCGATGCAGGCATGTTAGCGTCAGTTCCGCTCGATTGCCCTGATCCGGAATTTTACTAAAAAATAAAAAAATAAACAATTATGATATGATCCATATGATATATATATAATAATATATAGATACTCACAGTTCGCACTCCTCGTTCCAGTTGACGCTATTCTCGGCCTTGTCCTTGACCGATGTCTGGTACTTCTCCTTGCCCAGTGCAATTGTGACAAAGCAATTGTTGGTGCCATTCTTGCCCTTGGTCAGAAGACCTCGCGCACGCTGAACTATATGTGTGAGGGAGAGAGAGAGAGATAGAGAAAGAGAGAAACGATTAGAACAGGAACAACAGTAACAGAGATTTCTAAAAATTGAACTGCCCGTTAAGCTGAGTAAAATATTAAATATCATTATTAATTATTTATTTTATAAGGAGTGAGCGAAAGAGAGATGGAGCCAGTAATGTAAGTGAGAGAGACAGTTGATTAAACATATATCATACGAGTATATATCATATATATCGTCTTCTTTTGTTTATGGTTTTTTAAAATGCTTAAAAGAACCTTCTCGGAAACGAAATTTTGTAATTGTTAGTGAATAGTTTATAGTTATCAACAATTACTTAAATCCATAACATTTTTGATTTTAGATAAAATTCACATTGCTACGCGATATAGAAATCGCCGACATCCCAAAAAATAATTCCATTATTCGGGAAATTGCCAGACAAGGTCAGTCAGCTCAACACGTGTAAATAACTTTGTCAACATATTTGCTATTTGCTATTATTTGATTATTCAGATAATCGCTTGGCGCACGCAACTGCAAATTCATTTGCTCAACGACAATGCCTTGTTCATTTCAGTTTCTGTTTCTGTTTCGGATCTGCTGTCAACAGCTGTTGTAAGCCAAAAATAGCGAAGCGAATCCGGGAATGACTTCATTTTGATTTGTCCGTCTTCATTTCCGGCAGCTGCCAAATTATCAACATCAACAGGAAGAAGAAGAAGCCGGAGCAGAAGCAGAAGATTTCGAGTGCGTCGCCAATAATCCAATACAAAATTCGCAAATTCGTTTGGGGGAACTTGACTTGATTGACTCAGTTAGTTCTTCTTCTTCTCAGCCGGCGAAAAGTCAGCCAAAAGAGTCGAGTTTCACTGCTTGAGAGAGCGGCTCGTGACCTCGACTAATCCAAAACTTAAAGCCATAGTCATACATATGTGAATATATGTATATACATATGTATATACATATATACAAAGATATAGCCCAAGCATCCGCCTGATATGGAAACCGCAGAAAATGTTGCTTTTGGCATTGTTGTATTTGTGGTGCGCAGAAAGTCGCAGCATTGTGTTTGGGGGTGACTTGAGATGTGTTAGTCTCTGGGTCGCTGGTTCCAGTCCACTTACATATATGCATAGGCAATTCTCAGCTCTAATTATGCCACACACACGCACACACACACGCACACATAAATATTCAGATATCCGTCATAAATTCAGCAGGAATACATTAGACTCATAGACTACTCAGATGATCAGCAAAAAACATAGTCGAGCTTTGGCATACTTGCAGCACATCAGAAATCCGAAATCAGAAATCATCAATATCAAATTATAATTATATGAAATGAAATCAAATCAGTCGTTGTAATATTGATTTCTGATCTTGTCCACCAACCATCAACCATTTGCCATCTGTTTAAAGTTCTGATCTATTTCTACACCTGTTATTTTTATTATTTTCTAAGGTTTTTTTCTTCTCATCTATTTGAAAAGTACATTTGCATTGTATTAATCAAAGTATTATTCTGAAAATGACTAAGCATTGATTTGAAGTAAGGTTGCCAAATGAATTTAGAAATTATGAAAAATTCAATCAATCAATTTTTGTACTTTTTGAATTAATCGATTCACAATGACTATTGGTTGACTATGATTATAACACAATTGAAATGTGCTTGCCACAAATTTGTTAGACAAACTCGAATTGCGTAAATTTCCGACTCGTAACAGCAACCACAACAACAGCAACAACAACTACTACAACAACAACAACAACACCAACAATTACTTGGCGTAAAGTGAAAAGCGTTCAACAACGAAAACCTTTTTATGCACATTTCTTTGCCGTTTTCTTTTTTGCTGTTTCGCTCATTACGAGCGAAAGAAGTGCCTGCTGCCAGCTGCCTGCTGCCCACTGTGGGCGTCTTAACGCCCAATAATAATTATTATTGCATTAACAGTTTTTTTTTTTTGCGTTTGCAGTTCTGCTTTGGACCCGCATTCATCACTTGCTGTTGCTGCTCGTTTTGTGTACCACATGTAAATAGAGAGACACATAAATACATACATAACTTAAGCCAATTTGGGAAGTTTTTGCGACGACATCGCCAGTCAGTCAGCCAAGCTATAAGTGCATATGTACACAGTATATATATATATATATATATATATTTAATTGAGGCTAAACATAGCCGGCAACAAAAAGCAGTTAATAGCAATTCTAGATGAATGGATAGATGGGCATAGAATAAAGCCAATGTCTATCGCTAAACCGGTTTCATCATTCGAACAATTCAAGCTGCCGGCAGCTGCACGAGATTCTGATTGAGTTCATATATACATATATATATATATATATATATACATATATAAATATATCACTAGCACAGGACAACAAAAATGTTTGCTGATCAATTTGTAATAAATAATGGCAAATAATGAATTGTACATTACAATTCAAAGTATCTGTCTGGCAAAAAAATAAAAAAGGCTAAAATGCCAGCACTGATGATCACATGCCAAGCAGTCAGGGCTGATGAGAGATGCGAAACATGCAAATGGCTGCCCACCAAAATAGAAATGGCAAATGGCAAGAGGCATAAGGTAAATGGCAAAATGCTGAAATATGCCAAACTGCTGACAAAAACAAAAACAAAAACAAAGAGTGGCTGAGAGCGAACAGCGAAACAGTTAAGCTGCTGCTGTTGTTGTTGTTGGCCGCTTTCGTTGGACGTTGGATTTGTTGCTTGTTTTAAGGCACGCCATGAAAATTGATTGTGAGTTGGAATTTGTTCATCGCTCGCAATTCGATCATCGATATTTTATGCATAGAAACGATCGAACAATGTTGTCTGCCCTTTTTTTTTTTGCAACTAATACACTGTTAATGACGAGCGGTGGGCGTAGACCGAAGGGGGTACGGGCTTACGGGGGGTTAACAAACAAAAACTTTCGACACGTAATTCAGTGCTTGTCGAGAGCAAACAGAAGCCCAAGCGAGCAGCGCGCTGGCGTCATCAATGAATTGTGAGCAAACACACACATACAAGAGAGAGATGGAGAGAAAGAGACGTATTGTGTGTGTGTGTGTGTGTGTGTGTGTAAGAGAGAGCGTGAGATTAAACACAGCGAGCAGGTGAATGCATAGTGGGTAGTCATTGTCTAAAAACCCGCACAAGTCAAGACTCAATCTTCGAGCAATGGTTGTTTGTATGTTAATGTAAATTGATGTACGTACGTATGTACGAGGTCTGACCAATAAGTAATGAGACTAAGTCCATAAAATACGTATATTTAAAAATTAAGGTACATTGATGTGATCCCCTTCAAAGTACTCCCCTCCCGCAACTACACACTGGTTCCAACGTTTCTTCCAGCTTTCGTAACATTTCTGGAAGGCTTCGACTGGAATGTCCTTTAGTACCCTCGTCACGGCGGTCTGGATGTCAGTTATGGACTCAAAATGCGTTCCTTTCACGGCCAATTTTGTTTGGGGGAACAAGAAGAAGTCACAGGGTGACATATCCGGCGAATAGGGCGCTTGCAGCAACACTGCGATGTTTTTAGAGGTCAAAAACTGCGACACACTGAAGGCACGATGGCATGGTTCTTCGGTACCATCTTTGCACACAGCTTTTTCATGGACAAATCATCAGTTAAAATTTTTCTGGCGGTTTCTCGTTTCAAATTAAGTTCATCAGCCAACATTCGAATGGTTAGCCGCCGATCTTGATGCACGAGAGTGCGCACACGCTGAACATTGTTGTCAGTTCGAGCTTCAACCGGCCTCCCACTTCGCGGTTCATCCCCGACGCTCTCACGACCATTTTTAAAATCTTTATGCCATCGAAACACCTGAGCACGACTCAGGGCTTCATCACCGAACACTTTGACCAATTTACCGTACGTTTCCGTAACAGAATCGCCGAGTTTAACGCAAAATTCCATATTCCATATTCCATATTCGTGACACGCCTTACAAACACGTTGTCGAAAACACAACACAGCTGGAGAACTATCAAACGTACGAAAGTCGCGAGCACATGTATCGATAGAGGAGGGATGGGAGATTAACCGACCGAAGTTTCAGGTTCGCAGTGTTACCACAAGCGCGGCTATAAAATCAGTCTCATTACTTATTGGTCAGACCTCGTATGCATGTATCTAGTTATGTATGTATGTGTTTGCATGTATTAAATAAACGAAATATTTGCATGCAAAAAGCTAACAGCATTTTAGCCTCAACAACTTTTTCTCCCTGCTCACATTCCAGCTTAACAATAAAACAAGAAACCATGCTTATGTGTGTATATATATATATATATATATATATATATGTGTGTGTGTGTGTGTGTGTGTGTATGTATCTATAAGTGCAGCAGGCATTGGCCGGCTTTGTTCGGGAAAAGTGTGGGCGGATTCTCTATACACATTAAATTAAGTGCAGTGTTTACAGATAAGTATAAAGTTCTTTCTCTCCACACACCTTTAAATAGTATCATATGATTATAGATTTCGATATTTCACTGAACACTCCAAGTTAACATTGCAAGCAATTTCCAAGCCAGGCAAGTGAAACTCAAAAAAAAACTATTGAACTTTATACAATAAGTAAAACAACTTAAGAGACACATTGAGCAATGTCATTAGCTATGAAATGGAAATGTGAGATCACTGCAAATGCCAACTTCAAGTGACAAATATCAAAAACTCGGTGTAAACTGAGGTTGGGTTTATTTTATGGGACAAAGAAATATATTTTTATTTTCCTTTAGTTGTAAAAAAAACAAAAACGATAATTATCAGTGTGCATAACACGTACATAAAACGAAGAAAGAAATGAATTCAATATTACTCAGTCAACACTTCTGGTTGGGAATGATTCAGGCTTACAATAGGACTGCTGTGAGCAATATTTACCATATATGTATTACAGATGTATTACAGAGCATAGAAAACATATAAAATAAAAGTTATCGTTGGTCTTTTTCAAAAATAAATGTTCGGATTACAAGACTTTAACATAAACATTTCAAGTACACAGTTACAACAACAACAAGCTGTACGGAATATCAGAATTAACCGTTTCTCCCATTATTATCGATAACAACATTTATGTATATGAATAAGCATGAATGGAATTTGAAAACAATTTGTCATCTGCGCAAGCAACACAACAAAACTCTACGCATATATATATATATCTAAGCGATAATAATTCATTCGAATTTTGATACTCACACATATATACATGTATACATGTGTATATATATATATATATATACAATGCGAACTGTGGACTCCACCTTTATAGTGAGAAAAACAATAGCAACAAGTATTAGTGACTCGACTCGTGCATACCCAGTTCCTCACACACTCTTCTGGAACTTCAAGTTCAAGTAAAGAAAATCAATTCATTGAAGATTATCAACTAGTTATCGAATTTCATATTATATAAAAACAAAACATTTTCTTGCTTCATCACGATTCCAATTGTGGCAGACCGCATATACTTTATATATGAAACTTATTTCAGACATATGTTTTTCTAAAATTTCAGTTTGTTTGTTTTTTCTTGCTCAATGCACTTTTACAGTTGCAAGTTTCTTGGGTCTATACATATATAGAGTAACTTTTGGATACCCTGGCAGTCAGTTGCATGTTGCTGCAGGGTATCAAAGCAGTAACAACAATGCAACTGCTGCCAGCAATTGTCGCATTGTTGACTTTTGTTGGCTCTATTGGCTTTTCTGCTGGCCTCTGTGTTTCTCTTGGCGGAGGTCAACACTGGAGGTTAATTAATTTCAATGAAATCATTGTCAAGTGGTTATTGCTGCTATTGCAGTTGTTGCTGGTTTTCGCTGTGAGTAGTGGCAAATTTGATTCTGATATTTTGCATTACATTACATCAACAAGATTGATTTGATTGTGCCAAATAATAATAATAATAATCTGTTGCAATTGCATTGCGATTGGAATTCTTTGCCAATCGTCATCGTCATCGTCATCGTCATCGTGATCATTGTCATCATCATTATCATCTATCTGTACAATTACATTCAATTATCTTGCGGGCGCTTAAGAACGCACCAGTGAAACTCGGATAAAGAAGAGGAAAAATCCAAAAATAATAACAATAAAAGTAAACCTTTGCTGCGCGACTGTTAACAGTGGCAGCGAACCGTTAAGCGTTAAGCGCCAAGCGACCTTATTCAAAAGACAACGATGATGGGCGGGTGCGTGCGACATTGAGGAGCCGCTGTCGTTGTTGTGACTGCTGCTCCATCTGCAACACCTTCACGTCGCTGTGGCCAATTAGTTGCTGGCTGCTCGCTGCTCGCTGCTGATTCAGTTCCAACAACAAATTCCAACTGTGCGCGCAGCAGTAAAACTCACATTGCCCCAAACCAATGTAAAAATTCCCAACACGCACTTTGAGAGTTCGCCGTTCTACTTTTCGACACTTGGCGCCGCGATGTGTGCTGGAGATGAAGAGAGAGAGAGAGCGAGTGTGTGAGAGAGGAATTGAGATGAAAACGGTACAACTGATACTGCTACTGCGAGGCCAATGCTCCTCTCCTCGCATGCATGCTAATGAGCCAATGAGCTCGGTCAACTCAATTGCCACAGCTGCATTTGAGATACACACGGATAACCAGACACAGATCCAAGATACTCGCACACACACACACACACACATATATATATATATATATATACATATATATGTATGTATTAAAATCAAATGTTTTCAAATTCGCTGTGCTTGGCTTCGTTTTTTTTCGGTTTTGATTTTGTTGTTTCAGTTTCCGTTGGCATTGGGGCCACGCTTTACATACATATATATATCTATATATATGCCTATATATATATATAAATATATATTTAGACAGTTAAATGTGTATTTCCTAATTGTCACCAGCGCATGCTCAGCGGTCGGTGCCTTTGTCTTAATGTGCTTTGGTTTTTTAGTTGTTTTTTTTTTTGTAGCCAAGCAACACAAAAACAGATGCTGGCCATTAAAAATTGGCCAACTGAATGGATATTACTCTTCAATTCTTTATTAACTTGCTTATGCTTGGAGGAGTGACATAGTAGGTGCCTAATATATACATATTTATATATATATGTATGTATGTCTGATCTTTAGCTTCGCTTAATAAATGAATGAATGAATGTCGCTTTTGATGATGAGCATTGTTTGTTTCTCAGTAATTTATTATGTTTGCTTATTTTTTTTGTGTTCCCAGGGCATAGTGAAAATTACCGTTACATACATATTTCAGTTTGTTAAACATTTCAGACTTCCGGGCATATATGTGTGTGTGTATATACTTAAGGGGATTCCACAATTTGAACTCTTGCCGAACATTAATGACTGCTCTTTATGTAATTTCTATAATTCTTTGGCTTTCATCTTTGGCTCGCTGGCAGAGGCAAAATGCGTAAGCACGTTAACACGAGAGTTGAAAACCCGTTAAGAGAACAGCATTTCATAATAAACATTCAACAACAATTAGCCGCAATATCATAAACTACAGCTGCAAACAGCAACCGCAGCAACATCCACATTAATAATAGCCGAGATCGTGCGAAAATACTGATTTATTGCGCTCCACCATGAAAACATAAAAACAACAAAACAGCAAAACAAAAAACAAGCCAAGGAAAACAACCTCTTTTAACCAAGTTGAAGAAAGCACACAACGAATAACGAAAAAAATATGAACCGAATGCAACTCTGTGCGGCCTTTCATTTCATATCATATCATATCATATATCATATCATATCATTTCGTATCATTTCTTTTCTTATGAATGGTATTATATTATGATGCACCGCCCATCAAATACGGAACGCCCTCGATTATTAGATACCCTGGACACAAGCCATACACGTCGTATATATACAAAAACAGTGGATCAATATTATGTCACCCGATAAACAAGATATATCTTAAAATGGTGACTCTAATTGATATGGGTAATCGATTGAAAGAAATGAACCTGATCTGCGCATGATATACGATAACTTATATTCCTTAAGATCGGCTGGTTCAACACGACTCTTGAGGCTGATCAAGAATATATATATATGCAAGTGATACCTGGCACTGCCAATTGCAGGGTATACAAAATGCAAAATACTCGTGTTTCTCTTCTTCTTTTTCAACAACTTGCATTCCTCTCTTACTCTCTTTCTCTCTTTCTCTCTTTCTCCCTCCCTCTATCTCTCTCTCTCAAAATGAAGGAGGTAATTAAATGCATGTTGTTTTCAAATTGGGAATTGTTGCTTGACCACGTAGAACCAATTTAAGCACTGCTTCTTGATATGTTGATATGCATGCAGCAAAAGGTCAAAAGAATCTTCATTTGATTTGCGCTGAGTTGCACAGTTGCAGCTGAAGTTGTTGCTTGTTTAAACTGGAAATCCATTGATGCGACAGGAGGCAGAATGGAATTGAGTGGAATTCAGCTGGGCTTAGTTGAGTTGAGCTGAATTGAGTTGAGTGGAGATCCGATTTCAGACCCGTTTTCATTCATTCCGTTTTGCATTCACATTCACATTCACATTCACACTCACATTCACATTCGATGCATTCGCTTCTGCTGCTGCTGCTGCTGTTATTCAGCGGGAATCGTCGCCAACTGGGTCGGGGGCAATGAAACGTAACTGTTTCGCATAAGTGCATTCAGCGGACAACGCCGCCAGCCACTTGCAACAAACAACAAACAATTGCAACAAGTGTGCCTAGATATGCATATGCGCATCATATATATATATATATATATTGTATACTATAAGCGATGCAGGCTTCGCCATCAATGCTTTTCGGCAAATAAATTAAGATTATCCTTTATAAAATTAGCCATCGCAATGGAATTAATATTGTAACTGTTACACATTTATATAACTCGATTATTACGATCATTTACTGCAAAGCACTTTTCCTTGACTTAAATATTATTCATTTAATCAGAGATTCAATCAAAGTATTCGATTCATTCAGTTGGAGTAGAAAAAACAAACATTAATTTTAAAAAATCACACAATCGAAAATTTCAAATTTTATACGCTTGCAAAGAGCGATCGTTGAGTATGTAAGGAATTTAAGAAAATATCGGCCACCCCATCAAGTATATATGTACATATTCATTCCTGATCCTCCCTGCTAGCTGACCCGATGTAAACATGTCCGATATAAAACAAATTCGGTAAGGGTATCTCATTTTCGGTTTGCCTATTTATATATATATATATATATATGTGTTTTTTTTTGGGATTGGCCATGTGCGTGTCTTTTTGATGTTGTTGTTGAAGTTGTTGCAACTTTGTTTTTCTCTCCTTGGTGGTTGCTTAATGGAATGTTTGTTTGCTTGTCTATTTGGTTGATTGGTTAGTTTGATGGTTGTTTGTGGTCTGTTTTTGAAATTGCACAATATTTACTGTAGACTGTTGCTGTTGGCGTAACTCCTCGGGCTGGGCTCCAGGAATTTATGGCTAAAACACGCACGCAATTGGACCACCAGCAGCAAAGTTTTCAAAAACAGCCGCAAACTTTGAAAACAGACGACGAACGGACGCATTACAAAAGTACAATGCAAAAGAAGGGGAAAACTCATGGGATAGGTGGAGGTGGAGGTGGAGGGGAAGGGGAAGGGGCAAAAAGCAAGGGAGTGCCAGTTGCCAGTTGGGAGTGGCGTCATTACATTCTGTTTGTAGCAAGTAGTCCACCAGATGGCCATTAAATGAAAAGAGGATTAACAGCAAACAATTAATTAAAGTAACCCAAGTCCATTCCAAAAAGTACTCAACTTTTGAGGGCAAACAAATTTTTATTTGTTGAACTTTTTGTAATTGAATGTCGAGAAGAATCTATTCAGTTTGCAGAGTATTCTTATTAATATTGTACTAATGAGGAGCTCCTCAGCAAAAAGCTGAAAAATTGTTGCACGACTTTTATTTATGCGATCAGCTCAAAATCATTTCTGATACTTTTCAAAACAATATTTTTGTCATTGAGTAGTAAATTCAAATGAAAGCAAATTATTTGATTGAAATATTCGATTCGTAAGCCAATCGAATCGTTTTTTAAGAGTATCAAAAACAGGTGTTTGTGATTCTATCTCTTTATGTGCCTGTGTGTGTGTGTGTGTGTAAGTGCGCGTGTATGCGTGCGTGTTTAAGGTGTGTGCTCATCCCAAGTGCAAATATTAATACAATGACTATGACAAATAAAATAAAAACAGAAACAGACACTTGAATTATTTTATGCTCTGCCAACTGATGGCTATGGCCTAACAGAGGAAAGTGGCGGTGGGGGGAGGGGGAGAGGGTTGGTATAGTTGATGGCGCGCTTATCAAGAATGCAAACAATGCCAGCAGACAGACACAAGAGAGCAGCTCGAAAAATAACAGCAAGAACAATCCAACGGATTTGTTAATTAATTGACGTCAACGGCTCTGATGATGACAATCGCTGTTATGGCCGCAACAACATGGCCAGAACGAATGAATCTCAATGATTCGAGTCAGTTCAACTTTTGTACACGTACCAAATTTTGTGTAACAATGAAAAAAAAGAGTCATATTTATTGCCTCAAAAGAGCATGCGAGGTGCGGTTTGTCAAGATATGTTCTACTACTGGAGCTGTGCAAACATTCGAATATATTACAAACACAAACATATTATACATACATACGTACGCACACAAGTACAGCAAGTTCAAGGTGGAAAGGCAAACGTAAAAGGGACAAGCAATGGCAGAGCAAACGATCAATACCTGGACAACATATACCGAGTGTACCTCTGTACAATGTGGACCTATGTACTACCAGCGTGCTTATCAGTAGGAGTGTGTGAGTTTTATACTCTTCTACATTTTGTGAGTCATCAACAGCAGTAGACTAAAAGTGTGTGTGTGTGTGTATGTATAGAGATACAAACACATGTGCATTAGCACAATATTGCACTAATGGTCATTAAAGTTAATTATACATTACACACAATATGCAATGTGCATTTTATAAACTTGACTGAGAGCGATCAGATAGAGAAACAGCAAGAGTAAATTGCGCAGGTTTTTTTTGTCTTTTTTTGTGTTGCCTTTTGCGATTTTGTCAGGAATCACGAAACTGAAATTTGAATGCTGATTTTGCGCTAGCACAAAACAAAACAACAAAAACCTGCTTAGTTCAATGGAAAAAAAAGCAAATACAATGTACAATGTACAAAAGCATACGCGAAAGAATGCGACAAAGAAGAAAAGGCGGAATCAAAATAAATCAAATATGCGCGCCATGTGCCACAAAGCGCGTCGAGTAGAAATCAATCAAAGAAAACATGAGAATATAGCGGGAAGAGTGGGAGAGGGAGAGTGCGAGTAAGAGGCGTAGGGAAGGGGGAGTTTTGTTTTGAAAGTTTTGCACGATGAGTAAGAAACGACGAAAGCTTATCGCATGAGCACTGAAAATGGCAAATGCCAAATACCAAATAAATACATGCCACATAATCTTATCAAAGTAATTTACTGATACTGGGCCAAATACATTAAAAAAGAGAAAACCGGGAAAACTGGCAGCAAGCAGCGCTGTTGACGAAAAGTGAAATTTGAAGCAACCAACCAAATTTGAAGCAATAACTTGCAATGTTTTTTTCCACCACTAACAAAATCTCTTGTATATAAAAATGTACAAGTGTGTGTGTGTGTGTTGTTTGACAATAAGAAGCATAATGCGCAATTCGACCAATTAATAGTATTTAACGTAATTCAATTGGTTTTGCGTTTAAATAATATTACGCACACACACACACAGAGAGAGAGACTCGCTCTCTAAACCAGTTTTGAGGCTTAATGCGATATTTTTTTTGGGAGCGTCATCTCTGAGTTGTTTTTTATGCAACGGCATTTACAAGTGTGACCAGCTGACTAAAGACAAACATTCAGGCAGAGAGTGAGTGTGAGGGAGTGAGAGAGAAACACCTGCACTTACCAGTTACACTGCAATGTGTTGGACTCCACATAGCGCAGCTAGCAGCACCCTTTGCAGATCAGCGAGAAACAACAACAACAACGCACCAAAATTCGTTATTTGATGTGATGGTAATTATTGGTGGAGCTTTGTAAAGGGCAGGGACGCAGTCTCTTATCGAATGCACTTGAGCGCATTAATATTTCAATTAGGACACAGCAGGTAACACAGTAACAACAAAATATGCACACTGTTCGACGCGTCGCGTTTCTTGTTTTTTTTTTTTTGTAAATATGTCTTCTATATTCTGTCGAAAAGTAACACAAAAAAAAAGTAAAATTAAGATGCACAGGCCACACGCGCTTGCCCGACAGCTCCGGTGTATGTGATGTCTGAAATGAAACTGAAAACAATCGATGTACTACTGCAACACTATCGATATTAGCACTGCTCGATGTGCTAAATAACACACAAAACGCAAATGGTCACCCGCAATGTCAACTATCGATATATAATCGACTCATGCTTTGCAAACTTGTCTATACGAAAGCATTTCCAAAACGGCATTGCCCTGTTCTAAATTTCATTAATTGCTAAAAACTGCTTCAGTGTCGTTTATTATTTGTAGTTGCTGTTTGTAAGTTGATTTACTTATTTTGAATTAAATTAAATTTTTAGCAAATGGAGCAAATGATACTAGGCAGTCCTGTCAGCAGTCCGGGCAGCAATCAAAGCCAATATTTGCCGCCATTTCTCATGGGCGATGGGCAAACAATGACGCCCCACAACAACACGCTCTCCCCCAAACTGGGACGCTATAGCACCTGCTTTGGTAAGTAATTGCCAATCTATTTGCAATTGGTAATAAATATGCCAATCCACCCGGTAGCTACATCTTCCAGCAGCAACACGTCGCAGGAGACAGGCTACAGCAATCCGCAGGCCTTCAATCGATCCGGTTCGAATCGTTCGCTTTTTGCCGGCTCCTCTGGAGGTGCTCCTGCTGGTGCTGGTAGAACAAACAATAGTCACCAGCATGGTCCGCCCACACAGGGACTATTCGAAACGCTGCACACCGAGCAGATGCCAAACATGCAGCAACGCAACCATTTGGCCATGTCGCAAACACCGTTATTGAACAGCTCCAACTACAGTCTAAATCAGAGCAGACATCCGCCAACGACACAGCTAAATGATTCGTATGTATCGAGTGCACCAAATGCGGTGAATGCATCGATGCGTGCCCTATGCTCGCCACTTTGCGCCACAATGTCGCCGCAGGCAGGTGGCGTTGAATTTTGGGTAACCATATTTGGTTTCTCGCCCGGCTCCAAGTCGATAATACTGCATCATTTTGGGATGTGCGGCACAATCGTGGATGTGGTGGATGCGCCGCAGAATGGCAACTGGATGCACGTCCGCTTTGCAACGCGCATCGAGCGCAGCAAGGCCCTAAACTACAACCAAAAGATAATTGCCAGCAATATGATGGTTGGCGTCATCCCTTGCACCGACGACAGCTTCATCGGCAAGGAGAACGTCCGAGTGGATGGCGGTGTTGACGAGGCTCCCGAGGTTACACCGGCGTATAGGCCAAAGATGCGTCCGCTTGCCCAGGAATCGTACATCAATGCCCAGTACGACACTCAGGTGTCGCCCAACAGGCAAAATGTGCCCCATAAGAGTTCCGGCCTGATGAACAAGGCGATGGACCTGTTATTTGGCTGGTGAATGTCTACCAATGAACGCAAACAACATTTTTTTTTAGTAATTTTATTGCTTATTGCACCCACACACACACGCTCACGCACACACACACTCGTACACACATTGTCTTGAAAGTTAAACAAAAATTCCTAATGCGTGCACAATAAAATAATTCATGAATAAAATATACAATTATATATATATATATCGATATAGATAGATGGATAGTCAGACATGGTTGTTCTATCGAAATGGTATTGCTTTGCTCCGTTTATAATCAAGCTACAGTTGCCACGCCCAAAATTGACCATCCGCCCACACGCCCGCCCGCACGCTTATAGATTTTATGATTATTTGTGTTTTCCCCCCGTCGGCCCGAGCATTTAATTATTTGGGCTCCACCTGGGCCGTCTCCAAATCCTTCATTTTGGGATAGGTAATTGAGCGACTGTCGAGCTTGGACTGCGCCCACAATATCAGCTTGAGCAGGAACATCATCTTTGGCGTCGAATCCTCGCTGTGCTCACTGCGCAAAATGGCCGCGTTCAGCTCACTGGCGATCTTTTGCCTGTACGACTGCTCGAGCAGATCGGCAAAGGGGCTCTCCTGCGGCTTCTCAAATGCCAGCAGGGCCAGTGTGCGCTCCAGCTCGAAGCGTATCTCCTCGCCCGACTCCGACAGCTTGGACTGGGCAAAGACGAGTGCCTCCTCCACTTTGCCAGCGCGAATTAGCTCAATCAGTTGCAACTGCTGCAAGTGGAAAAACAAATAGATCTCGCTGCCCAACAGATTCGGGTGCAGCTGATTCACCAGATCTGTGGCCTCCTCAATGCGGCCCTCCTGCACAGCCTCGCGTATCAGGATGCGATCGTCCAGGCTGCTCAGCTCCACGCTTGGCTCCAGTTCCGCTTCGTGCTGGAACTTCTCGGCTGCCTCCTTGAAGCCCTCTGCACAATACACACGCATAAATATATATTTATATATAGATCAAAAATATATATGTGGATACTGTGTCACCTGTGACCAAGTAGTTCATGATGAGACGATTCATGTCGGCCTGCTTGAAGGGGAACTGCTCGAGTCGCTGCAGCCATTCCTCTTTTGTGATGGGCTCACTTTTCTCATTGTAGCTCATTTTCTTGTTTTTCCGTATTTTGCCAATTTTGAGGCCGTTATCTGCAAACTGTGGGGAGCGCTAAAAAAGTGCTTATTTGACTGCGTATTTGCTATTTCCTTTTTTCCACCACTCAATTACGCTTTTCAGTTTTGCGTTTTGCGCAACACACTAAAAAATATATATTTCTGTTTCTTCTGTAAGCAGTTTGTTTTTGGACACACAAAGCCAATGCCGTCACCTCAACGCTAGCGATAGCCTAAAAGTATTCGATTGGCAAGTTGGCAAGCGATAGCTTACCCTATACGATATACGATACCTGTACGATTTCGTCAGGAGCAGTAAATCGTACGTTTCAGATAGTGCAGAGACTCAATAAATAAATATGCACCCGAGCCATGGGCTGCGAATTAAAATGGGTTTCCGCATCATCTGCATCATCTGTAAGCAGATGGTACCAGACGCAGCGTCATAAATAAGATAACATTAAGACATGGTATCTATAAGCATGTAGCTAACTATTGATTGCTTAGGTCAACTAATGTAAATAGAATAACTAGTCCTAAGCAAACAATGCCGTCTAAGAATTTGTATATAAGTCATGCATTTTTACTTAATAAATCAGTACGAAAAGATCTCTCGTTTCAAAGTACCGATTCCGGCGACACTTTGTTACTAGTGGATGAACCGATAGCATACAAAACCATATTTCAGCATCCCAAAGAAGTGCTTATGCATTTCATATTCAGATACCCCTAGCTAGCTATCGATACTTAAATCATTTGTTGCGATATAAATTCAAGGCAGTGAAACTACACCCGATATATTTCCGTTACAGAAATCTATATACGTTTGCAGATTAATAACTGATAAATGCATTAATGATCTAGTTTATTAACTGTAACAGGCAAAAGGAAGCATCTCCGACCCCAGCTCATCATCTTCTAAAAGTACATAATATGCACATGCATAATATCTATCGACTGTCCAAATTTCATCATAATCGGATAAGAAACAGAATTTATAGCCCAAAATATATTCCTTTATTAATCTCATTTCGATCAGCAGACGCAAGCAAGTTTTTTTTTACAGTGTAGTCCCTGCGCCTGCCATTAGAAGACCTTCTTTGGGTGCAAATCTATTTAAATGGAAGTTTACCAATAAAACTAGAATATATGTCGAGCTCACTCGACTACAGCTTTCTTACTTGTTAAGTTGCGATTTGGATTTTAACAAATTACGATTTTATCAAACTGAACCAGTTGCTGCCCCAGCTGCAGCTGCAGCTCCAGCCGCAGGCCCAGTCGCAGCTCCCGATCCAGTGGCAGCTGAAGGTCAGTTTTTCCGATTGCCGCGTCGCCGCATGGAAGCGGTGCACTTGGGGCAATACCACTTGCCCTTGGGCGGCTGGGTGATGCCGACGCAAGGATAGTGGAACCATTCGTAGGGGCAGGCATCGTTGTCGCAAGCAACCATATCGCCATACGACACCTGATTGCAGGTGCAATAGCGCGGCTCATTCGGATCGTACGACCATTCGCCCTCCTGTGCCTGCTCCACAACCAAACTAGCGTCGCTGATGGTCAGATTGGTGACCGGCGTCAGCGTACTGCTCGGCAATCCAATGGCTGTCGCTGTGACGCTATTCACAACCGGCAGGGCAACGGACGATGCGGTGGCTGCCACACCAGCAGCAGCAGCAGCAGCCACTGTTCCATGAACAGTTGCCAATTGTTGTTGCTGTTGTTGTTGCTGCTGCTGTTGTTGTTGTTGTTGTTGCTGTTGTTGTTGTAGTTGTTGTTGCTGTTGTTGCTGCTGCTGCTGTTGTATACTGACAGCGACGGGATTGAGGGAGAGTGCTCCATGTGTGGTAGGATGATGCAGTTGACCGGCATGTGGTATGATAGTTGCAGCAGATGTGCCACTCGTCAGTATGTCCACAGAGTCCACGCTCATCGATGATGTGGACGATGCAATCGAGTTGCCCGACGAGCCATCCCAGAATTTGACAGCAATGCCGCCAGGCATCGATATGCTGGCATTTAACTTTCTGCAATGAATCAAAGAAAATACGAGATACGTTTAGAGTTAGTTCCACTTAGTTAGTAAGTTCCATTTACTTCTTGTGCTTCTTATCCTGATGATGGTGCTGATGATGATGATGATGATGATGATGATGATGTTGCTGTTGTTGTTGTTGCTGCTGCTGCTGCTGCTGCTGTTGTTGCTGCTGCTGCTGTTGTTGTTGTTGTTGCTGCTGCTGATGCTGGTGATGATGATGCTGATGTTGTTGTAGCTGCTGCTGCGGCTGCTGCTGATGATGTTGGTGTTGCTGTGGTTGTGGCGGTTGCTGTTGTTGTTGCTGCTGCTGCTGCGGCTGTTGCTGCTGCTGCTGATGATGATGATGGGAATGTTGATGTTGGCCGGTGACCATCGTTCCAGCTGCTGGCTGCATGCTGCTATGCTGGGCTGCTGCTGCTGCCGACCAGAACTCGTTGCTGCCAGCGACACTGGCGACATGATGAATCGCCTCAAAGCTGGCCTTCAGGCTGGCCGTGCGTCGTCCCTGTGGCATCTGTTGTGTGGCAACGATCGCTTGACTCGCCGCCGCTGCAATGGCACTCGAGGCAGATGCACCGCCGCCCAGCTGATGCAGATTGTAGCTAACCGTCGTCGGATTGCCATGGCCGACATGGCTGCCGGGCACACCTTGAACGCTGGCACCCACACCTGCACCGACAACAGCTGCACCTCCACCCACAGCCACATTATTGCTGGCGGCAACACCAGCAGCAGCTGCTGCTGCAACAGCTGCCACGGCTGCGGCAACATTCGTAGAGCTATTGTTGCTGGTGCTGCTGTTGGCGCCGATAACGCTGTGCGCGCCAAGATTTGTGGGCAGCTGACGCACAAGATTGCCAGCAACAGCGGCATTAACCACATTCCCGGTGGCACCGCTGCCAGCCACCATGGGTAGGGCGACGTGGTGGGTTATCGTGTTCACATGATTGCCAACGACCGGAATGACAAGGCTGCCGCCACTGTGGCTGCCAGCGTGATGACCACCACCAACACTGTGATGACCACCAACAGTGTGATGTCCACTGTGAGCGCCACTCGCCACTGGCAAGGATTGATTTAGATTGGGTCGCTTCTCTGGCATGGGCACGGTGCAAATCGTTTCGCGACGCTTCTCCAGCTTGCGATGTCGATGATGACCACTGCTGCTGACGGCTGCACTGCTGCTGCCAATGTTGCCGGCCAGGCTGCTCAGAGCGGAGCTGGTGACGAGCAGACTGCCACTGCTGCTGGCACCGCCAGTGCCACTGACACCCATAGTGCTAGTGGTGCTGATGATGCCAGCGGCGCTGTTGATGCTACCAGCGATAAGATTGCTATTCACCGCAGTGCTCGCTTGATTATAGAAGCGATTCTCCTTCTGATTCATGCTCAGCAGCAGAGCTGTTGCAGCCGTCGAATTGTTGCCATCCAGTTCCAGCGAGCGTTTCTCTAGAATCTCGGTGATGCCATTGTTGTCCGCCTCCAGTTCACATTTGAACTTGAACAGCTCGCTGTCCAGCCGGCGCAGATAGCGCTCGACGAGCTCGTGGATATGTGTGGCAATTGCCACCTTCTCATCGGCATCCTCCATCACCTTAAAGTAATCGCCGCGCAGGCCACGAAATTCGTTGTCCATCGAATCGTGGTGCAATTCGCCGCGCTTGCACTGCTGAAAGAACATGCGTGATTTCTTGTCCAGAGAGTCCATATTGTCTGCGAATGTGTGTGTGTGTGTGTGTGTGTGCGTTTGTGTGTGCGTTTGTGTGTGTGTGTGGTGCGTGTAATGAAGTAGAAATAATACTTTAACCTTGTACATAGTAAAACCTTCTGCTACAATTAGCTTACTTTGCACAGCCAAATCGAGTTCGCGCATTTCTGTGAAACGGTCGCGCAACTCCTGCGGCAGATGCTCAATCACTGCAATTTCGAATAGGAAAAATACTATATATATTTGGGCACGCCATCGCCATCGTCATTGCACTTACTCTCCAGATAGTCCTCCAAGTATAACATGTTGTATTTGTTTTTGATGTTTGTTAATTTTTACAACTTTACAAATATTCTCATATGCGAAAAAATTTTACTGCTGTTGTCAGGGCTGCAAAACGTCTGGCGCATTGCCTGACAACATGGTCACCCCAAAAACCGAAGCCATTCCATCGATAGGAAATAACTTATCGATATTATCGAAGAGGTATTTTTGTTTATTTCGCCTTGTTGATGAAATCATCACAACATATTCAATAATTCAACATGAACATCTCCGACACGATTAAATTTCGCGACATTTGCACAATGATGGAGAAGGTTAAGGTGGCTAAGAATACGCAGCGCAAAGAGATCATCCTGAAGCGTTACTACGACTCCTTCTGCAAGCATCGCGAGGCATTCCGCCAGGATGCTGGCCTAACTCCCAAGCACTCGGAAGACGGCAGCAGCAGCTTCTATCCAGTGCTGCGTCTGCTGTTGCCCGGCGCGGATAATTCGCGCGACAATTACGGCTTGCAGATAACGGCCTTGGGACGCCTCTACACACGCGTCCTCCAGCTACCCAAGGATTGTGAGTGGCAGCAGCCAATCAACATCGATTTGATAATTTCATCCAAATAATGTTCTCCATTTCTTGATCGTCATCATCAGCTGATGATGCGATTCGCTTGCAGCATCGAAGTTTCTCCTCGTTTCGTGACTATGGGGATGTGGTGCATGCTGTGCTATTGCCACGATGCCACAACGAGCCTAGCAACCTGACACTTAAGCAAGTCCACGCCATGCTCGATCTTATTGCCAGCGAGGATACGACTGGTAAGCCATTTCAAATAGAAGCAACGTGACGTTTTCAAGTGTGAATTCTTGTCTGTTTTAGTGAAGGAATGCGAGCTGATCCGTTTTACAGAGCTGGCATCGGCCCAGGAGCAAAAGTGGCTGATACGTATCCTGCTCAAGTCGATGGGATTGGGTATTGGCGAGCAGCGGCTATTCGGTCTGCTCCATCCCATGGCGAAGGACATGTACCAGCGCTGCTCGGATCTGGAGCGGATCTGTAATCTGCTCGCTGACAACAAGCTGACGCTGGAGACAACGCCCGGTATTGCCACCACCACCACCAGCAGCAGCAGCAGCAGTGCCAATATCAGCGCTGTCATCAATTTAAACACATTCATTGAGCCCTTCCAGCAAATACGGCCAATGCTGTGCGAACGGTTTCCGGGCAAGATCGAGGAGCTAATGCAATCGGATGTCCTCTATATGGAGCGGAAAATGGATGGTGAACGTTTTCAATTGCATTACGCACGCAATCGATTCAAATATATATCCCGCAATGGCGCCGATTACACAAAAAGCTTTGGCGATAGCTACGAGCGTGGAACACTGACGCCCCAGCTGCGAACACTGCTGCCCCTGGGCATGGAATCGATAATACTCGATGGCGAAATGATGATTTGGGATACGCAACAGTTGCGCTATCGCGAGAAAGGCGAGAACACTGATGTCAAACATTTAAAACCGGAGCGCAGCTGGCGTCCCTGTTTCGTTGTCTATGATCTACTCTATTTGAATGGGGACAGTCTCCTCGATATGACGTATGTGCAGCGTGCCCATAAGCTGCATGAGCTAATCACCGAACAGCAGGGCGTACTCCAGCTAATGAAGGCAGAGAAAATTTCATCGCTGCAGCATTTCAATACGCTATTCCAACAGATGCTCGACTCCAATGCCGAGGGCATTGTGCTGAAGAAGCAAAACTCAATCTATAAGCCTGGTGTACGTGTTGGCGGTGGCTGGTACAAGGACAAAGCAGATGTGAGTCTCGCCGGTTTGACTGTTTTGATATCACATGAGCAACATATTTAAACTCGCTGTCTCTCCCTTAGTATATAGAAGGTCTAATCACCGAGTTCGATGTGCTGATCATTGGTGGATTTTACAATCGTAAACGGACATTCATTGAATCGTTTCTGGTGGGCGTATTGAAGCCCGGTGGCGACACGGAACGCGATGAGGTCTACAGCATTGGTTGTGTGGCCAACAATACGCGCCAGCGTAGCGTGTTGCATCACGAGCTGAGTCCGCATTGGCGCAATGCGAGCACAGAGCCGCCACCGTTATGGTATCACTATAAGCCCAACGAGAAGGATGGCTCGCCGGACGTTTGGATCCAGCCCGACAAGTCCATCGTGTTGCAGGTGAAGGCAGCTGACCTAACGCCAAATGGTGCATACTTCACGCCCAAATCGCTGCACTTTCCGCGCACGCAGCTCATGCGCGATGACAAGGTTTGGAACGAATGTATGACGCTGCAGGAGTTCACAGAACTGTGCCAGGTAAGACGGTCAACACTCAAATAGGTGTGAAGACAACAACTTGATGAACAAGCACCTTGCATGACTGCATTCCTGGAACTCTTTTTGTGACTAACTTTTAAGCATCCTTCTTGATGTGCATCATTCCAGTGAATGTTGTTTTTTATTTTTGTTCGTAACGAGTCAGATCAGAACGAGTCTTAATCTTAAAATTTCGCGGAAAGCAAATTTTCTGCATATTGATCTTGATGAATGGAAAGCATAATTTTTAGCTGATGAAGTTTTCTTGAATCCTGTACGACTTTTGACGTTTTTTCTTTTTCTGGCATTTGTAAAGAAATTCGGAGATCTCCCAATTGATGATTGTTCATTTTTTGCCTGATCTTAAAGCTCTCTCTATCTACTATCCGCAGTCCTGAACTGATTGCCTTGGCCCATTTAATGTTATTTGATAGGTCAGCTAAGTCTAATCAACAGAGAAATTTAAGCTTTCTCAATTTCATGCAACTCACAACTATTTCAAGGAAATCACACCTAAGACAATAAATCTTAATACTCTCAAAGGAATAAATTGTGTTTTGCATATGATATCTAGAAACTGGACAAGTTATTGTCTTCACACCTAGTTTTGTATTATATGTATTCCATATGGCCTATAAATATTTATCAAAATGCTCTTTTATTAGGGTCGCAGTGGCATTAAAAAACTGAACAAGCGACAGGCGAGCCTTAATGACTTTACCACGGAACGCAAGCGTCAAAAGATGACGCCCGCTGAACGCAATCGCCTTGGCCTGGCGGCCTATGAGAAGCGCTACGATGTGCAGCCGCTGGAGCACAGTTCGCAGCTGTTTGATGGCTTCAGCTTTTGCGTATTGAGCGGGGCTCGTGGCAATAGCAAGCAGCAGCTGCAAACGCTGGCCGCCCAGAATGGGGGTACAATCGTTCAAAATCCGTTGCCCAACGATCCGAAGTGCATTTGCATAGCTGGTGATCTGATCTATCTGGTTGAGCGTCTAATGCAGCAGCAGCCGCGCACCAACGATATTCTGCGCCTGGACTGGCTGTTGAGGGTGTGCGAGAAACAGCAAATCGAACTGCGTCCCAGGGATGTCCTCGCCGCCACAAATGCGCTGGAATCACAGTTCGCGAAAAGCTTTGATCGATTGGGTGACAGCTATACGGACATATTTTGCAGCATTGAGGAGCTGCAGGAAGTGCTGCAGGATATTAGCGACACACAGCTGGACACTGTAGATGTGGAGCAGCAACAGCTGGACCAACTCGAGCAGCAACTGCTTGGCAACGCTACCACATACAACATCTTTGCCAAGCATCATGCTTGCTTCTATAATCGGGACGCAGACGAGCTGGCGAGGCTGCTATTTATGCAGCGTGGCGGTCAGCTAGTTAGCGAATCGCAACCCCAACGCCTGACCATTGTATTTGTGTGTCCCAGTAGACTGATTCGTCAGGACTTTGTGCAGTGGCATCAGCAGCACTTCGCCTCACATCCCATACAAGCGCTGAGCACGGATTGGATTCGGCAATCGCATCGAGCACGTTGCGCTCTGCCAACAGCCGAGTTTCTTTTCCCATTCTAGTTGCAATCAAAAAAAAATATTTTATATATATATATATATATTTGTCTTGCAAATCGTTCTACAATAAATACCCCTTTTTAAAGATGTTAAGGATTTGTTTTTTTTTTTTTGTTTTTTTTTATTTCAGTTTATTCACATCAAGACGAGTTTCGTATTCAAGTTGCAAGCGGAAAGAGACTGCAAGTAAAGCAGCAGAGGCAAGTCCTTGTGGCACCTTTCTTCCACTAGTTGCTAACAATGAACTCCAACAGTGTGGAAAGTTCAAAAGCAAAAAGATTTAAATTTCAAGTGATTTTCGAAAGGTGCTTTTGCGGTTTCTTTCTCGCTCGCTTTTAGTTCAAACAATTTGACAACAATTATGTTTATTTGATACGCTTGAAATTCGATAATTAATTTCATTTACAGCAATAAGGACATCAAAAATACATTTAACCTTTTTTTTTCGTTTTCCTTTCTTTTTTTTTTCGATTTGTAAGTGTACACAAACATATGTATATGTTGATATAGTTACGTAAGTTTTCTAAATTTAACAATTCTTTAGAGCATTAGCCTTTTTCTTGACTCTTTGATCAGTTTTAGGCGAACAATAATACAAAATACAAAAAAAAAAAAAAATATTATATATATATATATATATATCTTAGTTATATATGGTACTTAGTTCAACAAATTGGGTGTATGCCCATCATATAATATATGTATATTTGTATTTATCAGGAATATATGCAATCTCTGAGATTGTTTAACACCTAAAAGCTTTTTCATCGGGCTACCGGTTTTGAAACCAGTGCGGAACACTGCCTAACTATTTGAGGATTGTTCAAAAATTTATAAAAATTACATTTCAGCTTAGAATTGTGTGTTGCTCGACGTAATCTTAGGTATTTTCTGATTAATGTGTTTATTCAAAATGTACTCTTTAGCAGCCTGCTTTATCATTATTTCTATTATTCATTATTAATTCTCGGCGAAATTCGTCTTTAAAATCAAATTCTATGCTTTAATATTATTATTGGTATCATAAATATTTGTGTTCTTTTTCTTGTGTATAAATATCGTACAGCAAATCGTTAGTTAAAGGTATACAAATGCATATTTAAGAGGGTTGATTTCATTTCATTTCATTTCATTTTGTTTTGTTTTGTTTGTGGCCTTTGTCCATTGATAATTAATAGTTTTCAAATTATTTTATTTAATTAAATGTCTGAACAAACTGAACTGATTTTTCGCCTGGGCCACTTATTGTTGTTATCTTATTGTAATACTAATCAATGCGCTTTAGACACACAAGGAGGCATTTAGTACGTATACACATACATATACACATTCATAAACATATACACATACACATTCGTAGACATATGCATACACATATACATACACATATACAATCATTTTTTTTTTAATGGTAATGCGAAACTTAGACTACATTTAGAAACTAAAATCAGTAATAATAGTCTTAATCATGATAATAATAATAATAAAATATAATGTTTATAATAATAATAATAAAATATAATGTTAATAATAATAATAATAATATTTTGTTTTCATCTTCATTTCGATATAATTTCAACATATCAAACTTTAACAGTATGAAAAAAAAAAGTTTTATTTTTTTCTTTAAATCAAAAAGTCTTTTGGAATTTTCGCATATTCATATTCTTTGCTAAAAATATTTACACATGTACATAGAAAATTTAAATTTGATTTTGCAAAAAAAAAAAAGCAAAAAAAAATGAATAGAAATTCTTGTATATTTGCAGGAAAAAATAGGTGTTTTATATGTGCATATGTACATATATCAAATCAGACTTCAACTTTCAAAAAGTTTCGGGATAATAAAGGCAATAAAAAAAAAAATAAAAAAAAAATGGTGTCAATAATTTAAATGTTTTACTTTTTAATGTATAATATTGAGTTAAATTATTATTTTGTTGTGCTTCGTCTGTTTATTATTTATAATTATTTAGCTGATTCGCTTGCTCGCAGTTTATTCACGTATTTATATGGCAGTCGTTATCAGTTTGAGATAATTTGACTTTTCTTGAAAAATCAATTAAAAATTAACAAAAACATATAATATATATATGTATATATATAAATATATATTTATATAAATATATCGCTACAGGGTATACAGCCTAACAAGTGAGCTTAAAAAACTACAAAAGTGTGTGTGTTGTGTGTGGGTGTGTGGGTGTGTATACATTTATATGCTTAGGATTAGGCCTGTGTGGTTTCCTTTCCCTTAGTTGATTCAAATAACCCAATAGTTTAGTTTGTTGATCAGTTGTTGTTTAAACTAAAAAGAGAACAAGAAATAAGTTTGTTTATATTTGTATTTGTATAATCAAGCATATAAAAAGAAGTATATATATATATATTTATCCATCAATCAGTTAATGGCTACAAATTATTTACTGCGATTTGAAATCGTTGAAGGGAAAGAAACTAAGAACTTACGCTGATCGAAGGTGCTTGGATTGATGTAACTGATTAGATCCTGATCAGACATTGTGGTCAGCTCCTGAGGTATCGGTGGCTGCACAGCAACAGCAGCGGCAGCAGCGACGGCTCCAACGGCCGCAGGCAGAATGCTGCCGGCGCTGCTGGGTGCCGATGCCTGTTGGGTCATGACGGCACCATTTGTGGTTACGGCAGCGGTAGCCACCGATTTCTGCAGCGCATTCTCCGTGGCCAGGGCGACAATGAGAGATTCTTGTGGTGTGGGTGGCACAACGGGCAAATGAACAGCGGACAGCGTGGGAAAGACCGCTGCAGCGGCGGCGGCAGCAGCGGCAGCCGCTGCTGCCGCTTCCACAGCAACCGTTTCTGGGGTTGTTGTATGATTTAGCAGTAGATTAACAAGTGGATCATTTGTGGTTGCAGCCGCATTGCCGGCCTGCTGCTGCTGCTGTTGCTGAGCGTGTGGATGTGGCAAGTGTTGTTGATGTTGCTGCTGGTGTTGTTGGTGTTGCTGATGCTGATGTTGATGTTGATGATGATAATGATGCTGTTCCTGCTCCTGTGTGGTTATAAAATCGGCGGCTGCTTTAATAATCATGTTGCTGACTGCCGTCGATGTTGCTGTGGCTGCCACTTCCGGTTGCATAACAACTGGTGTCGGCGGCAGCGTATCGTTCACATCCGCATTTGGCGGACTCATCATAATGTTGCTCAATGCCAGCGCAGCGACAGCTGCATCTTGTTGCGTTGGCTCCGCCTGCATGGCAATGTCATTCAATATCGAATTGGCCATCGTCACCTGATGTGGCGCCAATATGTTGGGCACAACGGCAGCCGCTGCCCCATTTGCCGAACAGAGTATGGTCGATGGTGAGACAGCTGGATTCATAATGATGTCGGTGGACAGTGAGCCATTGGCACTGTTGACGCCTCCCCCAGCAACAGCGGGCCCAGTTGCCAATTGCTGCAAGCCAGCGCCAAGTGCTGCTGCCGGCTCCGAGTTCAATATGATGTCCTGCGTCAGTGGCGAACTGTTTGGCGATTGTGTGTCGCTGCTCGAATGGGAGCTATTTGAATTGTTGCTACTAATCGAAAGGCTGCGCTTCAGCACACTTGGCGCAGATGTTGCAGATGTGTGCGACAAAACGCCCACCTTCTGTTGGAGTATATCGGTTAGGGCATGATCAATCACCGCTGCGGTGGTGAAGATCGCCGGCTCACTTGTCCCATTGCTATTGACAACGGTTGTGGATTTGGTTAGATCATCAATGAACTTGTGCTGCTGCTGCTGTTGCTGCTGCTGCTGCTGCTGCTGTGCCGGTGACTGATGCTGTTGATGCTGCTGCACCACATGCTTCACAATCTCATGCTTGACGGCCAGTTCAACGGCGACAGCAACAGCGGCGGGATCCAGTTCAACGGTCGTTGTGGCAGCAACCGGAAAACCGGGCATACTATTCGACTGGTCGTACATGATTGCATCCAGGCTGTTCTTGCGTGCATAGTGTGCATGATATTGCAGAGCATTGGGACTGCATGGATTGATGAGCGCCTCCGGCGAGAGGTTGTCCTGTGTGGTGAGCGGACTATGCGAACTATTCTCATCGAGCAGTTCACTTTTCAGTGCCGCCTCAGCGCTAAGATGCACCAGCTGCTGCTGCTGCTGCTGATCGGTGATCATCGGTGTGGGGCCAGACAGCGAGGATCGACGTAATCCCATCGGTATCTGTGTGGTTATCGGTGGCGGCATCATGCCCAAATCAATCTCATGCTTCGTCTCGACAACGTTCGCTGCAGTGGCGGCATTGCTAACACCATTCGTCCACACTGCGTTGCCAGCGGATGGGGCGCTGCTCGTGTCCATGAAACTGCCAACATCTACAAAAACAAGAGAAGCTGATTTAGTACACAGGTTGTGGCATTTGCGAGGTTTTTCATGGGCTTTTCTTTTTCTTTTCTTTCTTTTTTTGTCTTTTTTGTGAGTATGGTTTGGGGGTACGGTCGGGGGGTGGGGGGAGTCGAGAATCAACTAAAAAAAAATATTAAACAAAAAATTATAAAGAAAACATATAAAAATATAATATAATACAAAAAAAATGTTGGGGAATTATTATAACTGAGTAAAGCGCTTACTGCTAGCAGTGGGTGTAAACACAGGGGGCAAGAGAGAGAGAGAGAGATAGAGAGAGAGAGAGAGAAAGAGGCAGATAGAGGGAGAGAGAGAGAGAGAAAGAGAGTCAGCTGATTTGGTTGCTTTGAAATAGAGAGCAAATGCTTGAGCAACAATGGCCTACAACTTACACAACTAGTTTGGAACCTTAAAGCTAATACTAAAATTAAGTAAAAAACATTGCTCTCTATTTGTGGAGCAACCACTTCGCTGCGCTCAGTCACTGTTTGGGTGGTTGGGCTGTAAGTACTATATACATATATGTATATAGATATATATATCAATTATATTTTTATTTTTATTGAGCATAGATGGAGCAAGGGGGTCGGGAAGGGATGTGTGTGTGTGTGGGGAGGGGGTCTATGGCAGGGGTATCTATTGCTTTGGGGGCTTGGTGGGTTAAGTCTTATGGCCCAACAGGGCCTACAAAATTAAAGGCTAGTTATTAAACGACTTTATTAGGCTATAAATATATATATAGGTAGGTATAGGTAGGTATCTATCTATGTATATATGTCTTTGGGAAATTGCTTTGATATCGACAGCATTCACAAACTCGCAAAGGCTATCTATTATCGAATTCAGAAATCAAATACACACACACACACACACATACACGCCAACACACATCTGGTGATCCAAATCCAAAAGCAAATGTTTAGCGATGACAAGATTCACACTTACAAAATAGAAGTAGAAGAAGAAGAAGCTACACACACATGAGGCGAGTACGGCACAAAATGCACGAGGCTCCATCGAAAAATACAACAAGAATAATACAACGAACAAACCAACTCTCTCTCTCTCTCTCTTTCATACAACACGCTCGCTCGCTCGCTCGCTCTCTCTCTCTCTCTCACACACACACATTCTTAAATTCAGTCAGACTCGATTTCAGACAGTTCGCGCAAAGCAATTTCCAAGGCAGCAGCTTAAAGTAATTGTTTAAGAACTACGCTTAAAATTTAGATATTTGAATGCACATCATTAAGATCTAGTTAGATTTGTTTTAATCATTACTTTTATTATTATTATACATATATATATATATATTATATATATATGCTTGTGTATAGATCATATATGTATGTAAGTATATGTATGAGTTTTATATGAGATCGTTTAAATTGGTCTGGTTAGTACGAGAATGCTAGATGATAGTCGGAGTGCGAAGAAAATAACATCTTATTATCATAGAAGGTAGAACAGAACAGAACAGAACAGAACATTAACATTAACACTAACCACACACCCACATCCACGCCCACACCCACGCCCACATTGCAGATCTATCAGTTCACCATAGTGGGATTAAGGACCAAGTTCAACTGCACCACCACCTTGTTTATATCATGGGCACATTTTGTTTTATAGTTTTTTTTTTTGTTGTTTTGAGGTATATCTCTAGGCGTAATGCTGAGGCTCTGAAGTGCGAGCAATGCTTTTAAAATTCCACTCGTTCTAGTTGAGTCCCATCACTACTTCTTAAAGAACTTTCTTATAAATGCCCTAAATTGTGCAGCTGACCAGACCCCCCCCCCCCCCCCCCCTCCAAAAAAAGAGGAAGAATAATAATATTAATAAGATATATTGTGCATATACTGTTCCCATTCCCCATTCTCATCGTTATACATAGGCAGAAACTATTGCTTTTTAAACCTTTCGTGAGATGAATCATCATTCTTCATTCAAATATATATATATATATAATAACTGTCTCTAAATTCCCAGGAAACGATCTTCATAAGTTATCGGTATTCGTCATTTATGTAGTAGTATATGTATATATAATAAATCGATAACAGATCAAGTTCAATGATCGATTTCTGCTTATGGATCTAGCCCACTTCTTATGCTGCATTGGATTGAACAAGATTTTTGGCAATTAGTTAATGGGGTATTTGAATATGGTATGTATGTTATATATATGGATGATATGTACCATACTATATATATGTATGTGTAAACACGAGTATATGCGAAACGGTGTTATTTATCGTGTCTTGAGAGTGTATGTGTATGTGTATGTGTATGTTTGTTGTATGTATAGCTAGGTATAAAGTTAATAATAATGGTAGACATATAAATATGTACGAAATGTCAAACGAGGTCAATGGTTCAATATTTTTTTTTTTCTCAAAAAAATTGTTGTTTTTTTCAGTATTTTGTTGGTATTTGTGGATTTTTTTGTTTTGTTTTGTTTTGTATCATCACCAGTACCCTAATCAAGTGGTGCAGAGGGCTCCATGTTGTTGCTGTTGTCTCTCGTGCTGTTTGATGTTTGCTGGCTGGCTGGCTGGCTGTGTGTGTTCCGTGTCGAGTTGAGTTATCCTAGACGCAACGCTGTGGAGATTCTTCATCTGCTCCCTGCAGTTATTCCTGACCATCTGTTTTGTAGAATCGTACTTAAAATGTCTGGGTGTGTGTTTTGTTTTTGAAGGGGGGGTTGATCCGTGTTTCATTTTCATTATTCATATTTATTTATGTATTTATATGTATATATAATTAATATAATTATATATTAATACTTGAATATAATATTTGTTGAGTTCCATTTAAGCTGTGGCGCTTTTATCTTATTGCTGCCTTATTAAGCTGGCTTATTTGATTAATGTGACTGATCTTTTTCGGATTTTGTACTTTTGGGGAATATTCTTGACTAGATTTTGTTTCTTTGTTTCTTTTGTGTTCTTTTTTTCTGTTTTCTTTTATTTTTTGCATTTTATAGCACTCAAAATGGTTACATATTTGACTATATAGTATATTGAGCACCTAAATTGCTAAGAGAAGGGGGGGAGGAAGAATAAAGTAAAAATATATATATGTATATATTTAATTTTTTTTTGTTTTTTTTTGTTGAATTGTTGTAATTAGTGTTGCGCAAAAGTTCCTGCCAGGTGCCCTGAACAAGAATTAGAACGGCTGCCTTCTTTTTTTGCTCTCTTTATTTTAATTTTCATCATCATATTATTCATCTTCATCTTCTTCTTTTTCTTCTTCTTCTTCTTCTTCTTCTGCATCTCCTCTTGCTGCTGATTTGATGCATTTTTGTTATCGGCTATCGGTTATCGGACGTGTCAGTTATCGGTTATCGCTTGTATCGGTTATCGGCTCTCGGTTGAGTCGTCTTTAGCTGCAGCCGCTGGCGTCGTGCGGTGGAAACGTGATCAAAAAACTCTGCATGCATACACACAAACACTCACACTCACACACTCACACACACTCACACACACTCACACACACACAGCAAGAAAATGAAACCCCGAAAACTGCAGTTAACGGCTCCCAAATTAATGTGTTTAACCAGAAAGCATATTCAAAACGAAGAAATCTCAAGCAACGCGTTGCCCTCAAAATTCCTAGAGAATAGCCCCATTAAGATTCGTAATGTGAATACTTAGGTGAATATTTAGGATCTCATCGGCATCATCAATCAGGGAATCCGCAGCAAAAAGGGCAATGGCAATGGCAAAATGAACTAAGCCCACATATAATTTGGGACATTCACACCGCAGAGCTTTTTCGATCAGTTTCCGAGTGGCCTCGTTCATCAGTTGGTTCAGAGGTAGAAATTGAGGCAGAGGACAGCCAGTTATTCGCGCAGTGTATAAACTCTCCATTTTTTGAAAGCTTTCGAGAAAGATTTGTGAAGCGTCGCAGAGTTTCGAGCCATCTCGATTTACAGATTGCATTTGTTCTCGTTTTTTTTTTATCATAAATATTACGTTTTTTTTTAGTTGTTTTCATTTTCCCTTTTTTTTTTTTGCATATTATTTACCTTAATTATTAATTAATTGTGTTTTTGTTTTGATTTTGTAGCTACTTAAATATTATAATTAAGTGATCACTTTTTGTTATAGCTTCCATGCGTTATTCTGTGTCAGTGGCAATAGGCAATATTCGATAGAAGGACGAGGCAAGCAACATTTTAGTGGTGTTTCGGGATGCAATTGCTTTTATGGGGCGGGGCGGGGCATTCATGAAATCTGATAAATCCTGGCAAACCCAGTTGAATTATAGCTCATAATGAGTTGGAATTCGCAAATAAAATTATATATATATATATATATATTAATGAGTGTGTAATATCGATTGAGTGAGGCCCATTGGAAGTATTTGTTAGATGCATTTTTGAGCGTTAGAAATTGTAAATGTGTAAGATGTGATTTCTATTTAGTATTAGTTTTGAATATTCCCAAAAATCTGGTGGATTGTAAGTTTACAATACTCTATTTGATATCCGTTAAATACAATTTCAGCTCAAGTAATTAATTACTTAATTACTAATTCTGCTTGATCGTAAGAATGTATTTTTAGTTACGAAATATGCATTCAAATATGAAGTTCGAAACTTTGTCCCACAGAATAACACAGGAAGGCATCAAAATTGTTCTATTCGATTATTATATTGTTGTAATTAAAATTATATTTAATTATATTATCATTTATGGCTTTATAAATGGCCCTACTACATATCTAATTAGCTAACTGATCAAAAACAAAAAAAAAATACAAATCAAATAAAAAACAGTGAAAAGTATTTTGGTAATCGTTTTTTGTTGATTTCCTTTCGAACTAACTGTCGTAAAACGAGTTAACGCGTTTGAGTACGTATCACATATATATATATATACGATGGATATACATATATGTATTTATGTGTATATATGTGTATATATCTATTTCACAGTTATTGCATACAGACTAACATTAACGTTAACGTTCAAGTGCGTTCACAACTGGCCTGCCTGCGACGACTGCCTGACGGATTTTTGTTTAAATTATTCTTTTTTTTTTTTTTTTTTTTTTTTTTAAATATTCTGGGTTTTTTTTTTGTATATTTTTGTTGTGCATGTGATTCGCTATTGATACGGTTATGATGGTTGATGATGCCTGCAAGGGCGCCGGCTATATATATAATTTTTTTTGCTTCATGTTTTCTTTTTTGGTTTTTGGTTTTTGTTATGTTTATATAGAAATAGTTAACAAATAAATACCTTGGCTAAGAACTGTGCTACTTAACGTGCTGGCCGCCGCTAGTGTCGTATAGCTGCCCTTGGGTGTATAGGTGAAGGTGTGCGGCTCGCTCTTCTTGCCACTGGATATAATGGACACCTGCACGCTGACCGGCTTGAGCAGATTCTGATGCAAGTACGGCGGCACTGTGCAGATCAAATGCGTCTAAAAACGGGCGTCATAATTATTCAAATATTACATTTTACATATATATATATATATATATATATATTTTGTAGACTTACCTGATGCAAATACTCCTTGTCGGGCAGCACGCTCTGCTCCCATAGAGCAGCGGTGCCACCGATAAGCTGCTGGCGCACGGCTATTTCCGTTGCGGGATCATCGCCATTGACGCTGTCGTACGTCTCCTGGAACACAACATGGGTGTCCTTCAAAAAGTTCTTGCCAATGATGAACAACTCCAAGCCGCCGTCAACGGGACAGGAGTTCAGTGATTTCTTGCATATCTCTGGAACGCCCGGTGGCTGAGCTGTAGAAAAAAGACAAATTAATCAAATTAAATATCGATTTGGATATCGATATCGATAAATACTCACTGCAGATGATGGGATTGGAGCAGACCTGCAGCGTTTCGGTGCTGCCATCATCTTTGGTCAGCTGAGTGCGGAATACCATGCGACAACGTGTTGACTTCTTCTTGTTCTTCTGCGCCAGATGCTCGGGGAAACGGTGCTCCACATCGACGTTGCGTTCCTGCAAAGATAAGTATTCCAGATAAGTTTCAGTTTAGTTTTTGAACTGTGTGAGTGGATGAACGTACCTTGAGTATGCCAACGCAATCGCAGGTGACGGTCATGTCCGTTTCGGGCTTGAAGTCAATCTCGATGACCATGGTGCCATCGACCTTCTTCTCGTTGCACTGCGTCGAATTCTTGCCGGCCACCTTGCACGCCTGATAGAACATGTGCGGCACAACGCGTCCAATGTCCGTGCCAATGAATACCTGCAGCACGGCGGACTTAACGTAGCCGGTTAGCCGGACAATGGGAAAGCCGTTGCCGCTGCGATCCTTGACGGCGCCGCGACTACCCTCGGTCTGGTAGCGAGCGCGATGCTGTTGCTCCGGCTGCGACACAATCTCCAGTTGGACATGGCCATCATTGGAGCTGGCGATGCTATTCAGTGGCGTCGTCGGTTGCCTCTTGTTCGCCACACGCGTCACGGTGCGCGTTCCAATAAATCTGCGAAGCGGCAAATTGAACACAACACACAATCAGAAACAGAAACAGAAACGATAGCACCTGAAGATACTCCTCCTTCTTCTCCTCCTCCTCCTTCTCATCCTCCTCCTCCTTCTCATCCTCCTCCTCTGCGACTCATTATAAATCGAATCTAATCTTTAATATAGTTCAAATCATTCCCAAACACAAATACTACACTCAGAGAAAACCAGTCAGCATTTTACTTCTAATTTCTAAGCCAAACCGTTATCTTATATATATATATATATATATATATATATATATATATATATATGAACAAGTATTTTTGTAAATTTAGCATTTGGAATACTGATGAAAAGCGAGCAGCTTTGGCTCTGCCGATTATCCAGGATATATTTGTTTAGTCCTGAGCGTAGTTTGTTTGTCTAAGGACTGTGAACTTTTGCTGGGATTCTAATGGGATATATATATATAATTTGTGGCTACTGTTTGCTGTTTGTTTTGATAAGTATAGTTGTATATATAAGGTATGCTATGCACGAGTATGTGTGTGTTTAGCGTATGCGAGAGTAAATGAATTATGACAAAGAATTTAGTGCAACATGTGCTGGCCAGGATGAAACAACTTGGAAAAGCACAACACACAACACACAAACACACAAACACACACAAACATATATATATATATATATATCAATCGAAATGATTTATGAACTATATAATACACACACAAACACAAACATAGACACCGGCAAAGCAAACATTCCTTAATTTTATATACATTTATTTTTGTTGGTTTTTTGTTTTCTGTTTTTTGTTTTTTGTTTTCTGTTTTTTGTTTTTTGTTTTCTGTTTTTTGTTTTGTTTTCTTGGTATTTGTATATTAACATAAAAGCCATGAAAATAAGCAGCAAGAAATGTGAAAACCAAACAGTTTCAGCTGCACTTTGCAGTTGTTGTTTTTGTTGTCTTTGAATTTTATGCTATTTGATTGATTTTGTTTACACACACACACATACACACACAGAGAGAGAGAGAGAGAGAGACAAAGACGAAAAGAGCGATAGTTAAAGAGAGAGAGAGTGAGAGAGAGAGATAGAGGGAAATAACACACACATCAGCAAGTGTAAATATAAATACAATAATATACAACAAAATTCCAAAAACATATTTTTCGATTTTTCGATTTTTTGATTTTTTGATTTTTCGATTCTGTTGCATTTCAGACTTCGAACCCATTAAATCGGGGCAAAAGTGCTGAAAACATTTCGAGGAATTACTAAACAATTTTTTTTTTTTTTTTTGGCTTTTTTTGTGGCAATTTTATGTTATATTTATAGTTTCTCAATAAAAACAATGAAAACTTTGCAATTTTTTTTTCTTTTTTTTTTGGCTATTTATATTTTTGGCATATTTGGATTTATGCAATTTTGAAAGTAGGTCTTTTTTTTTTTGTTTTTGTCTCTTTACATTTTTGGTAATTTATTTAATTTATTTAATTTGTTGCCTGCTTATTTTTGTGTACCGCTTACTTTGGCTCACTGCTGTGATGATTGCTGCTGATCCTGCAATGGATTTTGTTGTTGATTTTGGGGCCGGCGCTGACGTCGCTGCTGACGCCACTGTTATCTGCAGCAACTGTGGCAATTTTGCGTATAAACTCATCCTCGCTGCATGCATCATCGTTGTCGAGCTCCACCTGATTGCACTCGTATTTCTTGCGCTTGCCACCAGCACGACCAACGCCATTGGTGCTGCTGCTGTTGCTAGTGTTGCTGCTGCAACTGCTGTTGCTCTCATGTTGCTGGTGATGCTGCTGCTGCTGCTGCTGTTGTTGTTGCTGCTGTAGCTGCAAATGTAATCCAGGATAATGAAATTGCTGCTGCTGCTGCTGCTGGTGGTAATGTTGCTGTTGATGCTGCTGCTGCTGCTGCTGTTGTACAGCAATGCCATTCGTATTGAAGATGCCCCCAAAGAGTTCTGAGCTCAGCGTTGGCGTTGACGAAGATGATGACGATGTCGATGTGGCTGTAGCTGTTGTTGTTGCTGCAACCGTTGCCATTGTTTGATTGCTGTCGGTGCCAAAGCCAGTATCCTCATCGTTGCTGTGAACTGTTGCCAATTCATCCACAAATGTTGATATCGATGAGTCCGAATCGATTTCGTCCAGATAGTTGGGCATTTTCTTGGAATGACGCGATCTACATACATACATATTTATTTACATACATATATTCACACACACACACACACACAATATATATCCAATTATATACATATATTATATATATATACATTTCGATACTATTTAATACAATTAATATTTGTTCGATTCGCAAACATCATTTCAATGAATTTAGATTTATTTGAAAGACTTCTGCTCGACATGCATACAACAACATACGTATACAATGGCAAGGCTGTGCACATACATGAAATTGTGAGACCGATCGTAATCAATGAATGAACGCGAATCCAATATTTATGATTGATAATAAAACACATGAAAAGTGATAATCGAGTGATTTGTACGATTCAATCGGAAGCTGAGCTGTGGGCGAATACGAATGCGAATTACAAAGTCAATCGAGAATCGAGAATCGAGTATTGAGAAAGAAGTCGAACTCCATTTGAATAATAATAGAATTTGAAGTAGTTCATTCGAATGCAAATTGAATTTCCGTTCAAATCTTGTTGCTGCCTCACAAAAGTGCAATTGCCACAGAATTGCAAAGAGAACGCGTTCGGAGCACATAAAACAGTTACATTTTTGCCAAGAACTAAAAAACCCAAAATCTCAAAAACTCAAGAACTAAACAATCAACACTTTATTTAATTTAGTAACACTAAAATCATTATTCATCCAATACAGTTGGCATGATGTAAATGATGTAAGGCAAGACAACCGATATATATAGATATAGTATATATATATAACACTCATAACTAGTTTTGAAAACAACAAATGTAAATCATCTTCGAATCTAATTTGATATTACAGAAACTGCACTTTCGAATCGAAGAATGTATTTTTGAGCTTCCAAATCCAAATCTGAATCCGATTCCAAGCCAAATCCAGGTGCAAATGTTATCAGTTGGCAATGAGAAGATTACCAGTGCCACAAATTATTACATTGGCTATGGATTTTGGATTTAATCTGCGACTTATAAAGAAAAATGTTACCAAAAAGTTGACTAACCCAAATGTCCCAAAGTTGGCTAAATAGTGTTGTAGTATTTATTCAAAGGAATACCATTATTTGTTTAGTGCATTATTTTAGCTTAAACGAGAGCTGAGAGGCAGGCGACGAACTTGGCTATAACCGAACTGGCTAATTGAGTCTACAGCTTCAAGTCAATGCCCGTGTGCAGCCAACAAGACACAAAGAACCACACGGAGAGAAAGAGATGGAGAGAGGGGGATAGAGAGAGAGGGGGGGAGAGCAGACTGAAATCAAATTAGCTGCACACACACAACAATAATAATAATTACAACAACATAAAAAAGTGGGTGCAAATGAGAAATGTAAATGCGAAAATCGAATGAAAATTAAAAAAATAAATCCCCAAGTTGGCAGGCAGCGAGGCAGCGAGGCAGCGAGCACTTCAGGCCCATAAAGCAATTAACTTACACACTCGACATTTCGATCGTATAAATCACAGCGCAAGTTGTTCACTCGTTCAATTCGTATTGTGTCAGTAATATAGCAAATATATAGACAGTGATAAGTGATAAGTGATAAGCGCCTCTATTCAAAAGTGTGGCCGGCAACTTAAAACTGCTGCATGCCAACCCCCGATGCCACTGATAAGATACAAACAAATGCGATTACGCTGCGATTACGGGCATGTAATTATACATTATGGCAACAGCACTCACACACACACACACACACATGCAGACAAGACTGCAACAAATGAAATCTAGTCTCTAAGCAGTCATTCACCATGACCTACAATCAACGAAATGCATCGCAAAAAAAAACCCGTCAAACCAATTCAATTTGCGTATTGAATATTTTTTATATTTTATGTTTTTTCTTCACCACTGAAGATCTGGCCAATTATATATATTTGTATATATGTGTGTTAAATGATGTGAGCATGTGAATAATGTATTTAATAATGCACAGATTGAGTTGATATATAGATCGTATTTGCGTGCAATGAGAATTCCCATTTGAAATATTTGCATCATTTTTGCATTCGATTCGGCTTTTTGTGAAATACATTTTTGGCTTAAACTCGTTTGGCTCAAGTGCTGGCCTAAAGAATTTCATATTCATTTCAATTTCAATACGAATCACAAGTATTATTGTAACGCTGACACTCTGCCGTCAATTTGAAAACTATTTTTGAATGCCGCACAAAAAGTTCAACAAAAAAAAAACACAAAAACCACAAACAAATTGAGAAGAACACTTGCATTCGAAGCCAAGTCCAGTTGACAACTGGAGACAACTAAAAATTCACAAATTGAATTTTGTTCTTTTTTTTTGTATATATAATCGAATTAACAGAATTAATTCCCTCAATCAAATTCTGGAACTAAGATAAACAATAAACAATAAACAATAGCTGAAAAGTCTGAATTTAACACCAGTGTGTGTGTGTCTGTGCGTGTGCATATATATATATATATATATATATATATGAATGAGAGCAAGTGCAATGAGTGTGTGTGTGTGGTGTGTGTGTGTGTGTAGCTAAACAGCTGACCGACTGAAAGGGTAGTTGGACTCACCGTGAAACGGGTATCGCGCGTATTAAATGCTGCTGCGGTGTATGTTGCTGTTGCTGTTGCTGCAGCTGTACATGCTGCTGCTGCTGTTGCTGCTGCTGCTGTTGTTGGTGATGCTGCTGCAAGGTGTTGCTGGCGACCGCTGCAGCTGCGGCTGCTGCTGCTGCGGCAACAGTGTTGGTCAAGTCGCTATTTATCACCAGATTTGTGATCTGATTGCTGCTGCTGTTGCTGCTACTTGGACCATTGTTGCTGGCATCGACAGCAGCAACAGTTGTTGCTGTTACGGCACCATTTCGCAGCTCCGTATGCTGATCGAAACCCAAGCCGCTGTCATTGGAATTGTCACAGGGCGGCGGATGCGGTCGCTGTGGTATTCGCTTGCCCGGCACCAGCTTCCCGGGCCCCGTCTGACGACGTAATCGAGAATGGCAAATAAGTACAAATGGCAACGGTTGCACAACTGTTGTCAACTTACCCTGGCAATCGTGTGCAATTTACCGGGCAATCCCTTGCCCGTCTGCCGCTTCGATGGTATGCGAAAGCCTTTGCGATGGATGCGAGGACTCATTGTCGAGTTTGTCGATATCGTCATGCGCATCCCTGCGAATGAAAAACGACAAAAATATCATAAATATCGATAAGAAAAAAAAAAGAGAAATGATATCAATCTTTAGTTTATATATATTCTGAATAGCTACGATTTTGCACTTAATAAACTGATTCGTTTCTTAACCATTGATGGAACGAAAGTGTAGTTTTGGACAAATCCAATTTTTTGCAGTGCAGCATGCCGAGAATTAGTGATATCTAGGATATCTATTATATATAGAAATTGATATAATTTTCCAGCAGTTACAAATATTTCTTCTTCTTTTTTGTTGTTGTTGTTGATAAACGAGATGAGTTGCTGGGGCAAGCAAAGTGTGTCGTAACCTCAAGATAAAACCCGCTCGAACCAGAATTCCACAATGATAGCTAGATAGATAGAAGAAGAACAGAAATCACAATTGCATCCAGCAGTTTGGTGCAACATGCTGTCCACCCAATTAGATCAAGACAAAAAATGTATTTTTGTTTGAATGCGATACAATATTAAAGATGGCATGTATGTATGTGTGTATGTGTATATATATTTATATGTATGTGTATGTGGCCAGACCGAATCAACTGCTTCATTTAAACATACAATGCAAAAATGGTTTGATGCTTGCAACGCAGCTAGCTGCCTTTGCTGCTGCTGCTGCTGCGACTGCTGCTGCTGCGACTGCTGGCTGCTGATAATGCCCCGTAAACGGGAACGATGCTGAGATGGAGCCGTACCAGCAGCCACTAGTCATATAGGCACACGGGGTGCATTGAACTCAATGTCCGCTCTGTGACACACAGGGACACACAAGTGCCACATACGTGTACACTGTGCAAAAATGGCACCCAGAGAATGTTGCACCACTACAAATCGAGTGCCACAAATTTGTGGTAAGTACGATTGTTCTTAGTTAAAAAACCGCTGTACTCGATTCATAGAAGTGTGATTTTTACATCGTATTTTATCACATCCAGAACGATACCTAGATTATTTGCTGAAACACATTTGTTGACACATTTAATAACATCTTAGTTCCAGAATTTGATTGAGGGTGTTAATTCTGGAATGAATCGAGAATCCAATTGAAAACAAAGAAAGGAAATGAAAGTAGAATGCTCCTTAGCTCGACTAGGAGATTCGCTGTTAAATAAGTTCCTTACCCTTTCTTAATAATAATAGTCAGAGCACAATCGATAATCGATATATATCGATATTCGAGAAACTGGGCTTATCGACAAAATAATATAAGCTTGCTCTGTGAGAATTATTATTACAAATGTCAAGTCTCTAACTCTTCTCTTATATAGTCTCTGAAATCGGCTTGTTCCTACAGACGAGCTGACGGACTTGGCTATATCGACTCGGCTGTTGAGGTTGATCAGGAATATATATATATATATATATATTTTAGGAGTCTGCCTATTAATGTTTGCAATGCAAAATTGGGAAATATTTAATTGTGAGTTGCACTTTGAGTAACAGAATATTAGAAATTAGCACACGTTTGTGAGTGCCTTTTTCTTCGAGTGTATGTCTGTATATGCACATAAATAAATGTACTCGCTGCCTAGTCGCAGTAGCTCGATTATTTTGCAGCTGACATTGTGCATGCAAATTGCACATCAAGTTGCGCCTCATTGTTGCAGCCAGTCAGTTTAGGAGGCTCAATTGATGCCCAACCCAATCATCCACCCATCCATCCACCCATCCAGTGGCCAGTTGTTGTCTCTCGCGCATTATCAATGCCCAGTTGCAGTTGCAGATAGCAGCTATAGTTGCTCTACGAGTAGCAGCAACAGCAGCAGCAGCAGCGACAACAACAACAACAACATTGAACAGATAGCTCTACTGATAAGGCCAAGGCGACGCTAATCAAGAGACCCACTCAAATCTGCATTAATGCACACACTGTTGTGGCAGCAAAAAGTGGCACTATTATCATTGCAGCACTTCTGTCTCTGCTATCTGCTAACTGAGCTTTCCCATTTTTAGAATATTGTTTGTTGAAAAATATTTATAATATTTGTTAAAGGAAAACGAAAAACCGTGAAAAATTACAGATTTTTAATTGGATTGCTATACATATATATATATATATATATACATATATAAGTATTCCCCGATCTGAATTCACATATGCCTATTTATGCATTTGCGTATTTTGTATTTGATAAACTTGAATCGCTTTTCGAATTTTGGTATATATACATTATTTGAGGTTTAATTTGTTTTCGATCTGAATATGATAAGCTATCAGCATATTCGAAATCTAAAATTTGAAATATTTATTGAAATTAGTAAATATTGAAATTATACCTTCAATCGTTCTTAGCAATACAAATTGTACACTTCTGAGAATCTTGGGAAGCAAATTAGGATACACACACACACACACACACACACACACACACACACAGTTATTAAGTGTGTTTGGGAATTGTAGTGCCCATTGTTGTCAAGTGATGGTGGTGCTCAGGCCCATAAAGATATTTCTTATAGATAAGCGAGGAGCTATTCATATAGTATGCTTTCACTGTAGAACATGGCTTGGCCACATTTTCGACATTTCGATATCGCATAAATTAAGCATTGATTGTTTTCAAGATAAGATATATATGTATATATATAGAGTGGTGTAGTTCTCAATCGAACAGAACAAAATATTAATAATAACAATAATATTTCGTCAGCAAACATTAATTAAAATCGCGATTATAATTTCTTTTTTTTTTTTGTCTTTGCCACACGATAAGCCTTTTGGCAAATATTTGCCAACGTCAAAAGAATAACCACATTAACACAAAAACAATAATGTATATATATATATATATATATATATATATATATATGTGTGTGTGTGTCAGGATTCATTGCTTTGTGGTAAGTACAAATGTTTTATGTTGTCGCCAAAGGTGCAAAGCCGCACAATAACTGTATTTATGTGTGTGTGACATCATGCGAAAACTTAATCAATATACATCAATATATATAAACATATATACACACATATATATATACACATACGTAAACAAATAAATATTGGCTGGAGAAACGCACGTTGCTGTGCCACAAAAAGCGTTAGCTGATTTTGCCTACATATGTACCTGCCACTGACGCGGCAACTTTATCTAAGCGCCTGTGATAAGACGAAAAACACACACTAACACACACACACACACACACAGACACACACAGACACACCTACACACCCATACGCACAAAGAGCGCGCCTATTCACACGGGCAGGCGACGACGGAGTCGGGGTTTATCTGTGATCTGCACGGCGATAAGATTTTCGTGTTTCTTCTCGGGTCGCCTTTATGTAATTTCCACGGCTTCAATTGGCATACAAAAAACCGGTTTAATTCAATTCACTTTGCATTTTGTATTAAGCGTTGCGGCAATTGGAACGTACAAAATTATATATATATATATATATATATATATATTCAAACTTAAATAAAGTCGACGACTCCGGGCCAACAGTCAAGACAGTTAAAAGCGAAAAGAGTCGGAAGCAAATTCAGAGAAATCAAGAAAATATAATGTTTGTCACAATTCGGTTAAAGCCTTGATTCTTATTTCAAGTCAAGTTTTGGTTGGAAGCATTTGAGTTCTATATAGAAGGGAAAAGATGATAACTTATAGCATTAAATTTAGTTTCTAGTCGAGTTCCTTCAGAAATTTGAAGCTTAACCCAGGAAGAAATTGTACTTGATATTTTGAGAACATACTTTTCAGCATTTTTTCGGTGTGTTTATAGAACTTTCATTCTAGGAAATATAAATTGGGACAGCGAAATGCGCAAGTAAAACAGTTATTTGAGGTTAGCGGATATAGGGCAGATTTAGAAATGAATCTGTAGAGCAGCGGTATTCTATATATAGCAATATAAATGATGCTGCACTGGTGTGGACTTCTTGGCCAACGGGTCAACGTTATCTGTCGTCTTTCAGCAGGCCTTAATCTTATCGCTGGTAATCTAGACAAATGACAATATATAAATAATATTTATATATATACATATATAGAAGAATGAAATTTGAACTCGAGTGGGGGCGGCTCGAAATTAAATCTTTTTTTTATGTGACTCAATTGCGAACGCAAGCAACATGCTTGAATGGGAAGGCGGCGCCAGTTGCTCGGAAGGAACACATAAACTTTTGGATATCAGTTTTCAGTATATATATATATATATATAACGGTGGAATGGTGGAATTAATTTAATGCTTAAGTGCAATTCCAACGTTTCTCCTTTCAATTATAATCCCTTCTGATATACTTTTTACCATTATTATTGCTTCAGAGACTGTGCAAAAGAATTATAGTTGTTGATCAAACCCAATACTTCGCTAATAGATCTTACTAGTAAAAAAAAACTAGTAAAATTTTAAATTATTAACTTAACATTCCACTGGATTATCTAAGGACTATATATAATTATGTGCCTTTTTAGAGAGGATGACCCGAGTCCATAATATATATCCTTCGGCACATCGACGATGTCACTTTGTCTTTTTTTTTGGGATAATTTCGATTTGTGAAATATTTATTCGAAATGCAACATTTTGTGTATCGTTTGTGTTGCAGGCGCAGCTTACCAAAATTGCTTTTGTAATTATGTTGGTATGCATTTGTATTGGAATTATTGTGGTTGTTGCTGTTGTTGTTGTTGTTGTTGTGGTGATGATTGTAGTGATGATGGCCACTGCCATTGTTGTTGCTGTTTGCTGTGTTGTTGTTGTTGTTGTTGCTGTTGTTGCTGTTGATTTTACCGGCAGTACCATTGCCATTATGATGATGGCCAAGACTATGCATTTTGGATGGAATACGATAGCCAGACTCGTAATATTTATACTGATTCTGGGTGAAGCGCATTTTGTTGCCGTTTTCGTTGTTGCTTTTGTTGCTTTTGTTGTAGTTGATTCTATCTTAAATTCATATAAATCAGCATTTGCAGCAGTGAATGAAAAATAGTTGTTGTTGTTGTCTCAAATAATTGAACTGCTAATATTATATTTGGCACGTTTCTTTTGTTTTGTATTTGGAGTTTAATTGTTATTCTCACTTTGATTGTTTAATTGAAGTTATTTGATTGTTGTTGTTGTGTTTGTTGTGTTTATTTGGCATTACAATGATTTGTACATGTTGTTGTTGTTGTTGGTTGTTTAGTTAATGTTCATAATAAATGCATGTTTGCATTTGTGTTTCTTTGTTGTCGTTGTTGTTGTTGTTGTTGTTGTTGTGTTTTCTTTATTACCTATAAAATTCAAGTAACGTTTTTTGTTGTTTTTTTCGTGTTTTAGAAATTAACATTTTTTTTATGATCGTTTGTTTTGTTTTATTCTATATTCAATTCGCATCTGATCTTTATTCTTTTGGCCATAAGTAACGCGAAATCGAATACAGCCATTAAAGCGAAACAACGAAGAAAATCAGTATATGAAATGAAAGCTGACTCTATGCCAGACTGATCGACAGACAGATACCCTATTGAAATGTGTAGTTTACAATAAGTAAGTAAGATTCATATTGCATTTATTTGATTTGATTCTTAATGTTTACGTTAAGCGATTCGACAGAAGACGGCAAGTATCAGATTGCTTAAGCAATTTTCAGACCATAAATCATATCATATACAGAAATGAATAGGGAAAGTCTACAAAGTGTTTTTATAGTCATTAATTTGCAGACATCCTTTACAGAGTATATATAGTATATGGAAATTAAAAATGCCGCCACATTCACTTCAAAACTAAACTGCAGCCACGACGATTATGATTATGACAATGAATGCTAATAATGATCTGATCTGATCTGATCTGATCTGATGTGTGCTAAATGCTAAATTCGCGCCGAGTCAATTTTTGTTACTTTTGATCGTTTTTGGGTTTGGGAAACAAGTTTTGAGGCTGCCTTGAGAGTTTTGATATCTTCCTTATTTTACAGTTATGCATGTGGAGTAAATATTGCTGCAGAACTGGTTCACTCAGCCCTTTTACTTTTCCATCACAATTATTTCCACAACGATGCTAATTGTTTTAATTTTAAAGCATTTAGAGACCAGGAAACAAAATCGCCTGGCGATTGATCTGATGTTCATATCTCTCAGGGTCTATTGAACCCTTTTTGCTGGCAACTTCAAAATATTCGATTAAGAAAGTTGGAAAAATTGGCTTCACCTGGATTTGTTTGTCTGATTTAGGACAGTTGCTCTACTTTTTTACCTACACAATGGTTATCTCATTTATTGGCATTACACAAAGAACCATTATCGAGAGCCTAGTTACAAGCTACACTTCCTTGAAATGATACAATTTATTTGAAACACACAAACTTTTCAAAATAAACCAAATATGCAATAACTATATGTATTCATATGCTTGTTTGATCAAGCAAGTCAGTGCAATCCAAAGGAACTTAGCAAACATTAAGTGTTAATCTTGATTGTGTCACGACACCAATCGACATATGAAGTGCGTAGAGACTCATATCACAGTCATTACTAAATAGTTGCATGAAAAGCAATGCCAAATTCAATGAATTGATTATTAATATATTATATATATATATATACATACATACATAAATACATAAATAGATGCATGCATACATAAATAAATTATAATCACTAATTTGAATTTATTTGCACACATTTTACAATAAATATTGCGAGTTATTGATCTAACCTGAACTAATAAAATCAACATTAAAAACAAAAGGAAAACATTGAATGGCACACCAAAGACAAATATACATGATTGTAGAATAGAATTGAATTGAATCGAATCGAATCGAAACGAAACGTATCGTATCGAATTGAATTCAATCAAATCTCATACCGAATCAAATCTTGAGCGCGAATATTTGTAATGTTTGTGGCTGTAGCTGTTTCTGTGACTGTGGCTGTGGCTGTGGCTGCCCCTCTATGCGATTGCTTCGGACTGGGGCGCTGCTTCGCTCTGATCTGCTCTCACTGTGGCTGGCGGTGGCGCTGATAAGATAAAGCTGCTTAACCACAGCACCGCCGATCGTTCGTTTCGTTAACGTTTTCGTTTCGATTTTGTTTCGGTTTCGGTTTTGTTATGTTGTGTTTCCGTTTCTGTTTTCGGTGTTCCCTGAAAACAGTTTTCCGGATGCAAGCCCGTTTTAAATAAGTAATTGTTGAATTTTTTTTTTTTTTTTGGTTTATTGCTTTGTCGAAATCGGCATCTATCAATAGTTTGTATTTATATTTTCGGCAAAATGCCGATTAAAGATACTGCCGATCGAAAGGCGATCAGCCGACTGCGACGACGGTCAACGATAACAAAGCGGCGACTTTCGATGTCGACGCTCTTTCATTGTTGTTGCTGATTGCCAGCAGCAGCAACAACAACAATAACAACAACAACAAACACGCACGCATACTTAAAGCACACGCGACAAACTCAAACTCACAGTAAAAAATAAAATAAATTAAATAAGTATGTACATTTTTATATAAATAAATATTTAAAAAAATAATAATAATAATAAGTGAAAATAATTTCAAAGCGCGCGTAAAAAAAAAAACACCGTTTAGTCACAACTTGAGCGTCGTGTTGCGAGCACTTACGCTGAGATCGATGAACTAAAATCCTAAGGAACGACAATCCGTAATTATGCCTGGGCCCCGGTGCTTGGTTTCGAATTCCGCCGGCGCTGTAGAGCATCGCGGAAAGAGAGCGAGAGAGCAGTAGCAGCAGCACCAACGACAGCAGCGCGAGCAACAACAAGTGTACGCGTGGTCGCTCGTCGTGCTCATGGCGAGTGACGACAACGGGTTTAATTGACTTCAATGTGTTTGTGAGCGAAGCGCGCGCGACCCTTCGGTCACACTGATTTGTGTTCGTATTTTCGTATTTCGATTCGTATTTGGATTCGGTTTGCAAACGCAAATTGATAAAAAAAAAAAAAAAAAAATTTAAATAAATAAAAAATATGACGTGCACGGCTACCGACGAGTGGGCGGCAGAGTCAATTGAAACCAATATCGATATCGATATGCAAACTGAGAGCAAATAGCTGCTGTTAATGTTAATTAACATCTTTTCCATAAGCCTCTTTCTTCCTATCACTCTCTCTCTCGCTCTCTTTCTTTACGCAATTTTCAGTCAATTTCAGACAGAAAGCAAAAATGTGCAAACTGATCCGTGTTAAAATTTCACACGTACAACCAAATCAGCTAACATATTTATGATGTGTCTATGCAAAGAGTGCAATGTGTTTGGAGCATTTTGGACATTTTGGGCTTTTCAAATTCACACACATACATAAGCCTATACACATTAATATTTGAACTAGCTAAGCACGCTTCACGCACCAGAGCAGCACGACAACAACAGCGAGATCTGTTAACAGCAACATAACAACAACAGTTACGGTGTTAAATTCTTATTGGCCGTTTCATTTCTCGCACCGTGCCAGAAAAAAAAGAAGAAAAAAAATGCCCAAAATGTTGATAAACAAGAAAGCTCGTGCAGCCCTTGGCAACGCCATCGAATAGTGCATACCCTGTCAGACCAGTTGGACCACAACTGTCACATAGTTGTTTTTTACACAATGCTATTTTGAAGCATAAATGCGATCAACGTTTCACCTACATGTTTTTAAAATTATACTAAACATATGCATGTGCTTAAAATGGCTTCTTTAATGAGAAAACTTTAATGCTCTAAGCACAAGAGTATCAAAAAAAGTCATTAAAATAATTTTCGCTGGGCACAGTTCAAACGGTGGTAACATAAGAATCATTTCGTTGGGCACAAATGATAAAAGCAAACAGAAAAATAAATAATAAATAAATAAAATGTATGTATGCTAAATAAATACAGCATACATACATGCTCATATGTAAAGTGTAGTTCAGACAACTATCGGAACAGAAAAAAAAAAACAGCGCACCTCGAAAAAATTATCACAATCAACGAACGCCGCCGCCGTCTTCGTTGCTGTCGTCGTCATCATTATCATCGTGCTGATCGCTTTTCGAGTACTAATGAGTTGGAAATGCGCGATCAGCGCCAAAACATATCAAACGACTCACGCTGGCGCTAGAGAGCCCTATGCGTCTCTCTATTTATCTCTCTCTCACGCTCTCTGTTTACAGAAATTAACACTGACAATGTAACTCATACGCATCGTTGACTTTGATCACTTTATCATTAGCATTAATTAATTGTTCTTTAAAAGCGACTTAAATTGGTTTTGTGTAACGTCCGCCATGCTGTCTGGCCGTCTGTATAAACGCAACTTTTTTCGACACCCTCAAAGATATAGACTACAAACTTGCAATATATACTGGTCTGTGCCTGCGTCAGCCAAAGTGTAAGAATTGGAGTGCTGCGTCCACTAGGGGGCTAGGATATCGATAAAATCGATAATTGCTAATCGAAATCGCCCCGAAAATTCACAAAAGCCTATATTTAAAAGACAAACTTGGACGGTATTTCTTGGTTACACCCACCCTGTTATTTGCTAACTGTTATCCGGTGGTATGTGATACCATATCAAAGTATTTCACAGTTGGTTACGACCGCCTGCAACGTTTCTTTCTTGCTTGGCTTAAATAAGTGCATAGTTCCAGAGTAGAGAAAGCGTAATTTATCACATTCCAAGCGATCCACTTGGATCCACTAACTGAAAGCCATGGCAATGAAATGATCTTTATATTAAACCAAAACAAAGACTAATAGACATAATTAGTCAGTTGAAAGATTGCCCGACTAGAAGATACCATGTACTTTAGTCCGAATAACTCAAATGTTCACTTTAAAGAGCAATTTAATTTTGAGATTCAGGAGAAATGGTATCGAAAAGGTATGCCATCAACCAGTTCATCAAAACTAGCCCGATTTGCACAGGTTGTTTTGACTTCCAGAATAATACTACATTTTAATGTGGAAACCATTTCAATTTTTAAGTACGTTTTTTAATTACATTTATACTACGACTTCATGTTGAAACTGGCTTAAATGGACTTCCCCGTATACACAATTATTTTACTACGAAAATATTAAATGACGTTCCATTTGAAGCTTGAGCGAAAGACGATAATCATTCTTTAACCAGTTTACCAACTTACATTTGTAGATTGTTTGTGCAGTGGAAGTGAAGAATCAGCGAAAGTGAGTGACTATAATCCCACAATTTATTACCATTGATAAACGAACATTTTGATTTTTGAATAATAAACATGACCTTTATTGTTATTGTTATTGTTATTGTTATAGTTTTTTTTTTTTTTTTTTTTTGGGTATTCCTTTTTTGTTATTTCCTGTTGATTTCAGGCCTGGTCTTATAATATGGAAAAATTCCAAAACAAATGAAACATCGTATAAATAATTATAGACGCAAATGTTTTTTAACTTTTTTTTTAATATGTTATGTTGTTGTTGTTGTTGTTATGGCTATTTTGTCGGTTGCAGTTTACAAAAGTACAATAAGCCGCGATAATAAGTACAGGTTTTAACCTTGTACCCAACTCGGATTTGAGCTTCTGTATTTTGTAATTGTTGCTGCTGTTTTTCTTGTTAGCTGGTCGACACGCATTTGCATTGTAGGGTATAATATAATACATTCATGGCTAAGTACAACGACAGCAACAATAAGTACAGCCAAAAGATCACGCAAATATGAGAACAACTGTAATCATCATGGATGATCATCTGTCACAAAAAATGTTATAAATTATACATACGAGATTGGCAAAGGGGTGGGCTGGGTTGGGGTTGGTTGAGGTGGGAGATGGAGGAGGAGGAGGAGGAGGAGGAGTTGAGTTTGGAGTTGAGATTTTGCAAGATGCGTTGATGACTTATCGTGGCTGTATATATATATTTTAATTAGTAAAGATTGAAACCAAAATTTTTGATTTCCTGACGACAGAGAACAGCTACCTTAGGCATTAGGCAAAATTAAACTGTCTCTCAGACCGTAGTCAAGTTGCCCACGTCTAAATTCCAATATTCCTCTGCACGGCTGTACAAAATTGTCACACTGCACTTAAATTGAACATTAATTCCAAATCCAAGTATTATATCAGCGTATCTACTGGTCGAGACTTCTCTCTTTTTCTTCGAACAAAGCACTCAATTGGCACAACCCATAACGGAACGTGCCTATAGCTATGTGGCTGCCCCTTTTCATTCACTCTTAATGCCGATATATTTTATATATACCTACAAATACATACATATATATGCAGACAAGTTTGAAATTTAAATAATGTTAAATGCCCAATCACGATTTCGTACAATTTATTTCGATTAACGCACATCGTGGACTTTATAGGACATCTGTATATGTATATCTATATCTATATATATATATATATATATATGTATGGCGACAGATTCCCAAAAGAAATGACGACACGTTAACATCAAAAACAAACATTAAGTGCACAAATTCGAATGTTTTCAAAACAGATTCGAGCCGCAAGCCAAAAAGAATTTTCAACATTTTTTGTTTTTTTTTTTTCAAGCAAAATGTGAAAGTTGCAGTCGAAAGTAACCGACAGCTTAATATTCTGATAAAAATATGAATGTAGGAATATAACAAATATAGTTCTATAGTTTAAATAAAGCTCCTCTTGGTAAACATGTATGTGTGACTAAAGGGTAAATATAGTATCAAAATTAAGATGCCACAGAAAATACGTCAAAATTTGCGATGCATTCAATGTAAATAGTTTGGCTTGAACAATGACAACCAATTCAAAACAAATATAGAACAATGAATGATACAAAACTATGTGTGTATATGGATGTTTGTATGTAGTTAACTTTTTATTGAAAACGATTTACTGATAGTTTGGATTTTTGTTTTGGCATTTACGTGGCGAGCGCAATTGTTGGTCATAAAATAGCAAAGCAAATAAATCGCGGACGATAACTTCAAAGCGCGCGCTTAATAGTAACAATGCAAAAAAAAAAACAAAAAACAAAAACAAATCAAAACAAAAACAAATCAAAACAAAAATTTGTTCATTAATCTGCTTAAATTTGTTGTAATTGCTGCTGCCTATGGCTGCTATGCGATACAGAGATAACTAAAGTACTAAATTGAGCGATAATTCTTCTCGTAGTACTTTAGTTCCATGATTGTTTGTTTTTTAATTATATCTATTGTGGCAAGCAACAACAACAACAATAAAGTGACAGCCACTCAACAGCAGTGACGATACGCACACAATAACACAAATTACGCATACGACACACATACACACACACACACATATAGCAGAGCAGATTGACGCGAGCAGGCAGCTGTCAATCGCATGAACGGGCAAGCGACAACGGACAACAGACCGTAACAGCAGGAGCAGCAGTAACAGCAGTAACAGCAGCAGCAACTGTTACGTTAACAGTTTGTGTGTAAAGCGGGCAAGACATTTTATTAAAGTCGCGCACGCGCTCAACGCTGTTGTCTTAACATTATCTGAAACTGTTAACTCTCAACTGCTCTAGAAGTATCTTTAAATTATCTTGGAATCATCATCGTTGTCTCATTACAACTATTATTTCCATTTTTATGCCAGCCACTTGACACCTTACGTCAGGACATCGATCCTGCATCTATTTTTAGACAATCCACATGCATTCCGCTGTGGCAAACAGTAACATGCATTTGACATGCCACATGCAGAGAAATATGACAGAATAGGGCGAAATCATAACGCATTCAACCGGATGAATTTGGCGTTAGGTCACGTGGCTTGCATGTTGGCCAGCCAACAGCAGAACGCTTACGCAAGTAAAAGTGCACCACATACACCTAGTTAAATGTTATTCAATATGTGTCCGATTCTTTTTTTAGAGAACTTGGATATAGCCTTTAGCTGCGCATCTGCACGTGGAGTGTGCGAATTTTGAACGTGTTAAGTTGTTTTTGATAAGCCCCTTAGCTTTACTCAGTTCAAATATTGTGATTTATACCCTAGAGGCTGGCAGTCAAGCGCTGCTCAATGATCCAATTGAAACACTGATGATGCACCGACGAGCTTGCGAAATTGGTAAAACTGATTGCTAAATGTGCAAAAATAAAAAAGAAGGCGCCGAAGAGGAAATACTCTTTCACGTATATATGATCTAATTAATGTCAATATAACTCCTCTTAGGGGCATTTTGTGCGGTTTCAAATCAGAACCACAATCTTAACTCTGGCTAAAGCAAACTACTAATTTGGTATCAAATGAGTCAAAAGTCTTATGCATATCATCAAATATATCAATACATAAATATATTAAAGTCAATAAAAAAATATGAAAAACACTAATAAACTCAGCACTCAACCTACTTCAGGTCTACGACTCATTTTTGAAATTACAATTCAATCTTTGAATGAATGCAGTTCGAGCGGTGATTTGATTCGACTGGTTTGCTTAATGCAATTTGAAGCTATTGTTTAGATAATAAATCTAAATTCGTTCAACACTAAAGTTATGTTAAATATATCTATGTATATATATGTATAAGTATATGTATATGTATATATTATTCATATCACCCTATTGCATAACGGACAGACATATTGAAATACTTTATGCAAGGGTATCAAGTTGAAATTAAACTAGTTTTCTCGCGCGCTTGTTATCATTTCATCCAAATTTTACATAATACACACACACACACAAACACACACAAACACACACACACATGTGTGTGCATATGGATTTTGACTATGCTGTGGCTCTGACTATGGAGAGAGAATGTCTCTGATGATTTCCGGGTTATCTCACATGCGCACCCTTTGTCATCTCACTTGCATCACGTGGCATCAGTGGAGAGTGACAAAAATGATGCCCTAACGAGATACCATTAACACATTCCTCCTCCCTGCCCCCTCACTCACTCTATTGTTGTTGTAGTCGGCTAAATTGAGAATAAAGTTCGCCTGCTAATGCTGATAAGCGAAGAAACTTGATTTAAATAGATTTGGTTTCTTGCATAATCTGTATCAGCAAATAAAACATAATCGGGGAATTTAGACTAAAATTACATGTTATGCTAACAATTCTGCTCAGTTCGAGGAAAGTAAGCACCCACTGTATATATGTATGTATGTATGTATGCAATGTATGATACACTTGTATGCATAAGTTTCACATACATATATATACATTTTCAATGAAATCACATATGCAAAGCGTTCGATTTCCTTTTTTTGTTTATCGATTCTAAAGTTAATCGATAAAACTCATTTTCGGTATTTGGTTTCGGTGCGTACCTGTTGGAAGACACAATTTTGAAGAATTTTACGTAGAGTATTAAAATATCGTTAGTTTCAGGTTTCTCAATTTTGTATACACAGACGCAGACACAGACACATACACATACATAACGAATCGGCTCTAATAATGTTCCGCTAAGATTCTTTGGTTCCAATGCGCCCTTTACAAATAATATCAGTAAGCAGAAATGTTCAGATTCCGATTCCGATTCTGAAATTAAATCGATAAAAATGCGCTCCCGATTCCAATTCCTATTCCGGTTTGATGCATCCTTAACAACACAAGTCGTTATGCTGTAACGCTAGAATGTTTTGGTTAATAATTATATCAGTCTCGGTTAGTGGTTCTTGTTAAGTTTTAAACGGCTAACGATTATAGTTGCGATTTGGTAACCTGTTAAAATATTTAATCTCTAAAAGTGGACAGAAGGGTAGTTAAACGTTAGTTGACAAACTTCCCGCATTGTCTGTACATACATTTATATATGTACTATGCATGAATATATATATATATATATAGTGACATATTCAGATCACGCAGATCCCTCATGTCCACACTCACTCACAACAACAACAGCATAGTTCGTCAACAACAAACCCAACTACAACCAGCGATCACAACCAAAAGCGCATGAAGTAATACAACACGCGACTTCGTCAGCATATTTTACAAGAAGTCCATCGTGGGACCCAAACGGACAACCGACACCACCATTAGACTCCGTCGGCGCATTCTTCAAGTGGGCTAGCGTGAAACTCAAGTGAGCCATCCGAATTAGACTCCGTCAGCGCATTTTACAAGTGGGCTAGCGCGAGACCCAAGCGGGCCACCCGACACCTCTCCACCAATGGGACAGCAGCGACAAAGCTACAGCGACTCAGCTACAACACCACAGAAGTAGCAAGGGCGAGGCTCCCTTATAGATTGAACCACTAGCATAAGTAGAGTTATATTTTGTACACCAAACGAATAAGACGTGCTTTTGAATAAAGAATTCTATTTTTTACTAATCGAAACCGTTGTCGAATTTTCAATTGGAGCATTTTCAATTCTCTAATATATAATTATATATATGTATATTTATATTCATGCTACATACATGCAAGATATATAAATAGGCAACTGGAATTATCATATGATCTCATAGATAAAGAAAATATCTAACAGATAACCAATGCTTCTTTTGTTGCTCGGCATAGTTGGGTTGCTGTCTGCTCTTCAATATCTACGAGCTGATAAGGATAAGAATGTGGATGTCATCTCTTCAAACAAAAACATTTTAAACGGATCACAATAATGCTGTACGCGTGTATTCCCAACCAAAGTTTATGATTGATGATTGATGGCGACAAAAGTTAAATCGAAATATTGGGATGTTTTCAATATTTAACCTTGATTTCCGATTTTCGATTATGCATATGTGATAGTTCATTCATAATTATTGCCATTACTTATAGTTAATCTAAAAATATATTGACATAATTCATTCAACTTAACAACCTGCACAGCAACAACAACAACAACAACAAAAGCACACTCGACTAGGGAATACTCTCATGGATCGTTGATACTGAGGCATTCTCATTTATATAGCTCATCAATGTGAATTTACAAACAAATAACAGTAATATGCTGATATGCCTTGCGCTGCTTTCAGATAGGGTATTCACAGTGGGCAACAACAACAACAACAACAAGAACAAATGGCGTGCCAAACACAGAGCTGCTTCCAACCAAACGAAATTTGACCGGTTATAACTACTTTGACTTTGGTGTTTTGTCTATTTTATTTACTTTATTTATTTCAGTCAATTCAAGTAGTGCGAGCGAGAGAGGTTATATTTGATTTTTATGCTGGCTGCCTTGAGGCTGGCTCTGTGTGTGTGTGTGTGTGTTTCTTTGTAAATAGGTGTTTGTCTTTTTTTTGATGGCGTTGATATGAAACTTTGTCTGGTTTTTTTTATTTGTTTTTTTTTTATTTTTTTTTGGCGTACGCCTCACTTGTAATAACTATGGTGACAGCAAAAATCGATAACAATTTCAAGATTTAATTACACTAAATAATATATGCAATTATCAATAAATCATTTAAAACAAAACATTCAAAGTGCTGTGATTCACCGTGTGATTCACCCCAAACCAGTACATAAGCTATATAGAGTACCAACTAAAAGAACCGTGGGATATACCAAAATATGCAAGACTAACGTAAACAAATTAATGAAATTCATACAATTTGTTATATATTTAAATTTTCTTAACTTCCACTTAATTGGTTTACCTTTGGAGATTTAAATCAAATATTCTACGCAAAATAAAACTCTTGAGCTCAAGTAAATATGCGCATTTTTAACAGATATTTGAATAATTATTTTATTTTTGACAAGCGATATATCAGAAAATGTTTTGGATTTTTCTATTTATATTTTTGATACATTTGTAAACAAACAAATTGGGGAACGAAGAGACCGATAAACAAGCAAGAATGGGGGCAGAGAAACCCATGATAGGCCCTGACCGTATTGTGGCATAGGAAGATACACAATACGGCTACAAATCAGGGATGAAGAAAGACTGATGCGGGAACGGAGCTGGGCAGAGACACCAGAAATCCGACAAGCCAGAAGTCTCCTAGCTGGCTATAATCAAAAGCGATTTAAGCAAATGATATCCATGGGGAAGAATAGACTCAGAAAACTCACAGGTCTATTGACAGGACACTGTAGACTGAGAAGTCACCTAACCAAATTAGGTATTTACAGCAGCAACGTATGTAGGTTTTGCGGATACGAGGAGGAATCCTCGATGCACATCCTAAAAGAATGCGTCGCCTTAACCAGGATAAGATGAGGCCAAGGGACATAGAAACCCTCAACCCAACAAAGATTCTAGCATTCGTGCAGGAGTTGGGATTGATGGAAGAGCTGTAGGCTCAGTAAGGGGGCACAATAGACCTTATAGGTCGCAGTGCTAACTTTCCCCAATTATAATAATAAACAAACAAATTACATTATCAACTGATTAATTGGGATCACGAAAATTGCATGGGATATTTGTTTGTCTCGTTTTCAAATTTGCAGGATATGGAAGGAAATGTTCCCGACACCATAAAGAATATATATTCTTTATTGGGATCATTAGCTGACTCGAGATTCTTTCTGCATTTTTAGCCTTTTATATATATATATATCCGATTTATGCTGCAGGCAGCGAATGGGTCGAAAGATGAGTTCCAAATGTATGTGCGGAATATTCAGTAAACAGTCAGCCCAAAAAGAGCTATCATAAGTAAACAAAAATTTGTTCGCAACGAGAAATGTTCGCAAAAAAAACTCTTTAAAAAGTACAAATAACTAAAAAACTAAAAAAAAAAAAAAAAACCAAATAAAAAAAAAACGAAGCATGTTTGTGTGATCTCGAGTAATTTCGCGATTTATTGTGAAATTCGCCAGACGGTAAATGGCTGGGATGAGACAAACATCAATTGTGTATGTGTGCGTATGTGTGTGTCTGTGTGTGTATGCGTGCGTATGTGTTTAGATGTGTGTTAAATATGTATTTACTGTGTCCGTATCTTTATGAGTTGGGCGTGAGCTGTGCGAGCCAGTTGGCCTATAACGACGACGACAACAAATTATTTGTTGCTGATAAGATTTTGTTGACTTTTGCAACTCCAGGAGCAAAGTGAGCAAAGTTTTTACTCTTCTTCTTCTTTATTTTTGTAATTTTTTGTTTAACTACTGCGGGAACTCTCCCATCAGGAAAGAAAGGGATGTGGAATGGGGTCTGGGTATATGGTCTGCTATATATGATAGCTATAACTATGACGTACATTGCAACTGTCAAATGCTGCGCGCGACTCACAGAAATGTGCCAAAGACAACAACAACAACAACAACAACAAAAGATAGAAATACAAACAGCGAGCAGACAGCCGCTGAGCGATGACTTATTGTTGCTCTTGCTGCTTCTGTTGATTGCTTGCTGTGTGTTGCTTTTGGTTTCGATTTTGTTTTTTTGTTTTTCGTTTCTGTTTTTTATTTTGTTGTCACGTGAGGCGTTCATGCGCCGCCGACAGGCTGTTTTTTATCGGTTATTGTGCGCATTTTGGCAGGGTAGCGCCTCAATCGAACGAGAATAAACAAAAAAGCACTAAACTTTGATTTTTTTTTTGTCTCGAATTTATATCAATCAGTCAATCAATCAAGCAATAATAATTGGAATGCAAACAAATCAAAGCAAATTGCAGCCAATTCACCTTAAAACTGCTCGACTAAAAAATACCCAGTTCTATTTTTCTACCAGTTTACATATAAAATTTAAATAAATTTATGTAAATATAAATAAATATTTAGTTAAACAAATAAAATAACGAAAAAATGACAGCTGACAATTATAATCGAAGTGGTGTTGCCCAAGAAAGCTTTACTACAGCAGCTAATCCTGTGTACAAACACTTTTTTCACATACTGTGCACTGTATATACATATATATACATATACAGTTCTAAATATGATCAGATAAAAGCCTCTGCCCGTCTGAATGAAAATTAACAAAGTTTTTCAACCTTGAGCGTGTTTTGCGTGCGTTTTTTTTATTTTTTATTTATTTTTTCTTTTATTATTGCCATTTGCTTTTGTTATTGTTACTATTTTGCGGCGCTTGCGCATAAAAAATCGACTCTGTGACTGTGTGTGTGTGTGTGTGCTTGTGTGTGTGTGTGTGTGTTTGCTGAGTAGTAAACAAATAGATGAAATTATATAGAACGCAAAATGTTAGAGGCACAAAACACAAATTGAAAACATAAGAAAGACAGACAAAAGAAGAAAGAGAGCTGAAGAGAGTGAGTGAGAGCAATCGCAAGAGATAGGCAAAGAGAGACTGACAGACAGAGGAGAGAGAGAGAGAGAGCGTACGAGTCAGAGAGTTCATTAAGAAGTTTACAATTTGGTTGCTGTTGTTTGTCTGACTTTTTTTTTTCTTTTTTTTTTTAGTATTTGCTAATAAATTATTTGGCCATTTAATATTATTTAGCACTTATTTTCTTCGACATTTCTGTGTGTTGAGTCATCCAAATACGAAATTTTCATCAAACACTGACCACAAACGATAAGATAAGATTCATTTCTGGTAAATCATGTTCAGTATTATGAAACACCAACAACAATAATAATGATTTTTTTCTTTTTCTTTTCTTAAATAAACTAAAATTGTTGAAAAACTTTTTAAATGATATCGAAAGAGATTTCGCTGATCACCATGAAGTATATAGTTTTAGTCATTCTCGCAGTCTCTCAGCTATATATTGATGGAACTTTGCACATATGCAATTAAAGGGATGGTTTGGCACCTTTACGTCAAGCATAATAAATACACATTTATCAGTTGTGCCTGGGCGATCTATGCATATCACACACACACCCATCATTTTTCGCAATTCATCTCTATAAAGTACACATAACCATTTCATCATGCCCATTATTTATGGATGTCAAAGCGACTCATGTTTCGTTAAGTGTAAGGTAAAAGTGAACCGATCCTCACATTCAATGAGATGTTATGATCCAGATTTGTTCTCTAGAATACCACATTTAAATTTGTAAACATCTATAATCTCAGGGTTTGCTAATAGTTGAATTAATTCAATATAATTAGTTCTATTAGTTAATTGTAGGTTAGTGAGTGAAACATTGATTCCGAAAGAGTGAGAATTAATTAAATCAATATCGACATTTAATGAACGTAGCTTAAAATCTGATTGCAATTAACATGTTGATGCTGACAAGGTGTTAATATATATATACGTTTATATATAGGTATATAGGGATATATATATACATATTTGTTATATTTTTACAATAGAGCAACAATAGCCAGCAAATTCGACATATGTAACTTTTGTCACATATCACAACAATAGAGAGAGAGAGAGAGAGAGAGAGAGATAGAGGGAGATAGAAAATTAAAGTAAGTTGACAAGTTTTCTGGGGCTCGTCGCATTGTCTTTTGCCTAAAGAGGCAAATAAATAAGGAAATCTTCTCGATTTAGTTGAGTACTTGTGCGGTGGAATAGATTTTGGCTATTTTGATTATCTCTGATAAAGGACTTTGAATTCCTACAATATAAATCTAAAACTAAATTAGAGGACAAATCATAATTCAAATGAAAATCGGTGCGGCACTTTTTACTTGAATTTCGACAAGTTCAATGACCTCCAGCTAGAGTGTGGAACACCCAAACTGTCAACCTTTGGCAACAAGAGATGAAGACTAAAAGACCGCAACAACAACGACAATGCCAAGAACAATATATACACAAATATTAAATAATTGGTAGGTGGTGTCAAAGATAATAATAATGTACATGCTACAAAACAAACAAAAAAAGGGGACGATACTTTTCGACTATATTAGTTGATATTTTGATGAACGAATCCGACATGAGTTCAAGGTTAGCCAAATTGAATAACAACAACAATGACAAGCAACAGAACAACCAGATATATATATTTATATATATATATCTATTTATATATATATACACAGATATGTATAAATACATAAAGCATTGCTGCCTCTTTGTTTGTTTGTTGATGCTAAAAGCTCCCCTAATTTGATGTATATAATATGTAATATAACTAGTAAGAATGCCCTAGTCGAGAGAGCTCGACTACTAAAAACTGCTTGAGCTTGCTGCTGTGAAATTGGTTATTGGATTCGAGTTTTATAATCGATCTCGCTGAACTTCATTATACCCATAAAAAGACGTTTATTAAAAATGATTGTTACGGAAAACATTTTAATATTAATATAAATAATACACTTGTAGAGAAAGAAATCTCAAATTTTGATTACTAGGTATACGTGAGCTGTGATAATTGTGAGTTGTTCTAGTGATGTATGTGTTTGTTGTTGCTTTCGGTAACAACTTGTTTTTCATATCCACTCCGAATCGACTCGAATTCGTTGTCATTTCATTAATATTATTAATTAATTTAACAAATTAGCACCGATGTGTGGATTAATAACAATTGACGTCACAACATTTTACAGCTTCCGTTTAAAGGTATCTATCCGATTATCCTAAACAGTTGATTCAAATGAGTCTCTCAACTCGCCTCGCCTTGCTCTTGGTATGTGCTTATGAAACCGGCTACGAGGGGGATTCACAAAACTGCATCCAACTGATCAACACATCGATTACATATTCAACATTTAATTTCAGAGGCATTTCCGATTGGCCTTTATAATAGCCAGATTGTTGACGGCGGTGTTCTCTAAGTATCGCTGTTGTCTGGCTGCCTTCAATATTTCCAAGAAACATTTTGCAGTTTAGACAATTACTCTTGTCATTGTCGTTGTTAGCTTATAATAATGAAATTTAATGTTCATGTAAACAACAACAACAATTACTAACAAATATTATATCAGAGCGATGCATGCAATCTTTTGAAATCTATTCAAACTCCAAATGCAGTTTGATGTAAATATGTCAAGCAGACGAAATGTTTATGTGACAAAAGATGTGTGAACTTGAAGTGAATCTGTATTAATATCCCAGGCAAGATATGAACAAACTATATATATAAGACTAAATCTATACTCGACTAGTGATGATACTTAAATGGAGTAGCTGACGCTTCCTTCTGCATATCACACCTGATTTTGCCTTTCTTAATGGGTTCACCAATAGAAAAACATATCCGACCATCATGATACACTTATAATTGTTGAAAATTCTCAATTATAGATGTATAAATATTTATTGTCTTCGGGAATACGAAAAAAAAAACAATTAAAATTCGCAAATTGTAAAACGTTTTAGTTTAAATGACAGATTTGAACAGATTTTGTTTAATTTATAGATAAAATCAAGGTTGGTACAAGATCGTATGTAATGCAAATAAAAACTCAATTTCTAATTAAAGGCAAGAATAAATCAGAATTAAAATCAGAAGATTGTAGATTTCGAAATTTTGAGATTTTGATAAAAATATATATTTTCTCTAGTCTCTATTTGTGAGTCTGCATTGGTGTTCAGAGGGTTACTGCTAGCTGGATTAATTCTAAGCACATTAGAGGATTAAATTCATTCGTAGCAAAAACACTAGGTAAAACAACAATACAAAACAACAACAACAACAAACAACAGGAACAATCACTAATCATTTTGTTTAGACGCCGAGTTTCTTTGCTGACTTTGAGTTGAGAAGGAGGGGGAAAGCACAATAGACAAACACAATGGAAACAGCAACAATAACAAAGCAGCAAGACGAGGAGAAGAAGATATACGAATATCTAATGATGCACTGCCGACTTTCATCTGACGATGCCAACAACAAAAACAACTAAAACAGCTAAAACAGCTAAGACAGCTAAGACAGCTAGCAGTGGCAGTTTAGCACAACAACATTTTAATTGAGGTGGGCTCGCCGAAAACAAATACATACATAGAGGTATCTGTGTTTGTACAGCTGCCGTCAAAATAATAGTACTACACACATACATGTATGCATACACTGCAAACAAAAAAAAAACCAAATAGTGAAAATATAATTTTAAAAAATTACGGAAATGGATGCCACAATGCAAAGGTTGTTTTTTTTTCTATAATAATACAATTTAAGAATTTGTCAACACATATTTTTGACAATATTTGTATTTGTGTTCTGAAATCATTGTCATTGTCGTTGATAAGAAGCCAAACAAATTGTTCTTTTTTGTAGAACAGAATTTTGATAAATATTGAGAAATATTATTATGGAATATGGAATATTTGAATATTGGAATATTGGAATACTTTTCAATAAACAGATCAATTAAAACTGTATTATTTTACTCAATAAACTGTAAAGCAAATAGGTCTCAAAACAGTCCAAAGCCGAAAAAAAAATGAATGGAATACTAAAATGAAGCAAGAAATCAAACGGAGTCTGAAAGGCGCTATGAAAGTATTCGGAGAAGCACTACTATCATTTTGACCGCTGCTGTAAATGCAAATTCGTATTTATATATTCGCTGCATGCTACAAGCTGGAGAACAAAATGGCGGCGAGAGAGAATGAGAGCCATATAATTGTGTGGCGCACAATTGTACACACAATTAGATTGATTAGCCTTAACTTGAAATTATTATACGCTCTTCTCGAATGGAAACAAGTGAATAAGCTGCAGCTACCGACTGCCTAATACTCTGTTCGCAGTGCGACAGATGTTGGGGATAGTGCAAATTTGGATACAGTTTATAGGGCAAGACAATCGTTTCAAAATTCGCCAAGGTCTTCTATCGAGTCGTAATTTCAACAACAGCAACAAGATTTGAAGATTCTTGATTGCGAATCTACGATTTTAGTTTCTGGTTCTATAAAATCAAAACTCAAGGAACTGTCAGCTATTATTACATTAGAAACAGGGTATCTATGCAGTTGGTACGCTGCTCGACGCCAAAGGCCGCACTAACGCCCCTTTGATCATTAACTAATCTAGAGAGCAGAAAATTGCATTTAATAAGCAGATGATAAACCGGAGAGCTGTGGAGGTTAATAGCGTCGTCGTCTGTGGGCCTGATCCGTTGACTAAGTCAAGTCACGAGACTTGGCACACACACTCGCACACTGACACACTCACACACTCATACACATACAATCAAAGTTCAAGTTAAATAGTTAAGCCTTCCCGTTTGTGAGAATCTTATGTGAATTATGCGAAATGCAGAACTATCAGAGACAAATCCCCCGCACAGAAAGTGACTAAGCATTTCACAACTTGTTATGGGATATTACTGTCGAATTCAGTAACACGAGTGTGCACTGTAGTGAGTAATACAAAAGTTACAATCTTAAATAGATTTTAATTTGTTTTTTTTGTTGTTGGGTCTTATAATTTTTTTATTAATGCACTTTTTTTTTTGGATAATCTCAATAATAATAATCTCAATGTTTAAAATCAAATCAATGTCGAACCGGAACCGGAAACGGTATCGATGAACGGACACTGAAGCAGTGAATTTCTTAAGCTTTCGATAACTTTGGAAGAACTAAAATCATGCTGATGCAGTTTATTCTATACACAGTAAACAAAAATTAAAGTTCGAAATCGAAGTCACAACTTAAATACGAATACGTCACAATAAATGCGAAGCGCACTTTACGATGGCCGCCAAACTGCAATTCCCTTGACATGCCCGTGTATATATATGGATACATGGCAAGGATTCAAGTGAATTAGACACTCCCCAGAGTTTGCCAGCTTAGCCAAATGGATGTTATTTTTCATTGTTGCTGCTGCTGCTGTTGTTGTTGTTGTTGGCATTGGTATCAGATAGTCAAGTTCTTAGTTTGGTTGTGCACACCAGGGGGCCACTTCCTGGCACGACCTTGTACAAACTATTAAATTGTATTCAATTAACATTAGCAATCAACAACAGCACCACCCAACACCACCCACAAGCACTCCCCCAACGGAAATCAAGTATAATGTATAATGTATAATGCAAACACAAATAGCAACAACAAGAAGAAAACTTTAATCGAGTCATGTCTCGGAAAGTGTCCTTATGAGTTGGGGTTCACAATATTGTTTTCACTGTGTGTTTGTCTTCCAATGTCATGTTTTCTAGGGTATGTTATGGTCCTGCTCCTGCATTCACGCATAGTTTCAATTGAATTGAAAGTATTGTGGCTCAGTTTTGTTGCTGTTGCCACGTGTGTAGACTAGTGGCCTACGCAAACAACGTCCATCCCCACTCTGCCACGAACAATCCAAGAATAATATCGATATACATATGTGTTTATGTGTATACGAGCCGAAAATGCTGTCAACATTGCAGACGATGTCACACAGTGGAACAACATCATTGGCCAAATGTACACAAGTAAAGTGATACGAAAGTGATCGATTTAAGCCACTGTGCAACGCCCCGCTGACGCTCTCAATTATGGCCACACGTGCCCTCTCTATGTTGCGTCAATCAGAGGCGAACAAGAGTCTATTAGTGCTATTATTGATGTTGCTCTTGTTTATTATTGTGGTTGCTGTTGTGTTGTTGTTGCAATCTCTCGTTCTCGTTATCAAAATCAAAATCAAAATCATTTATCTCATATAGACATACACATAAATATGTATCTGGGGTCTGTGCGTCTGTTAAGGTAAAGGTACATAAGTGCCAAGTAAAGTTAAAAAAGATGTAGAAATAAAAAAATATGTAAAAAAAAAAAAACATAAATAGAAAAAAAGTCAGAAAAACAAACCTGTTCCTCCTCCGCGCCCCGCAAACGTTGTGGTCGCCAGCATTGATGAACTGGAACCGGAACCCGCGACGCCGGCTCCACTGGTTTTTGTGTATTTCAAAAGCATCGCGTTCTTGCTGTTGTTTTTGGGTTTTGTTTTTGTTACTTTCTTATCTCTCTATTTTGTATTTTGTGTGTTGACAAAAAAACAACAACAAAAATTAAAACGAATAATTGCACTTTATATATATATTATGTATTGTTTATTTTATGTATCTGTTTTGTTTGTTTATAATGGCTGCGCTGCTTGCTGGGCCAACAGGCTAGCGGTAACTAACCAATAAACTTGGCTAACCCAAAAGTCCGAACGACGTCAACGTCAGCGGCAGCGGGTTCGCTGTGTATTTATTGCTATTTTTAGTGACAATAGTTTTTTGTTCTTTTATTCACGATTGACGCAGGAACGAAGACAGCTCGTTGTTTGTTCTTTCGTTCACCACTCTCCTGTCGCTTTTTTCATATGCCTTGGGTTTTTTGATACAACAATTATATTATTATTATTATTATTCACTATTCACGTAGTGTTTGTTATTGTCGTGTTGGGTTTTCTCTTCAATGCTTTGCTCATATGCTTGCACACGCTTTGCGCGTGTATGTGTGCGTGCGTGCGTGTGTGTGTGTTCGGTTTAATTGTGTCTGCCTTGAAATTGTTTCGATATCTGTTCAACCTGGCTTGGCGTGCATGCATTTCATGCTCTAACTGTGCCCAGTTGCATCCACGACCGTTGCGTATATGCTGCGACAGTGTTAACACGTTTTGCACACGAAAAAAAAAAGAAAGAAGGAAAATAATTGATGCGATATCAGTACGACGATTGCCCTTTAGTTGCATTCAACTGGTTGTGTAGTGCTGCCGGACTGTTGAGAGGTGACCAATGTGGCCAATGTGGCCAGGGCTGGGCAAGCACAATTCAAAATTATCGATATGCGGCTTATCGACTTCGATATACATACATTGTTGACCAGTTGGCAAACATAAACAGCTGATCAATGCGAATTAAAAACAAATAAATTATTAAGTTAAATACATTTATTTGTGTTGACACAATTCCATAGCCTAATGTCATCGGATTTTTGTCTGGTCACATCGCCATATTTGTTCGTTTGATTGCAAATCGTAAATTGATAGGGCGAGTGGCACACAGCAACCACAAAACACACAAAACGGATAAGATTATTCAAAGCGGCGATAATTTGACTGATAAAACATTTGTAGCTCGGGAACAAAGCAACAAAGAGACTGAAACTGGGACTTTAGCCATAGGCATCGCCATCGCTCCACTTAATATGCATTCGCATTGAACGTGAAAACCGAAGCTAGTCAAATTCAAAGCCTCAAACGATGTGCGTCATATTCTTCTATGCAAACTCAGAGCCACAGCCAACGGGCTACAAACTCATCTTGGCCTCCAACCGGGATGAGTTCTTTGCCCGCGACACACAAAGAGCCGCCAAATGGTCAAATGCCGAGCATTGCTACGGAGGTAAGCTAATTAAAACATGTTAGTTCATTAAAGTTAAATAACAAATTTGCAGGCATTGATTTGGAGCCGGGACGCGAGGGTGGCACTTGGCTGGCCATTGGCAGCGAAGGGGGCATCTTCAAAGTGGGCGCATTGCTCAATCTGACGGGGGAGCCACAGCCACGCAATGCAGTCGGTAAACGCAACTTTCATCTTCACTCATTATGCACATTTTATTCATCGTAGAGTTGGACACGCTTGGAAATTGATCACGCTTACGTTTTTCCAAGATACAATCTATCGCAATCTTCGCTTTGCTATATTGTTTGGCATCCGCTATAATAGAATTTAATATTCAATAATTTGCCAAAACACAAGCATACACAGCGGAAACGATCCATGGCAATCGCTTTTCGATTAGAAGATTGATGGCCAAATGTCCTTTAGGATAGCCAGCATGTTTGCCTGCTCGTCGTCTGTTGGACAACCTTATTCTATGATATTATTCCTCCTGTTTCCCTTCCCGCTCATAACTGATAAAGCACACATTTTTTGTTTGTTTCGAAGCGCACAAGAACATTTTGCAACCGCATAATATAACCAAGAACAACTGCTGCCAAAGCAACCCGAACAAAGAGCGCCACTCAAATAACAAACATTTCTTACTAGGACGCGGCATGATCGTGGCGGACTATGTGCGTCAATCGGATGTGCAGCACGACATTAACAATTATAATCAGCATCTGCTGGACGACTGCAACAAATACAGTGCCTTCAATTTTGTTTCCATTGAGATTGGGTAAGCACCAGTTCTGAGTCTGATCTAATCGATACTCATCTGTCTTTATTTAATTGTAGCGACTCCACGCAGCCGGCACAGATCAAACTGTTGAGCAATGTGCCACCGACGCTGGCGAACTTTCAGCAGGGACAATGCTATGGGTTTGGCAACAGTCTGCCCGAGAGTCCCTTCGAGAAGGTGCGCTATGGCCAGATGCAATTCGAACAGATTGTGAGTAGACATGGCCATTCGGATGTGGCCACACTGAGTGCTGAGCTGCTGCAGCTGCTCAAGAACAAGCACAAGTTCTGGCCAGATTGGGAGCTGAAGCGACGTGCCCCAAGCTGGGGCCAGGACCTCAGCGCCTTAAACGTGCATATCGAGGAGCACGGATATGGCAGCCGGACCCATTCCCTAATTCTGGTCGATGCCAACAACAAACTGCACTTCATTGAGGAGACCATGTTGGGATTGAGTCCCAGCGGTGAATGGCAGCGCACCCATATTGAAAAACAATTCGACAGCATTTAAACAATTGGCTTACAAAATAAATTACCCTTTTCGCTCAGAACACAACTAACACTTATATATATAACTGATAACTGGATATATTTAAGTTGTTTAACTTTAATCTAAAATGACTTTTAAAGATAATTGGCTTCAGAACAAAGTGATTCGACTAAATTTGAATACACAGTTAAAAATTCGAATCACAAAACTTGAAGAATAAAAATATGCTATTCTTCAAACTAAACGGTAGCTAGACAGTTATATATACATATCTATATGTATATATGCCACATTTTCCTAATACAGACATTGACTGTGCCAAGGCTTACTAAATACCTGACATAAATATTTTAATTTAATTTAAATAAAATACGCTTGTACATTGAATAACGAGTCATGTCAAATAAACACATTAATAAAGCTAAATATATAGACATATATGTAAATCAGATTTTCAATTGGTATACAGACAACTCAAATTCAAGAATCTTTGGGCTAAATAATTTAAAACGTATTTTTTGAATAACCTTTACGTTTTTCCACAAGTTTTCAGCAAACTCACCAAATTGGCATCAATTTTGTTTCACCTGAAAATTCCCATTAAACATACCATATTTTTGCTTTCCAGTTTATCTGTATGTATATATATATATATATATATATTTTGTATAGTTATGCCAATATCTAACTTGAGTTGCAAACAAATTTATTCATCTCAGAAGCGAGTCTTCAAAAATGCGCTCAATATTTGTCAGTTTCAAATATGTTGAATCACCCAGTACATCTTGCATATATAATGGTTATATATTCACGTACAGTTACAATCTGCTTGTGCAAACATTAATTTAAGTTTATATTGCATATAAACAGTTATGTATATATATAGTTGCAGAGTTGAGAAAAATAACAGCAAATTATACAAAATGATCCAAATTATCTTTATGATGCCGCTCAATTGAGGCCGCACTACTTGTACCTCTTGCCAACACGGCCAGCACCACGTGATGTGCCACCGCTAGTTGATGTCTCCCCAGCACCAGATCCAGCGTTGCGCAGATCGCTTTTGAACTTGCGTAAATTCTTGGCACGGTTGCTGCATGTGGGCAAATAACAACAATTAAGTGGATGCAGCTTGATGCACAAACTTGACTTGGACACAAACTTACCGCTTGTTTAGGGTAGACCTTGAGAGCGGTATGTAGGCATATGGATCCATTTTTCCGCGCTGCTTCATGTCGCCCTTGGCCTTTTTGCTGCTGTACTCGCTGCCCGCTTGCTTTGAGTGTCCACCGCCGCCGCCGGATTTCATAGACATGGCATCGCTGGCTGTGGCTGGTGCTGCGGCGCCATCAAGAGGACGATGTATTCCCTTGCGTGTGCTGGCGCTCGTTTTACCCGAGCGCATGCTTAATGCATCGCTAGCCTGACGCTTGCGCTTGGCGCTAGTTGCCTGATGCAATTCCTCTGCATCGCTGGAGTCCTCCTCCATGCCACGCTTGACATTCCCATTATTACCCGGCTCAAGACCGCTATCCACCGATTCGTCGTCGCTGTCAGAGTCATCATCATCATCATCGTTATTTTTGCCCTGTCCTCGTAGCGCCTTATCGCTAATGATCAGGCGACCATCGTCGGCCGTCTTGAAGCCACCATTGACCAGCTGTGGCTTGGACTTGGACTGCGGTTTGCCGCTTCCCGTGGCAGTCGCTGCAGCCGAGCCACTTGCTGCAAGGAAACAGTTTGAAACTGGAATTGGAATAACGAAGCTTGCTGCTTACTGAGCACATTGCCAATGGACTTGAAATCGGCCAGATCGACAATCTCATCGGCATCCTCGCGTATGTAGGTGCTGCGCGCTTGCTTGGCCTTTGATTTTGATTTGGCCGCACGCTTCTTGGTCGACGAGCCATCCTCCTCCATTTCCATATCTTCCGGCAAATCGGAATCCGAATCGGCCAAAATGTCATCGATGCTGCAAATATGATGCGACAATTGAGTCTGGATATTGAATTGAATATTGATAGTTGATGTTGACGCTTACGTGTAGGTCTTCTGCTCAAGATCATCGCCCAGCTCCTCGTCGGAGCTATCGGCCTGTGCCTCCTCGCTCTGCTTTTTGCGTGTGTCGCGCCGCATCTGCTTGCGTATATTTTTGAGCCGGCGATGCGTGACCTCATCGTCGCCAGGCACAAAGTGTGCCAGTTCCTCTGTGGTGTAGCGTTTGCACAGCTTCTTCAGGAAGTAGCCAATTTGTATGCGGCAATAGCGTTTCGTGTCCTTCGTCATCGCCGATAGCGAACGCATCTGCAAGAGATTCGCTTGATTAGTCAGATTTATTCATCCATCAAATGACGGTACTTACAATCGTCTCCAGGTGATTGGCCACCAGCGGATAGGGTATCACCTTGATGAATGTGATGAGAAAGGCGACGGCTGCTTCGGCCTGGTGTCGCGACTTCTTCACCAGAAACACAGATACCTGCTGGAGCACAAACTCTAGTGTGGTCACAGTTAGATCGTGGCCTTGTTGTTGCAGCACCGCACGAAAGGCGAGAATTGTGTTGGTTATCAGGGATCCATCGCCGGTGAGGCCGACGGTCAGGATGTCAACGAATTCATTAATTTTGCCTGCCTCCATATACAGATTGACAATCAGCTTGATTAGATTTTCGGCCACCTGCTCCTTGCGAGTCGAGAACTCCTTGTAATTGAGCACTGCCTCCGGTATGGCCTTCATCACCAGCTGATCGTTGTACGCCAGATTGCTGCGGCACTCCAGCAGCGACTTGAAACAGCTGTACGCGAATATGTTAATAATTTTGTCAATAATCGCAACTTGAGAGTCGCTCATGAATCGCACTTACTGCAGACGTGATGCCTGACAGACGCTGCACGTGCTGTTGAAGGCCTCCAACAGTATCTGCTGCAATGCCAGGCAATTTTTGCGCGTAAACTTCTGGCATGAGGGCTGATCGGAAGTCATCAGCTCGCGCAGCAATCTGAAAGGTGCCCAATTAGATAGTCTGTTACATAGTCTGCTCTTTGTTGTACTCACTCGTAGGTCTTGCGCTGTTGTTTCTTCATCTTCTGCTCATCGCGGGCGACCAACTTGGACTCATCGTTGCGCAACACGGGCGCCATATATTTCTCGAAATAGGCCTCGATGCGGCGACACTTTTGGACGCGGACAATTGCCGCATTGATGTCAAAGTAGGCATCGTACTCGAAACTGGCCAAAGCGGAGCCCTCCAACAGACTCTGGGCGCTCTTGAAGAGCTGCTCCTGAACATCGGCCGGCGTACGCTCTATATATAGACGTATGACTTCGAGAGCACGCTTACGCTGATCCGCCTCATAGCTGCCGGTTGGCTTCTGTACGTAGATGTTGAAGAGACGCGGCAGAAAATTGCGTGCATGGTGCCCAATTGCCGCATGGCATTCCTCACTCTGACGCTCGTCGAGCAGCTCCAGCAAGCCATCGTAGATGGGTGCACGAAACTCGTGAATGTTTTGCAGGGCATCGCCCAATATTGGCGCCAATTTGCGCAAATAATCCGGATCGCGGGGCTGGCGACAGAAGCCCGGAAACAGACCCCACAGCTGGCAGGACAATAGCTCATAGATATGCGCCTTATTGTTGCCGTTCTCCTCAATGGCAAACTTGCGCCAATTGATCTGGCTATTCATGGCCAACGGCACCACATACTCCATGAAAAACTGCAGGCTCGCCCCATTGACGCCCTCACGCAACAGCGGCAACAGCCAGGAGCGCGCCAGGCACACACCGCCGCCAGACTCGTCCAGCGGTATCGCTCTCAGCACCAGCTCCGGCCCCAGCGCCTTAACGGCACTAATCAGCGTGTGCTCAATCTGCAGACGCAAAGCGCCTTGGCTCTCATAGCGTTTGCCAATTGTCGCCAGCGATGGATTCAGCTCCGCTCTACGTGAATAGTAGAAAAGAATTTTGTTAATAATATTGAGATTAAAGAAAGAAAAAAAATATGTCAATGTCAACAAGTAAGAAGGAACAAGTAGGCCAAGCAGCTGGACCGATACTGAGTACAACTCTCAAATTGAGTACTTCAAATTCAGATTCTGAAGAGTCATTCGTAATTGGAGCTGCGTAAAAATTGAGGTAACTATAAAATGTAAAAGACCAAACGACTAGTTTTCATTCGCTATCACCTGTGCAGTTTGCCAAATATGGGAGAAAATCAGAACGATGTCTTTTATGACAGTGAGTTGGATATCTTGTGCGAGTTTTGCGGCGCATGGTTCGCCCACAGACGCGATATGATCGAGCATCAGACCCATGAGCACAAGGGTGAATGCAAATATATGTGCTTTTATTGTCCGCAAAAGTTCAAATATAAATCCCACAAAGTGCATCATTCGCAATTCCATTCCGGTGAGCGGCCATTCAAGTGCACCGCCTGCGACTGGTCATTCGTTAAAAACAGTGATCTAATACGGCATATGAATACCCACAACACCACGTACCCAAAGTTCGAATGTCCCTTGTGCTACAAGACATACTACTGGAAGACCTCGGTGACCCGGCATATGAAACAGCGCCATCAAGCTTAAGCGAATTTATGGTTGTCAGGAGAGTTATGAAAAGTAACGCCCGTATTGCAGGAGATGGCTTCAAAGCTGAGAAACTAAACTACAACGACTGACGCCCAATGCTTATGATTGTATACATACAAAAATAAATATATAATTTATCTAAAAAAACACAAAAACTTATTATTGTTCGACTTGCCCAAAGTGTTTGCCGCATGCCTCGAAGACAATGGAGAATATGAGTATAACATATTTGGAGATTTCGCCGAATGGGGCATTGAGCACCTTGTGCAGTGAGCCAATAATGCGTGCAACCGATTGACGATGCTGATCGGCCAGTTGCTCGGTGGCACAGGCACGCGCCACACAATCCTGCAGCAGCTCCTTAATGCAATTGGACACACCGATAACAAGTTCGGCGCGCACCGACATCCACAGATCGGTGGTGCACACATCAAAGAGTCGTGGCAGCGCCTGCATACACAAATCGAGCTGTAGCGTGGCCAAATGCAGATGCCCCTCCTTGAGCACCGTGATCCAGGCAAGCGTTTGCCGGACATCGCTGCGATCTGGACGATACTCGCGTATGGCCGCCAGCAGCTTGGCGCACAACGTTGCATTCAAATTCGAGCTGCGCGTGAGAAAGAGAGTGTGCAGCGCCTGAAAGCAATTGGTACGGACGAGCACATTCGACACTGTCATTATGGACAGCAGCTGCTCACAAACATTGCGTATGTCCTCGGTGCGAAAGGCGGCCAGCGTATCCTTGAGCAAGGCCAACGTATGCAATACGGTCGTCTGTTGATTCGCCAACACTTCCGGCTTGAATTGGGCCAAACAGAATTTCATCACACGACTGCTGGCCGGATGGTTCTTTGGCTGCTGCTGCTGCGTCTGCTTCTCCTTATTCTTATCACTATCATTATCATTATCATCTTCCTCGTCGTTAGCAACTGGTTGTGGTGGCATCATGAAGCAGCTGCCATGTATGATAGAGACGACCGCGTGCTGTGCTGCCTTACGTATTTTGGGCCTGGAGTGAATGCTGAAAGCGAGCAGCGCATCAAAGTACTGTAATGTGGAGCTGTTCGACCAGGTTGCAAAGTCCTGGGCGCGCAACAGTACTGACAAGCAGCCAATCAGCTAAAAGTCGTCAACATAAATAAAGTTTGAATTCAAATGATTGAAATTATGAATGGGAATAAAACACGCAGTGAATTTACTTACATAGCGTATAACAGATTGATTGCTGGAATCAAGGAAACGCTGCAGCAGCTGCTGAACTGTGGCCGCTGTCTGATCGAATCGTTTGCGCAGCACTGGTGCCGGCACAGACTTGATGCCCATCGAGAGGAGCGCAACGGCGGCAATGATGTCGCGCTCCTCGGTGGTGGCCTCGATTTGACTGATGAGGAGCAGAAAGTATTCGGTGGATGATTCGTTGCCGCCACGTTCACGTATTATTTCTGTCAATGCGCTCAAAATTGCCAGCATTTCCTTGTGCAAATCGGAGGACGCACGAAAGCCGGTGAGCAGCTTGTTGAAGCTCATGTTTCTGCAGCTGGTGTAGTTCGAGGCAAATGTCTGAAAGGTGTTGAATGTGCCGGCGGGCTGTGTGCCGTTGCCGATGCCAGTGCCCCCGCCCGACATGCCGTCATCATCGTCCAGCGTAACAAATATCAAGCTGTGGGCCACATCGTTGACAGTTGTATCCGCTTTGTACGCCTGGCGCTGTTCGTGCTTGTGCACGGCCTCCATGGTGAATCCGTTGGCTGAGCCCGATGCAGCTGCACACAAAAATACCAATAAAATACTCATATATGTATATATATATATTTTTGTGCATCAACCTACCCAGATTCAAATTTGGCTGAAAGAAACGCGACTGTGCTTTCAAGCGATGTTTCATTTGATCCGGATTCGATACGGCTGACTGGCCCTTGCTCCAGTTCTTGCCCTTGCCATGGCGTTTCAATTTCGAACGAAATTTACCCATTTGCAGACGTTGCGTGCACACTTGTGCACAATAAAATGCTAGAGTCAAACACGTGCAGCACAAAAACACACTACAAAAAATCGGGCAACATGGTTTGTTTGATATCGCAATTAACGATCGATATCGTTGATGAACAACAGGCTGTTGCCAGCTAAGCGGCGTTGCCAGCTGGTCGGCATGTCGATAGGTGGCACTCGATATTTGGGGCCACCACCACCACAATGAAAACAAAAAACTGTCGTGCAATACAAAAGAGCGCAGCGGCTAATACTATTAACAAAATACAATATGGTAAACGCTGCTCGGCACACTACTAAAGATCGGGCAACATGGTTTGTTTGATATCGCAATTAACGATCGATATCGTTGATGAACAACAGGCTGTTGCCAGCTAAGCGGCGTTGCCAGCTGGTCGGCATATCGATAGGTTGCATTCGATATTTTGGGCCACCACCACCACAATGAAAACAAATAATCCTCGTGCAATGCAAAAGAGCGCAGCGGCTTATATTATTTACAAAATATAATGTGGTAAACGCTGCTCGGCAGCACCAAGGCGAACCTCAATGCACATCGGCACATGGATATCAAATGCAACAATTATAACAGTGAATCAATTGCATTTATTTTAATGTAAATGCCTAATTCCCTTCCGAGTGTGCCCAAATTTTCAAATTCTATTCAAATTAATATGTATAACTACAAAAAATTCAGATTGTATAATCTTTATGTAGAACAAAAATGTTTTTCAAGGAGGAGGAGTCAAGGAGGACCCTTGTCGGAAAGACAGGTAAAGACGTGAACAGCCATATAATAAAACCTTCGCGACAGGATATAAGTCAAGACGCACTTACAGCACTAAATATGTAGCTAGATAATGTCTTAAGTAGGATAAGAATACTTGTAGATAATTTTAACATAATTAAAAAGTTCCAACAAACCTGCCGAAGTATTTTTCTCTTGGTATCACTATTTCCGTGTACTTGTATTTGATTATAATTATGCTGCAGGTCGTGAATTATACAGTGACCCTGTTCTCAGAAACCAGCTCTTTTTTTTTTTATCACATTTGACCTTTATATGAGAGCTGGATTCAAAGTTGAAAACGCTATTTGAAATTGTTAAAATTATACTCTCGACAAATGGTCTTCGGGACGATCCAATACTTTTCAAGGCCATAACTTTGTCAATAGTGACCCTATTTTCAAAAACCAGGGCATTTTTATGAAACTGGAACCATTGGATACAATTGTAAATAAAAACAAAATAATATCGTTGTAATGGAATTGCTCATATTTTAAAAATTAGTTGGTTGTATAATTTACAATAGTTTTCGAAAGTAAATCTAATCTCTTTCCTAACCTACTAAAATCTAAATGAGTTGCATATATCTCAAATTATTATTATTATTTATGTTTTAAAATCCATTTCATGTTTCCGAAATAAATTGTAATTTCTGATTCTTGGGGACTTTTACAAACTTTCCTTATCCTTTTCACTATCCATCTAAAATAAATATATCAACTACAAATGCGAACTTAAATTATTCAAAACTTTACTTATGTATACGCTTGCTAAAATGAATTTTCAATACTTTCTTAAGTACTTTAATTCAAACTAAACTGCCAATTTTAAACAATATTACTAATGCAATCCGCTTGATTTATAGCGGATACTTTAAGCACAGACTGCTTTGGTGTGAATATTTATGTACATTTCAATATGATTTGTATATTTATAAAGCTGTCAGCTCACAGTCAAGTAAAATAACTAAACATTATTTTAAATTTTTTTTGAAACGAATCGACTACAAAATTTCATCTGGTTTAACTTTTTTTCGTCTCTCAGTACCACGTACCCCACACCAACCCACAGCAAACGTTGTACATCATCGCAAAATCTACACAGACCTCGAGGTGTTCAAAGAATCCTTCAGCTTGCATACTTGATTAGATACAAAGATGCTGATCCATCGCAGGCTCTTCGGGCAATCGAATGGCCACGAGTTTCAGGTAAGTGTCTAATAAGGAACTAAACGGGCCTAAACTGTAAGTTTCATCATTTACGGCAGTTTAAGAACCCGGACTCAATCAAAGACGCCGTCGCGCGCTACAATATGCAACGGACCTCGGAGCGGTATGAGATCAGGAAGGAACGAGATGCGCATAGGCCGTGCAAGACCCTATTCCATAAGATACGCAGCACTGACTGCGATGTGCACGGTTTGGTCCAGTCACGTGACCAGGATGTCCAGACCCAAATGTCCAAGGGGCTCTCGGATGGCAGCAGTGACAGCCAGCTCGAGCAGGACTATTATGACCAGCAGCAGCAGCACCACCATAAGCGATTGGCCGGCGGAGCAGATGCGCTGCCTATAGCCAAGAAGAAGGTGCGCAGCCGCCAGCCAAAGCGTGGCCAAATCAAACCCAAACAAACGGATACGCTTACATATGAGGCGTGCATCGAGGGACTGTATCGCGAGGTGTGCGCTGAGCTGAAACTAATTCAACAATCCCAGCCACAAGATGCCGCGAACAGAAAGCGCAAATCGAAGCAGCAACATGGCAACCAGAAACATCAGTCCATCCCCAGGCCGGATAAAGAGAAGAAAAAGCCGTTGGGAAGCACCACCAATCAATCGAATACCGATTTGCTGATGCAGCGCATAAAACAGATGCTAGCCGCATCCGATGAGGACAATCGAAAGTCGCAGGCGCAGTGGATGGACATTATACCACCGTTTATGATGCGCCAGATGCCCCCGGTGTTGGTGATGAACTCGGAGCAGCCAGGCTGTTCTGGTGAGCCGGCGACCAACGATCAGCAGCAGCTGCAGGAGTATGCCAATCATCCTGGCTACATGCGCTACACTGAATCAATGCCCCATAATCCCAGTGAGCCGAGTGCTGGCAGCACAGGTGACAACCCCTGCTCTATCCAACTGCTGCCGCATCCGCACTGGTTCAGCTTAAGGCGCAGTCCGCGATCAATGGATTATGCGTCGCAAAGATCGGAGAGAGACAATTGTACGCTCCGCAAATCACCAGAAGAGGAGCAGGAGAGGCGAACTTCTATGGCAGTTGTTGCCCGGCAACAGTCGTCGGCCGGCAGGAATGCAAGGAAGACAAAGCCGGCGCTGGCAAAGCAATGTCAACCTGGTAGACGCGACAAGACCAGGCCGCTGGGACAGATATCGACGACGCTGGCAATGATTCCGTTGCCGAGGCGCCGCAAGACACGCAACGTGATCTGTACGCGTTCGCTAGAGAAGCTCAAGCATCAGAAGACTGCCATTTACAGTAAGATCTCAATGACTCAGGAGCACCTAATTACGGCACTGGATCGGCTGCATGGCAGCCTCATCCAGTTGCCAACGTCGTTGCCGACGCATCGCAGCCACCCAAGCAGTCAGGAGAAGCAGCGACGCGAAAGGAACGCATTCAATTTCTGCGTTCGCTTCACGCGCAACTTTTTGTACCCGTTGCGTGGCATGATCGAGGATGTCCGCCGCACGCCAGTGGCCAGCTTCAACAGCGCCACCTCGAACGATGCCAGCCAGCGGGTGGTGTGCGTCTACGCGCTGATGCTGCACTCGATTGGCAAGTATCAGCAACATATTCGCTACTTTCTGCGGGACAAGGTGCCGCAGAAGCTGAGCGCCCTCATCGAGATGATGTACACGGTGACGACTGTCTGCCTGCAGAAGGGTGTGCTCGATCGCCAGGATCCTGTTGTGGAGTGTCTGCAGCAGCGCTGCACCAGTTTCCTCACCCTCATCGAGGACATGCAAGAGGAGCGATTCCTGATGGCCCGCGAGACCCACAGGCGCCTCCATGGCCACAATCATTATCGCTACGATCTCAAGATGTGCCTCAACGATCTGAAGATGTACGAGCCGCGGCTGGTGCCCAAGGAGCCGACGGCAGAGAAGCGTCGTCGTCGTGCATCATCGTTGCGGAAGTCGAAACTGCTTGCGGTGCCGAACAACGGCAAATCCCAGCCGGGGCCGCTCAAATCATCATCACTGTCTGAAGTGCAGCTGGAGCAGCGCGACATCGACACAGTGAACACCCACATCGAGTGCGTGCAGTGCGGCGAGGCTGATTATCCGGAGCCGGAGCCCAGCGATAATCAGAATCATCAGCTGACAAACACACTGGAATTGCTGAAGCAGTCGGGTCAGGAGAAACGTGAGCTGCATAAGCAGCTCCTCGAGGCCATGGAGCATGTGACCAAGGCAGAGGTGCGCGAGGTTCTCGATCCCCTTGTCCGCTCCTTGGGTGCCATGCTGGATAGAAAGGTAATTTATATGGCCAATAGTTGCTTCGTTTGTGATTTCAATTTAACGTCTAAAAATCTTTGCTTTCAGATGCAGCTCAACAAATATTAGCAACAAGTAAGGAACAAAAACAAAGCAAAACATTTTCGACAAACTAAATTATTATGTTAAATGAACTAACTAAAAAGATCCATATGGATGTTGTGATCTTTGTTGAGGATCAATAAAATTAATATTTGGATTCATTATAATTAAATCGTCTAACTACTTGTTTAAAGTTGTTTCTTTCAGCGATCCCAGAAAGTATATATTTTTGTGTATATTCTTCATCAATATCGAAATGGGCAACCGACCCACAAAAAAAAATGTAAATTTTCCATTAGGAAATAAATTTCAAAATGTTATAAATTAATTCCTAAAATAAGAAACGCATCAGTCAGATATATCCTGATCATGAGGACTATAGTAAATAATGAGTTCATTAATTGAGTAAAATGCTGAACATCACGATTAATTTTCATATATATTTGACATAAAATATTTTGTAGAGCTTGAGAATCACAATACAATTTAGAAAGAGATAACATGGGGGGCAGAGATAGACACAAATGGTGAGAGTGAGAGGGAGCGAGGGAGAGAGGGATGGCGAGAGTGTGAAGCTGGCGAGTGTTGTTCTTCTTGTGTAGCATAAATACTTAAAACAATTATTTAGTTTAATCTTAATACGGTTAATCACGCAGACAAGGCTACACTCGCCACACCCACACACCGACATCCAACTACACGCACATACTTGTTGAGCACACTCCTCCTTCTGGCAGGTGTTTGAAATGCATTTTTCATGTAAAATGCATCTTATAAATAAATGTTTTCTTTTGCAATCCAATTCAGCAAATTGTGGAGCAGCAGACGAAGGAGGTTTGCTCGAGTATGTAAACAGGGGTCACATAGAGAGAGTAAGAGAGAGAGAGAGAGAGAGAGTGAGGACTTAGATGTAGTCGGACTCTTTGCCCTTTGGTTAGCTTGAACTTGAACTTGAATGTTGAGTTGACAATCGAATTTCATGTGTGTAAACTCTAGAAGTTTTTTATATGTTTTAAGTTGTGTGTGTGTGTGTGTATATGTGTCTGCTTGTGCAAAGGGAAGGGAATAAGGGTGTGCCGAGTAAGGGTATAGCCGCCTAGCCGGAACAGGCAGCGCACAGTGGCTGCTCATCCTCGATGGCAAACATGCTCTCCGTTATGGGCGTCTGGCACTTCTGCAATCGAAAGTAGGACAGTAAATAATGTAAATAATGTATGTATATATATAGATCATTCACCTTGCACTTGAAGCACTCCCGATGCCACTTGCCTTTGAGCGCAACAATTGCATTCTCCGAGATGATCTTGGTGCAGCCAGCGCAGCGGGCCGCAAACATTTGTTCGAAGTCGATGCGACAATAGGCTTTCCCGTCCCGCTGGAAGAAGGAGGTGCCCACCAGTGGCTTCTTGCATGGACCGGCACAAACGAAGCATTCCTCATGCCACGACTGATCCATGGCCTTGATGGTGCGCTGCATCAAAAATGCAAATGTGGATCAACTTAAAGTACTTAAAATCAGTTATCGTATGTCAAACGCAAATCAAGTATAATAATAATAATAATATGTATAGCAATAAAAGACAGAATTACAAAAGTGCATAAGAAACGCAATTTCGTTAACTAAAACGCATTTTCGTATTGCGTATAACAAACTATTAGCAGCAGGCACTAATTAATGCAATATAATAATAGACACGATTGCACTTATCAAAATTGATCTGAAAACAATCACATTAAATACATATACATATGGATGACCCGTAGCCGTGTACATAATCATAATCTCAATCGAAGCCAATCAATCGCACACACCCAGTCCCAGTTTGATGACCTTGCCTCATGTGTGAACACAAACGATGCTTCGTGGGCAGAGCCAACAATTTCAGCACGAAGTATCGAATTGAAAATATTCTTTCCATTTTGAGTCACTGCCAAATTAAACGCGCGGTTGCACTCAAAATCGTCGCTAGCCAACTACAACTGCAAATTTAACTGCCTGTTACATTTTAGACATGCAGTTAATCGAAACTGCAAAATTTCTCATCATGAAAAAATATTTGTGATTAATCGTTTTATTTATAGCCTTGCAGTGGATACTTTTGTTTTGACGTGAAGTTTGTAACGCATTGGATGAGACAGCTATGACCCCCCCTCGAGGTGTGTACATACAGTGGCGGACACATTATTTTGAACAATGTCAAAGAAAAAAAGTAATTGCCTGCCATAAGCTAATTATTCATTATTTTTCAAAAATTCCAAAGACCGATGGTAGATACATATATTAACCACCCAAATTAATATATGACCCCAATACACTGGGATTTCCCCACCTGCTAGGTAGGATTATAAAAATGTTGCCTACTTCAAGGAGCTCGCTTCATTTGGATGAGTATAAATAAAATAATATATTTGGCGTATAAAACTTAAATACGAATGTTAATACTTAGTATTATATCCTTTAGCCTTAACTACTTCCCTTAATCTATTATTCATCGAAGATACCAGCTTCCTGGTAGTTTCTGGGCTGATTTTGCTCCACTCTTCCCGTAAAGCATTTTTGAGGTCTTCTTTGCTGGATATGCTGTGCTTCCGGATGTGATTTTCCAGCACAGCCCACAAATTCTCAATGACATTTAAATCTGGAGACTGGGCCGGCGGAATTATCATGTGGGGGCAGTTCCTGTTGAGCCAGGACTGTACTATCTTGGCCTTATGCTTGGGATCGTTGTCGTGGTTGAACCGGAAAGTACGTCGGATTCCCACCTTCTCGGCACTTTGGAGTAAATTTTAATTTAGTATGTTAAAGTACACATTCTTGTCCATTGTTGTTCCAAAAATCACAAAATTCCCGAATCCGGCTGACGAGATACATACTCATACCATGTCACTTGCTCCACCATGCTTGACTGTTGTCTTTACGTGTTTGGGATTCAGCTCAGTATTGGGCTGTCGCCACTCATAACTCCGTCCGTCTGAGTCAAATATGGTGAATTTGGACTCATCTGCAAATATAACAGTGTTCCAGAACTCCAAATCCTTGTCCAAGTGGTTTTGGCGAACGTCATCCAAGTCCCTTTATTTTTCACGCTTATAAATTGCTTTTTCCGTGGAACTCGGGCATTAAAGTCATGTGTCCGCAGAATCCTGAGCACAGTTTCCACACAGCACTTTTTCGCCAATTCATCCTGCACCTGTGGAGCCACTTTTGGAGCCGATAGCTTGGGAGATCCCCTTATTATCCCGGTGATCTTTTGCTCCTCCTCTTCGGTGAAAATCTTGTTTGGTGCCATTCTGGCCTTGCCCTTAATCCGATTGGCGTCGACGAAGCGCCAAATGATGATATTCACAGTTGAGTTGCTCAGATTGACCATTTCAGCTATTTCGCGATATGAATATCCGCTTTTGTGGTGTTCCAGGATGAGTTTCCGTTGCGCAATGGTAGTCCGTTTGTCCATAGTTCTTGTTGGCTTATTGCACCCGAGATGCAGGATGAAACTAAACTGAATACGCAGGATTGGTATATTTATAACGAAAATACTCAACTATAGGTAAAAAATTCGGGTTTTATGGCACCCAGGTGTCCATAATGTACCTGCTCCAAAAAAAAATTTCCCAAAAAAAAGGGTACTTTTTACATAATCCTACCTAGCAGGTGGGGAAACCCCAGTGTATTGGGGTCATATATTAATTTTGGTGGTTAATATATGTATCTACCATCGGTCTTTGAAATTTTTGAAAAATAATGAATGATTAGTTTATGGCAGGCAATTACTTTTTTTCTTTGACATTGTTCCAAATAAGGTGTCCGCCACTGTATATATTGATGATCAGCACACTGGACGAGTCGACATACTGTACAGTAGTACTATAACATATAGCTCCCATTGGGAAAATTTAGATTTGTCCAAGTGTTAACAACTAAAATTACAATCTGTAATACTATAGAAGATACACTTCAGTGAGGTTCATTCTTGTCTGAACATAGCTTCATGGAAATTGACCTTTGATATGTGTAAAATATTTTATTTATATATAGTATCATAGTATACTCAAGATTTCATCATCGGTCAGCAATCAACAATTTCCACCCACTTTATGGATATATGATATAAAAAATAAACAAGAATTTGACTCATCAATTAATTATTACATTTAGTGAGCACTACATCAAGATATCATACTATATGAGCAGTTTGCAGTTAGCTGTCACTGACGATGATACTATAGTATTCATACCTCGTGCATCTATTATATATATTATGGTACGTACGAGTAAAATATAATCAGTTCCCCGTGCATTACAAGCGCCGTAGATTATAAGAACAAATGTTGACAATATTAATTACAATTGCCGCTCGCCCACGCTCGTAAACGCCAAAGTTTATGGCAAACAGACTACGCCTCGATGACGATGTCATCAATGTTGATCTTACGTCGATGATATTCTGGCACTGTGACTGCGACTGGGACTGGGACAGGGACTGGAAGCGATACGATGCGATGCTTGGCACATAAAATACACAGAGGGAACAAGTACGGACTCAATTTAAGTTGGAATGGCCTCGAATCAAGGGTTCGTCATTCGAGTGATTAGTTTAGCAATGTATAAACTTTTAAGGCTTAGTAACTATTATTAATAATAATACTAATAAGAATAATAATATAAAACTATACAAAATTATATTATTATTAGAAGAGACAATCCTAGGACCAAGCACAACAAATTCTAGTATAATTACTAGAAATAATAAACGTTAAAATTCGATTTTTGATTTTCGGAATGTTCATTTTGAGTGTAAAACGCATGATTTTCTCTCTGTGTACTTACCTCCAGGATGGGCAGCTTGCAGCCAAAGCAGGCGCCCGCATAGTTGTTAAGAAAGCACTCGGAGCAGACTGGCTCCCCGTTCTGTATGTTGAAGGTGGTCTCTATCATGGGGCCCTGGCAGTGCTTGCAGACGAAGTGCTCCGGATGCCAGTTCTTGCCCAGGGCGGTAATGACGCGATTTTCTATGACCTCATTGCACTTGTGACAGACCGATGGTATCTCCGACTGAATGAATTTTCGAATGGAGATAAGAACAGAATTACAATTTATTATTTAGAATGCGAATCACGTCGACAAAGGCTTTCAAATATTTCATAATATAATTTCACAGCTAAATGCTTGGAATGGACGAATACATATACGTAATGTCCAAAAGGGGCAAAGAGGTTGTGCCTTGAGTTCATAAACCACAGCAGCAACAATAATAAAAATAACAACAAAAATAAAATAAAACAATAACAAAACATTTGCGTAATTTGATGCAAACATTTCTGACCGCAGAATAAATAAGAAAAATAATATAAAATGCACTTAACTCAACAATAACAAAAATTGCCTATTTATTTTCATTACATATTACTGAGTAATGCGGTTGCTCAAGTGATTGACTCAACAAATACAATTTATAACAAAAATATCACATGATTTTCTTCAAATTAATACAAAGGCCACTTGCGAGGCGAATTTGTCAATTTTCTTTCATTTCAGTGAATTGGTTAAGGCCTTTGAAATTCTACACTGCTCCAAAAAGTATGCTATAGTTACTTCAGTGGGGGAACAAAAAATAACTGTTGATCTTAATGCAGAATGCTTTCAATTCAGCAAATTTAAGTTCTTTACACTCAATTTGTAAACTAATTTGTTAACTAAATTACACACAAAGCACAAATAATAAAAATGTAAGTGAATATAATGTAATGAAAATTCCGTGATTTTCAAGAAATGAAACCTTAAATGTCTTGATCAAAAGGTAGAGCGAATGCAACTGATAAATAAATAATAAAATGATGAGTTTAAATGAAAAAATAATAAATTAAATGTGTATTTTTTCACAATGTTCATTTTATTATTAAGGAAAACATAAATAGATCTAGTTTATTATAATACATTGGAAGTCGGCGTAGTCTGAAGATATTTGTAGAACACTTGCTGCAAACATTGATTGACACATGTTTTGCATGTATATAGCTAAACAGTTGGATTTGGATTTGGATTTGGCGTGATATTTGCACGACACGTACTTCTTCCACATTTTGTCAGGTGTCCGTGGCAAGCCATAATCGTCAGGCGGTCAACTATTCGGACCACCCACGATGCGACGTGGATGGGCATGTGGCAATGGCCATGTGGCAATGTGGCCGATGTGGAAAGCCGAGTTCCAAACCAAACTGAGGTGTCGCTGCAGGCGTTAACTGATTGTCACGCTTGATAACGGCTTGTCGCAAGCAAAACAACAACGCGTCACCGCAACGAAAGCCGCAAGGCAAACGGTAAATTATAAACGGTAAGTGGCAAACGGGCGCATTTAATGAAAACCGTTGCTCATAAATATGAAAAATGCCAGCAGATCGTAAATTTGAACAAATTACACGCTGCACTTTTGCTATTGCTGCTGTATGTACATATGTTTCCATTTACACTCACACACACATATGTATATATATATATATAAATATATGTATATATATAGCGTTCTCCAAATTTAATTTGCTCAAATTAAACGCACATTAATTTTTCGGCAAGCAATTGCTGGTAAATATGCTGCCAGTTGCTGCTGTTGTTGTTGTTGTTGTTGTTGTGCTTATTGCTTTACTTGCTTATTTAAAGTTTACGCCAGATGTAGCAACAACAACATTAACAACAACATTAACAACAACAACAACAACAACCACAACAGCAGCAGCAGCAGCAAGAGTAAAGACGACGACGTCTCACTTAGATCATCGCTGGAGTTAGAATGGAATTAAACAAATGAGCGCAAATCGATAGAGAGAGAGAAATATAGAAAGAGAGAGAGAGAGAGAGAGGTACTCACACACATATACTAGAAGAAAGTTTGATCGAACAGTCCTACTACAACATAAAACGATAATACTAAAAGCAGGAGCAACAACAACGACAACAACAACAACGACAACAACAACAACAACAATAACCACAGCCACAAACAACAAACAACTAAAGCAGCGCACAGTTCAATGAAATATTTGAAGCTTAATGGCCAGCAAACAAAAACAAACAAAACTAAACAAAAAAATTAAAATTAAATAACAAGAAGAAGAAGAATGAATCGCCGTCTTCAGTCTAACGACTATCAAATACCCTCGCCATTTGACATATATATAATTGGGCATCTATTTGGGTATACAAATTCTCTCCTATCTACATCTTATCTAGGCCAGAGGTTAGATATGGTAGTCTTATCCTAACCAATAATAATAATTTGTTGAACAGTGTATGGGTGTAGAAATACTCACTTATCTAATAATTCCTTTTTTTTTTGTTATTTTGGATTTTAAGTGTATAAATCAATAAATGTATCATGGAGAGCATATTAATTTAGTATATCAAACAGTGAGATGTAGATAGATTATATAAATTATTCGAGCTCACTTACTTATACAGTTAGCCTGGAATATGGAATATTGGAATTATACCAGTATTTATATATATTATAATTGGAATCGGGACAATCATGCTATCTATTGTGAAGAGAATTGAATATGTGTTCATGCACAGAGAAGAAACAACTAAATATCTGGAATCTATTCTCGATTCATGTAGAAAACGTTTAGAAAGTGAATTCGTCGATTGAGTTTATTTATTCTAAGAATTTGTTTATTATAAACATAATGAATTTGAAATTCAAGTTCGCTAACAGACTTCTTATTTGCATTCTGGCATAAATGATGTTGCAAACAAGTTTTCTTTCTAGAATGCATTTTTTAATGATCATTCGGCCACTAACTTGGCCACATATGAAAGTGATCGGGTTGCATGTAAATTTCTCTCAGCTCTATGGAATTGTTTGCTTTGCTTTCGGATTTTATTGTTATCAGTTAATTGGTGCAATCAAAGGGTAGCATGAGTGGCAGTAGGGGCAGCAACAACAATCATTAGTAATACGCGAAAGCAATTTAGCAGGCACAGTTTTCCCTAGAAAAGTGAGCAACAACAATAATAATAAAAACATTAATGAGCAACGAGGAAACCGCAATAAGGCATTTTCATGTTTTTTTTTTTAGATTTATATTTTGTAGTTTGCTTATTCAAATGCGATAATTAAAATATTGCACACATGAATCACACTTCTCTCCGTGCTCTCTCTCTCTCTCTCTCTCTCTCTCTCTCTCTCTCTCTCTCATCCTCTCCCTCTCTTGGCATGTGTGTGTGTGTGTGTGTGTGGACTGTTGTTGTTGCTGCTGTTGTTGGGCAAAGGCCATCAATCAAAGCTGTCAATCAACGAGGCGCTATGTTTAGCCAAACAAATTGCTGCTTTTAGCCAGCATTACGTATATATAATTGCCGTTTGAACTGTGCAGTGGCGTTGTGGGTGGAGTGGGTGGGGCTGTGAGCCTCACTGCTGTACTTCTTAAGAGATCACTTAACGTTGGCCATTGACCTTGACATATAAAAATGATAATATGTAAAGATCATGTTTGTTTTTGAAAGGAAATCTGACAGCAAACAGCAAATCTATAAGTAGCCCAATTTGCACAATAATGAACATATTTTCTGGAGCAGTTGTGGGAGAAAAGGAACGAATTAAATACATTCCCTGACGATTTAGCCAATTTTACATTTAAGTTTTCCTTATCAGTGCAAATCTCATATTGTGCCTAGTATACCTTCTTTATACGTTTCAAATTTCAGAAATTTCAGATGCACGTTTAGTCGATGTGCCTAAATTCATTCGAATCATTTTGAATGGAGGTCTCTGAGTCTTCCCGATTGATGGTGATCATGTGATGCTTCCATTTGCCAGCTACGTACATACTTTTAATAGATACAGCATAGAATAATGTATGTATACATTTTGAAAACAACACTTAGCTTATCGTAACAAAGAATGTTTCCTTAGCTGACATTGGTTAAGTCCCCTGTCAGAATAATTATTTGGATAAGATAGGTGATGTGTTGTGACCGAGCAGTTATTTTGAATCAAATAAAGTTAGAAACTACTACTTTATCAAATGATTTTCGAAATTAAGAAACTGAATAAATATTCAACTAACTATAATTTAAAAATGTTTTCGCTAGCTCCAGATCAAGTGCTCTTTTATTCGTCCGTCCGAAAGAAAAATTATTTAAAGTTAAAGACTTGAATAACTGCGCATATGTAGCACATACACATTTATACTAATATATAGAATATGTTGAGTAAGAGTGATAATTAATTGAATTATTCGCATCAATTCGCAGCCAAATTTAGACTCGGAATGCTCTTCTCTCTGAATGATGTCAGAGCAAAGCTTGGCTTCGAGTTCTGGTGCGATCATCGTTAGATCTGGATCTTTGACTTTTACTCTTACTCTGAGTCCGACTCTGAGGCTGAGTCTGAGTCTGAGTCTGAGTCTGAGTCTGAGTCTGAATCCTACTCTAACTGGCCCGACCAACGGCGACATTTTTGCTTTCCCAAGCAGATCCGTGGGCGTTGCTCTCAACTCAACTCCGAATGCATGGATCAACGGCTTGTTTTCTCATGAACGGCATCAAGTGCCGACACTTGCGAAACATTTGTCAAGAGTTTCGTTTTATATATGTTTGTACACAGACACACTTATTTTTTCTACATTTTTGGGAAAGTTTCGTGTTCGCCCACGAAACGAGCCATGTACTGGAGGAGTAGGCTCAGGCCCGTTGTTAACTTTAGAAATATTTGTTGAAATTGTTTTTCGATGTGTGCGTTTGTGCATGTTGATGTCGATGTCGATGTGTGTATCTTTTAGTTATTGTTATTTTTAGTATGATAATTAACATAAATACTAATAAGGCGTGCCAGCCCATATGGAGACGCGCTTTGTGTGCTTGGTAAGTTTTGGTAGGCAGCTCGTAAAAAGTAGCAACAAAATGCAAACAAACAAAAACAAATAACAAAAATAAATAACTGACAGTTTTTTTCTTTCTTAGATTTTCTTTAGTAGTTAACAGGCCAAAAATCCAAACGCTATGAATCTTGCCAACACTAACTTTGGAGTAGAAACTTCAAACACCACGAAAAAACGGTTTGGGACGTTGCCAATGCGGCGTATACGCAATGGCAACCTGTTTGCTGTTTGGTGTTCGGCAACCGCCCACATGCCACAGCAGCTGGGCGAACCAGCTCGAATAGAGTCTACGGTCTACGGGGGCATTGAGATCGTTATCGGTTGTGCGACATTTGTATAGGGGTATTCCTCGCATATGATTTGTTTTGATCGATTTGTAATTTATTGTTTGGACTGATTTGCATAATCACTTACCATTTTGTTTCTTGTTGATTCTTCGTTACTTTGGTTTTATTCAGTTATGGATTTTTGATTCAGTGATTTGATTCCACCTGCAAGTTAGAAACTTGGCCAAAAAAAAAGAAGAAAAAAATAAAAATAATATTTACGGCTTTCAATATGTATCACCGGCTGTCGAACGAATGCGAATGATTTGAAAAACACTAGCTCGAAAATATATTTGAACTAGTTCGCTAGGCATGCTTATCTTATGTACGTTATGTATGTATTTGTCCTGAACAGAATTGTAGGCTGACAAGAATATATCAGCTGTTCGAAGTCTAAGACTGACTGACTGAAGAAATTTAGCAACTTTAGAGGCACTCCTCGCAAAACTCATCAGACAGACCACAGACCACAGACCATTGATGTTTATGTTCATCTGCGTAATCGGTTGTCATCGAGTTGGCAGAAAACTCTTCGAATTTTGAGCTTACAACAGCAATAACCGAAACAAATGAGGCGGCAATTTATAAGTCAAAGTCGAACAAAAAGTAAAACAGACACGGACAGATAGGAGAACGGAGAAAAGTATTATTTGAAATGAGTGCTGATGGAAACAACAATAAATATTAAATAAATCGTTTCAATTACATTGTTTGTTTTTTGTTGCTTACAAATTTAAGTTTAGAATTTTGTGTTTTTTGTGTGTGTTTTTTGAAGTGAAGTGAAGAGAGAGACAGAGTACCGCGAACCGAAAACCGAACCGAACCGGCGAGCGTCGAGCATATAACTGAAACTGAAACCGAAACGCAGCGAGCAGCGAGCAGTGAAGCCAGCAACAACAGCGTTGACGTCGACGCCAACAGCAGCAGCAACAGCAGCAGCAGCAAATGGACAACAAGACGCTGGAGGAGGGAAACGCGCGCAGGCGCCGCAACAATAAAACAAAAGCCCAGCAGCGGGAGCAACAGCGGCAGCTGGAGCTGCAGCGAGAGCGTGAATGGGTTGGCAACACCCAGGCAGCTGGTAAGGCGGCAACGCTGCCCAAATCCCAACTCCATTCAAGCGCCAAGACGCTGCTTAATGGCAAAGCCAACAAAAGCAATGCCAAAAAGCGCATTTGCTGCTCAGGAGCCGTTCGGGATCCCGTGCAGCGTCCAGTCTTGCGTTCATCGAGTGTGGCATTTGGACGCAGCTACTCGGCCATGTCATTCAAGCAAACGCTGTCAGCAATTCAGACGCAGCCGAGCAAGTTGATGAAGCCAATGGAAGCGGCGCACAAGCAGCTGGAGCTGTTGCTCACGCGCATTGAGAACGATGCAGTGGAGCCGGTGTCTGTGCCGGTGCCAGAGCCAACTTCGAAACGACAACCATGCAAGCCGCCGGCGCCGGCAAAGTGGGTGCGACAACAAATGGAGCATCCGCCGCCGGTGCCGGCAGTGTCGCCGCTGAACAGTGCTTGCCGCAACGAAACGACGACGACGACGATGATGTTGAGAGTGCCGCTGACACAGAATCCTCAATTGCTGCTCGAAACAATCTCGCGGAGCGATCAACAAAAAAAGAAGCAGCAGGTTGTCAACATGTTGCACAGCGAACCGAATGCTGGTCTTGATCATTATCATGATGATCATGATGATGTTGACGATGACGATGACGGTGATCCAACCAAAGACGCAGTGAATCCCACACTCCAGATGCTGTAAGTATTCATTTCACTTCCCACCCAAAATGTTGCTGTTCGCAGCCTCAGCAGCAGCAGCAGCAGCAGCAGCAGCAGCAGCAGCAGCAGCAACTGTAAATGATGTCATCGTCATCGGTGCCGCTCTCTCAGAGAGCGTCAGCTGCTCTCGGCCTCTCTTTGTGCAGCCTTTTCGGCTGTGGCCATTGTTATTGTTTGACGGTAGCACTCACCTCACCAAACACCACACCACACCTCGGCTCGCGCTGTTCACCTCTCCACTTTACTGCTGTCTCTCTCCCTCTCTCCTACACAACGGTAATGGAACAGTCAGCTGTCAATGCGCTGCTGACGCCATCGCTAGCGCTCTGCTTTGGAGTTACTCACCCAACGGCGACTCCCAAGTTAGCTTGCGTTTGCAAAAAGAAAAACAATAAACTATAAAAAAAAACAGATTTTGTTATTGTTGCTGCTGCTGTTGGCAGCCTAAGACTTTCGTTGTTGTTGTTGTTGTTGTTATCGTGTTCGTTTTTGTTTGTCGCCCTCAGTTTGCGATTAGAAGTATTTACCACCAAGTGCTACCTGCATACAAAAAACGAACAAATACACACACACACACACACACGCACAAGCACACACAACATAGTTGAGAGCAGGGCTCCATTTGTTGTGCAACTGTTGGGCGCATTTTGGTTAGTTGGTCACCTGACTTATCAATCCAAGACTTTGACCTTATCTTGTCTGACAGTCGCCTTTAACTTGGCCCTTATCTAATGCGCGCCCACTCTATAACAATTACTATTATTAAAAACCTCAATATTCAACCTTAACCGATCTCATTTCAGACTTATGTGTGTACATTTGTGGATATAAAACCACATTGCCTCAGAGCTGAGACTTAGCCGAGAGGCAGGCGGACAGGTAACCGACAGCAATGGCTCTATTCACTTATCATATTGATAATGAAATGTACATATGTCAGATATGTACAGGCACACATAAGTGTACTGTATATACAATTTTATGGGGTCAGCAAGTGTTTAAGTAGCGCATATACACTCAAATTTTGTGCTGATTCAACCAACTTCAAATGACTGTAGGTTATAACTTTTACCTGTGGATTTGCGATCGCGGCTGAAATATACCGCTTGTTCAATCTGATTGTTGCACATTATTCGTGAATGATATAATACAAATTATCAAATCCGAATTCCAGTTTAGGTAGGGAAAAGCAAAAAACTGTTGCACCCTCTTGAAAACATTTTTCAATTTTTTAAGTATTTCTGGGCAACTATGTACATATATCTTTGATGTGGTCTTCAAGTAGTGCAAATTGTACAAAAATTACTAAATTTCCCAGCTAAAGAGTAACAGAAATATCGTGTGTTATTCAAGTTTTTTCCACTGGGTCGAATTTGGTATAAGATATCGAATTGTTTCTTTAAAGATTGCTTAGCATTCAATTCTTCTTCCTCCCTGTGGCCGTAGGAGATCGCCTCATGCCGCAGCCCCTGCTCCACCTGAGGTTATCTTACGGTGGGTTTTCGGCAACTGTTTTGTGGTTTCGCTCGCCTGATATGCGAATTTGTCGTAATCAAATACGACGACCTCTAATCTACAACTGTTTGCAATTGTAATTCGCGCTGTTTCCTCCTATTTGTTTGCACTTTTTGGAGATAAAATTTTCAAAACAAAAATCCGCTCAAAAAAATAACAATAAATAAAAATATGCAAAAACATAGCATTTAGACATTGTTGTCATTGTTGAAAATAACTACTTTAAGTTCACATTTGAATATTCTGAAATAAGTAGAAATCCCCCCATTGGCTACACAAGCATCTTGTACCTATAACTAGTTTATAATCTTAAAGTTCTTCAGTAAAGAACTTTTATTTTCGATTCAAGCTGACTTTGTTTTATTTGAAATGTAACCAAGCTCTTAATACTTAATTAAGAAATCAAGTTCAAATACGAAATATTTGAACCTGTACCTAACTCATCCCAAGCCCGTCTAAAATTAAACAGGTGCTGGATTGCATACAATAAAAAGCGTTCCAGAAATGAGAATTTCGCACTCTTGATTAGGATTGTCGATCGCGATCTGATTTGCACAATGTTTGTGCTCCATCATTTGAAACTGTACTTAACTCAACCCAAACCACTGCGGGATTAGATACAAAAAAAAACCCTTTTAGATGTAAGATTTTCGACGTAGTCCAAATTTGGACTAAGTTTGTGCTCGATTTGAGTACGAAATTCCATTATTTTTATTTATGATGTCGTTGTTACTTTGAGTGATGCCACCGCTTTTGTTTTGCCGTTTAGAATCTATCGATAACAAAAACCGGCACCGACCCTGACTCTAACTCGGGCCTGAGTCTGTGTTTGGGGCTCCCTAACGTGCCGGACCCGATGACTATTAATACTTTGGCTCTGCTGCTGCTGCTGCGCTTCATTTGTTTGATCAATAAATTGGCGCCCCTCAATCAACAGGGCCCCTACTAACGACCGTTCCAGAGGTTGCCTCATCGCTCGACTCGACGCAGTGTTTATTAATGAACTCTTCTTTGGCGGCTTGCGTTTGTTTGTGAAGCGGCTTCTCCTCCATTTTCCCAATTTGATTGTGTCATGTTATTTTCCGTGCACTGTCTCTGTTCAGAAACAGTGGGAGACAGAGGTGTAGGAGAGCACCGGGATTCGATTGCCATTAGCATAGCCACAGCCCGTAAGCCCCCAGTAAACCCGTCCACAAACACAATCATTCAGTTGGAGTCGCTTTACTTGACTACTTAACACAAGCTAACACAAAAATTGATCTCAAAACTCAAATAAGAAATCATTAGGCTAATCATAAGCTCAGCTTAGCTATGTAGTCCGTTATTAGTTATTTCCTCAACTAATTTATACTAAAAATGTCTCGAAATCAGACAAATTATGTATATATAAAGATTATGATAATCATAATAATCACTTATTAGGGCTTCAATTATTCTTTAAATAACAATCTACGTGGTTTGACTGTAGTTGAGTCATCTGCATGGTCTAACAAAGAGACTTGCCACAAGGAAAGGGTATATGCAAATGCTTAGCTATTTTTTTCTTTTCTTTTTTTTGACATTGGCCTTGAGACTGGCGTGGGACGCTTGCAGTTCTTGGGGCAGGGAGGGTTATGGTGGGGGAATTGCGTGTCGGCAGCCCATATGAAACCGCATAAGGCGCGTTCAGGGCTGTTGGGACTGTTGGGATAGTCCACTATACTATGACGTGACTGTGACTGGCAGCGTGTCAGGCTGGTGCAATTTGCCGGCATTGTGCGTTGTACGCTGTGCTAATCATGCAAATGGCAAGCGCTGAGTTTGTTTGAAATCTAATTTTGTCCGCCTGTCACCTGTCTTCAGGCCGCTGGCTTTGACACCCGGAGAATCGCCGTATTGCGAGAATTTTTCGACTGAACATTGGGTTCCGAAGGAGCGCCAAAAGGAGCAGCAGCAACTCCAACCGGACGATTTCCACAAGACGCCTAGGATACTGCGCGATCCCAGTGGCAAGATCTTTCAATCTGTACCGCTGGGGGAGGACTTCTACGATGAGCAGTCAGTGCCGGACATTATCGAAACGAAGCTGGAGCAGCACAACCAGCCAGCAGAAGTTCAATCGGAGCAGCAGGCGCGCCAGCTGCAGGCATTGAAAGAACGCGCCGAACTGGATAGGCAGAAGCAGCTGGTGACCGAGTGGCGTCTCAGCCATCGCCTGAAGACGGAGCAGCAGATGACCCAGCGAGTGCTAACGCAGCCTCAACAATTGAAGCAACTGAAAAGTCAAATTGCCGAAAGGGACGCACGCAGGCAGGATGAGGATTGGTGCTTTGACCAAGATCTCGATGACGATGATGAACTGAGCGATGCGCTTGAGCAGCGTCTGCAATTCCAGGAGCAATGCCAGCAAAGCTGCCTGTATAGCGATCCCAAGTGTTTCACACCCTGGAATATGCTTGCCAAGTATTAATTATAATTAATCCTCGTCAAACTATTAATCACATAATCCTTTCCGCAGCATAAGCAACACTTTTAGTGAGCAGCTAATGGAAGACATAAACGCTGAGCTCCATCAGAGCCTTGTCAGTTGAACTCCATCCACTGATTTGGTGGACAAGGAAACGCAGAACGCAAGAAATCGGTCCTACTAATTGAATACCCTTCCCCAGTCACAAGTAAAAGTAAAATTGTACGTGCACCAATTAAAATGTATATAAATATTTGACTATAATGATAAGTAAACCCATAAAACCACTGCGCACTTCATTCACTATAAATCATAATTCCAAACTCTTAGCAAAATAAAGATTAAGGTCTACTGGATAATACCATTAAAGACTCTGTTGAGTTCTGGCAATATGACGTCGTTAAAAGCCTTGGAAATACATTTCAATTCACTTGGAAATTTAACTTGTCATCATTTCGATTCACTTGGAGAATTTAACATAATTATTGTAATGCATTTTTTATTTAAATTTTCATTTAAATATTTCTAACAACTAAACTTTTCTAATCTTTTGTACATATTCAAATATAATAAAATTTGTTTGTCTCGCCTTTAAGTCATTTATTTATTTATTTCAATTTATTATTGTAAATTTATAAAATCTGTTTTTTCTATTGCCGTCTCTGGCGGAGTAGCCGCTTGCCATTCATATAGATTCGACGCGATGTTGCCAAATATCTCCGTTGTCTGCCAGTCTGTGTAAGCGCACCTTATCTTATATCTTATCAGCTCCTAAAAGCGTACAGCATTTTGGCCAGACCTGTTTAAAAGTATGCAACAATCCGCGTAACGTGTGTCATAGGAAAAATTCGTGTTCTTTTTATTGTTTCGAAGAACGTTTAGAAATTAAATTCAATTTATACAGTGGTCAATGCGCTTAACGGCTAAGTAGGACTATATTACGCACTACAGAACTATGGAATATGTCGACGATTAGGCATATATATTTTAAGTGTGGTTACATTCTATATTAAACAATGAAACTGTCGCAATTTCAATGATGCGGTCTAAAAGTACACAATGCATGCCTGTCAGTGTAAGTGTGTGTGTGCATGTGTCTGTGTTTGTGTGTGGAGGGGGTGTAAGTGATGTCAACAGTAGTTTCTGTCGCTTCATGTGTTACAAATGTGGTTAAAAGTAATGCTACTTATTACACATATGTAAACTAACTTTACCGCTTAATTACAAACTAAGTTTTGCGCAATTTTTGTGTGGCATAACTCTTCGTCTCTGGGTGTGTGTGTGTGTGTGTGTGTGCTTGGATGTAAAAAAAAGTACAATAAATATGTGGCTGAACTAAGGAATCGTACACATGGAGCACATAGAGTTATGCGTTATGTACTTGGCCCCCTCACAGCAAATTGGAGCAGCTGATTTCCGAGGCGGCACAGTTTGTGGAGCGTGGCAGGAATTGTATATGCTGCCAAGTGGCGTTGAAACTGCACCAGAAAGAAAGAGACAGAGGCAATGAGCAATCATAGAGAGAGAGAGAGAGAGAGGGAGTGAGAGACGAGGCGAAAACTTACAGATACCGCTCGGCCAACTGTCGCTCCACGTGGGGCTTGATGCGTGCATAGTCCTTGTCCGCAATCGGTGTACTGCAGTGCTGTTGCATGTAGGCCAGCGTGAAGAGCTCGTTCTCATTGAAGGAACGCAGACCGGGCACACGCAAGCGCCGCGTGAGTCCCAGCGCCTCATAGGTGGCCACCTGATCGATGCCGGCACCCTCGATGGCGCTGCCCGCATCGATAGCCGTCACAAAGCTGGTCAACGCTCGTGCTGCGGTCCGAGCAGCGCTGAGCGTTACATGAAAGCTCTTGAGCGCATCCGCTGAGAGGGCGCGCAGCTCATGCCCAAGACGCGGCGGTTGTCCAGCTGCCAGACAGCTAACATCGGGCTGGGCGTATTCAATCTCAGGCACTGCGTCGCTCAACTCCGAGCTTTGTGCATTGAACTGTAGCAGAAAGGTGGCAAAATTGTCGATCAGCGTCTCCAAGATGTCAGTGCCAATGCGTGCAAAATTCACGGACCTGCAATTGCAACACGAAGTGAAGTGGTAAGCAAATGTTGAAAGATGGCAAGGAATGAGATACGTACACAGGATAGCGATAGTCGTAGTAGTTGTTGTTGACCAGCACTCGCGAGATGAGCAGCATGTTCAGCTTGTTGGAGTATGCAATGGGTTGCGGATGATCCCTGGTGTACATCTCGGACACAATGCTGCAAAACAACATTCAACAAAATTCAATAAACATAATCTGCTGTTCTCAGGCAGAGGGCAAACGACTACATACACATCCAGCATTGGCAATGTCTTCAGCTTATCTTCCATGCGGGATCGGCGAAATGTCCAAATAGACACCAAATGCTCCACAAAGTTCAGATTGCTCAGCAGGAGTTCGTTGTAGTAATCGCTAATGTATTTGGGCTGATCGAGCACCTCGCTGGGTATGCCAAACTGGAGACGCATTTCGGCTAGCTTCTTGTGCAAAAACTTTTTGGCTGTCGGCTCTAGCCAATGCGCCCGCGCCAATGAATCCTGCAGTTGATTGCGCAAACTGTAAAACATTAGCTGCAGGTACTTCTCATTGCCAACAGTTTTGTTCAAGCTGCCAGCAGCAGCATCGCTGAGCCGACTGCGATGCGTTGCCTCAAACTGATGCTTGGCGGGCTGCTGTTGCAGTGCGTCCACCGCAAATGGCAACCAGTCGCTCACCACCTTGCTGCAGTAGAGCCAGCGCGGATAGCTGGCAGTCCGCCCATAAATCGAATGATCAAAATGCTCGGCCAGCGTGCTGTACTCCTTGGAAAGATGCGGCAGCATTTGACGCGCCAGCGACCAAATGATAAAGTTGTTAATTGGTCTGCACAGAAAATCGGAGCGAGTCATAAATTAAACTATATACAATGTATATACAATGTGCTAATATTATTCAATTCACAGCTGGCCGGACTCACTTCTTGTCCGATGTGGAAATCAGATTGGATATCGCATGGAAGACTTCCACATCGCGCACCATCACTTCCGTCTCCTCGCTGATCTTTGTCTTGGTAAAAATGGCCTGAAGTGACTCCAGAATAGGCAGCTGTACAAAATGGAATTCAATTGCATGCATTAAGTCATTAAAAAATATCATTTAAACTATGTATGAATTCAGAACAGAAGCATTATGTATCGGGATTAATTAAGATGAGTCATTTAACTATATAAACTATTATAGAAATTGATGGTATTAACGCGACGGATGATTATGAATTATGTTTGCTTAACAAACAACTTTGAGATTGTGCATGTTATTTGAAGTGAACTTCATTTAAGAGAGGCATTCAGTGTTAGCACAAACACTTTATTTCATTCAAAAATAAGTTTGATATTTTCAACATTTTCAGAATTTGCAACAAATTCGTATTTAGCGCAAAACTCAATTAAGCAGCTGCAGATCTTCGCCTCATGAGGTATTTTTTTTTATATGTTTTGCTGCACAAAAAGTGTGAATCTTTTAGTGGATCAAATAAGCCTTGTCGATGAGAAATGTGTATATAATGCGTCGTATGCGATATATATATATATATGTATGATCTAGTGCAAGTATATTTTGGTCTTGGCATATACTCGTACACAGTAAATAAACCAGTTGCGCTGAAAGTCGAAAGAACTTTCTGTAGCTTAAAACATGCCAAAATGCCATGCACAAATTCGTAATTAATGGAGTTGATTTGAAACTAGTTCTGGTCAGTAATTGGGGAATCACACTGTGGCACCGCTGAGGCCTTACCGATGGGGCGATGCTCTTGAGATCGGAAAGCCGGAGCAGCTTGTTCTGCTGACGATCCCCGCTCCCCTTGGCGGACTCAATGTGATTGACGATGCGGCGCTCGTAGTGGAAAATGTCATCCGCAAAGATATCCGCCTCACGAGCAACAATACCTGTTTGAATATATTATTTGAATGTGGTACGGTACGCAAGCAGATATAATAATAAGGGACATCCGCTTACCCAAGTTAATGGCAAAGTCACGCAGGAGCAACTTGTAGCCGCGCACCACTTCATCGTCGGCATCGGGGCCATAGAAATACTTGTCCGGCAGTCCCAGTTCGCCCTCGTCCAGGGTGATTATGTAATCGTATGGTATATTATAGGTGTTCTCCACGCCCACGCGAAAATAAGGAAAGATGCCGAACTTGGCATGCAGATGCTTCAGGGCGCTTTTGTACTCCCAGTTCAGCAAGCGATTCGTTGCCGCAAATGCCTGCCAGCCACCTGCAAAATGCATTCCCAAATGTCGGGAAGGAAAAGGAAGTTGAGAGTTGGAAATTAGTTTGGAAATCATGCGGTAATCCGGCCTGTGGGGGAATGACCCATCGCTTTGCTAATATATCAACATCGGGGAGCGCTAATGAAATACCGCCGCTGAGAAATTTGGCGAAAAATGAAAGACACCTATATAAAAATCAAAACTTTTGATAGCACCATATGCATATATACAAGTCATAATCCATATAAATATATTATGCATACATGTACATGTGCATGTATCTCGGGATTTATAACAATTAAAAGCGCTAAAATGTTTGCCACCAACGTCTTTGAGATTTCCAGACCAACTCTGCTTCTCTCCAACTCGCCTTGCAGTCATAAACAAAACCAAAAATCCGAGGAACGGAAACGCAACTCCCAAAAACCAATCTGTGTATACTCTAATATAATGTTTGCTTGACTGTATATAAAATAAATAATATTTAAACTACTACATAGATATTGTTAGCAGAAATAAGTAAGTTCGAAAAACTGAGTGAGCCAGATTTGAAAGTTAGTTCGAGCCAGTAAAACTTACATAAATATGATTATATTTGATGCCAAATTGTTTAAAGTTGTTTTTCTCTTTTATATTGGGGCGCCACTAGTAATCAAATATGCCAGTACTTAATTCAATTCACACAGTCTTAAATTAAATTTAAGAACTTTAGTGGATCCCACCCAATGGCATCAATCACTAATTTGGGTCTTGATCACCAATTGTGAGTTGTTTTTGGCTCCATCTGGATGTGGACATGGTCAAGTGGCATCAGCCAGCTAATGGTGACGGCATTTTGAGCACTATTGGATCGATTGTGTCAGCAATGCTGTTTGCACCACTAATTAGCGCCTGCAAAGCATAAAAAATATAAAAAAAAACTAAACATAAATCCCAGTCTCGAGCCGGATTTGTGGTGTTATAGTTTGATATTTGATTTTTAACAATTTATTGCAAATCAATGCGAGCAAATTAATTAACTTCAATTAAAGGCATCTAAGTTAGGCCGCCTCGCTATAAAAACTGAACGCCGTCTTCAAACGGGGCATCAATCGAGTGCAGCATCTCCGTCACAAAGCTTCATCCCTCCGCTTGCCCGTGAATAGTTGAATAGTAAACAAGCATGCACAAATTTGTGGTAAGTTGCAACAAGCTAAAGGATTAGAGTTCAATCGAGTCAACATCCGAAATCCGGTTGCAGGTTTTAGCCTGCCTGGCAGCAGTGCTCGGCTGCGCAACGGCGCGTCCTGATCTCAGCCGTCAGGCCTACCGCTATGATGTTGGCAACAACGACAATGTGATCAACACCGGTGTCGTCTCCACCCCATTGACAAGCACCTCATATCAGCCGACGGCATCAGGCAGCGGCTACTATAACAATGGACCAACGGTGAGTCAATTGACGACTCTGGTGGGCAACTCGGGCATTGCTCCCTCAACGCAGGTTAGCTCCGTGAACGGCATCCAATATACCGGCCGCCCCACCTACTCGAATGGCGGCGGTAGCGTCACTTACTCCAGTGGTGGCGGCAACGGTGGCGGTGATTTCGGCAACTTCGGTGTCGGAGTTGGCGGCAGCACAACTGTGAACGATAATATTGGTCTGACTGGCATCCGTCCGGGCCCGGAAATCAACTACAGGGAACAGGAGGCATACATCAGCCATTTGGCCAACTTCCAGCCACCGGTGATAAGCAAGCATTTTTATTTGCACACCGCTCCCGAGGATCACGATGACCAGCAGATTGTGCGCTATGTGAATGTGGGCAGGCCACAGAAGAACTATCGTGTGGTGTTCATCAATGCACCCGCATCGACCACCAGCAAGGCCAAGATCATTGCCAATGTTGCACCCGTCGAGGAGAAGACAGCCATCTATGTGCTGGCCAAGAAATCGAATGCGCTCGATGTCAGTGCCGAGGTGGTCACACAGGCTCCCGTCAGCAACAAACCAGAGGTGTTCTTCATCAAGTACAAGACACCAGCGGAAGCGGCTCATGCCCAGCAGATCATTCAGGGTGAGTCCTTAACCTTTGAATACCGCTCCTCCTGGAGCTAGCATCCATCAACTCTCTCTCTCTCTCTCTCTTTCTGTCTATTTTTTAGCCAACTATGATGCTTTGGGCGGCAGCTCGCAGTTTTCTGATGAGGGTCTGGTGCCTGCCTCCTCAGTCATTAACAGCTTGGGTGACAATGGCGCCTCTGGCGTTCTGACCGATAGCGCCGGTGGCGTCAACATTATTGGGACTGGCGGTGTACCGAGTACCGATGCCATCTACGGTGGTGCCAACCAAGATGGTGCTTCGCAGTACGATTCCAATGGCAGCGGCAGCGGCAGCAGCAACACCCAAACCTCTGTCGGTGTTGGCAACGGCTTGATCCAGACAAGTTATCTGCCCGCCAAGCCAATCAGATCGGTCAGGTACTAAGCTCAAGCAATCTCTGCCTGGCACCAGCACCACCCAGAAACTACCATGCACTCCATCGATTCCTGTTTCTAATTGAATAATCCACGGCGATTATTTTGCTAGAATTTGTTAAACGTAACTTTTGCGATTTTCTCTTAGATTACTCTTGCGATCTATGCACAACCAAAACCCTATTTTTTTCCAATTTTTTTTTTAATAAAAGTTAAGGATTTCTTTAAGCATTCATAAAAATGATGTGATGTATTATTTGTAGGTTGAAAAGGGAGAAGCAAGTGAGTAAGGTGAGTAAAATAAAGTTGGGAAAAATAAATAGTTTCAGATACGTTCACAAAATGCAGTTGAAAGTCCAACTTAATCAAATATTAATATATAGAACAATTTAATATAATTAGCAAGTTAACTATAAATCAATAAAAAAAATGTCAACGCGTTTGAAATATTTTGCCTTGCATAAGCGGGCGCTTAAAAGCATTTCCATCACTCCCCTTGCCCCCTCACTCATACACACACACTCACGACCGCACCACGCTCCGACCCATTCACTATTTGGCAAGCTGTTCATAATTGTTGAAACTGCAGCACTCAAAAACAACAACAACAACAACAGCAACTGAAAACTATAGACAAATTGACAGAGCAAGAGTTGGTGAAGCACCAGCTAAATCGATGGCAAATAAATTAGCGTCTTAAATAAATAAAAAAAAATAAAAATATAAAAAAAAAATCAACTAATACTGATACTGATACAAAAACAAAGTCAACTCGAAATCAAATTGGAGAGCAGCAACGTGCTGCAAGGTCGATCCACCAATGCAACGCATTAAAATACCAGACAGTATTCAAATGTACAGATAAATACACATACACACAAGTATACACATACACACACACAAACCCATATGTATGGGCAATGATGGGTTGGCAGCCACGCCCTTAGTAGCATAACACCGCCCCAAATCAAAAATGTATGATCAATATATGGATTACAAGCGCTGGACTGGCAGGCAGATGCTACCTGGTTTTTTTTTTTTTTGATATTTGGCATTTTGTGTTTCGTATTGGAACTTTTGTATATAAGATATAGAAATGCACATCTTGTATCTGAAAGCATCTGCATATTAATGCCTAGCGATCTTTGCATAAAGATAATCACACCTACTAAATAAATAATACGATCTGTTGCCAGTCGAATAAAATCGTATCGAATCGAATTGAGATGAGTCCAAAATTTGTCCCTCGCTTTTTACTGTCAACGTTCATAAAAAATTACATAAATTTCTTGATGAGGCTTTTTGGGCTTTTGAGATATGAAATTATGGCTATGGAATGCCTAATTGATAATTATCGTTTTGTTCGCCTTTGTATCAGGCACAGTGTTTAGTTGCTAATTACCAAATTGTAATTATAATTAGTGAATACATCTAACAAGTTTACCGATATTTAGTTGACATTTGTTTCAGCGCTTTGTTTTTCGTAGGGTATTCTGCTTATCAATCATCAATCATCAATCATCAATCACAATGGCAAGTCAGCAAGTCAGCAAGTCAGCAGGTTGGCTCATAAATCGATTTCTGCTTCCACATTTGGCCAAATTTTGTTTTATGGCTCTCTTTGCGGCGACCTCCAAGCCAGTCCAAGCCATGCCAGGCTAGGCCAGACCAGGCCAGGTGAATGTGTCGCATGCTTCCGTGGGTTTGTGCACTCGCCAGCGGCTGACTCATCAGCCACAAATACATATGCAGACATACATACATAGATACACCCATTGTTGTTGCTGAGTGGTTTAGGAGGCCACCATATAAAGTATTGTTTAGCCATAGTAGCCGAAGAATAAAAACAAATGCTTGCTTTGGAAATCCCAACTGAGAATTGCTCAATATATAGACAGATCGATTTATATATATACATATATTTGTATGTAAAAGGCATTTCGATTGCGAAACTTGGTATTTAGGAAGCATTTATATCAATGAAGGGTTTTATTTAATGATTAATATATTTATTTCTTAATGATCTCATTAGCATAGCTGTCAGTTGAACTTGATATTCGATAATAATTGCATATTTAAATAGATTTAGTTTCATCATCTTCTGCTGTTGCACTTGACAAGAGACTTGAGATCAAGCAGGGCTCATTTAGTCTTACCTTCACTCATCTACAGTGGCGGACACCTTATTTGAAGCAAGGTCAAAGAAAAAAAGTAATTGCCTGCCATAAGCTACTCATTCATTATTTTTCAAAAATTCCAAAGACAGATGATAGGTATATGTATTAACCACCAATATGAATGGATGACCCCCATAAACTGGGGTTTCCCCACCTGCTAGGTAGAATTATAAAAATGTTGCCTACTTTAAGGTGCAGTTTTCATTTGGATCAGTCTAAATAAAATAATATATTTTCCGTGTAAAAACTTAAATAAGGATGTTAATACTTAGTATTATATCCTTTAGCCTTAATTACTTCCCTTAACATATTATTCATGGAAGCTACCAGCTTCCTGGTAGCTTCTGGGCTGATTTTGCTCCACTCTTCCCGCAGAGCATTTTTGAGGTCTTCTTTGCTGGATATGCTGTGCTTCCGGATGTTATTTTCCAGCAGAGCCCACAAATTCACAATGACATTTAAATCTGGAGACTGGGCCGGCGGAATTATCATGTGGGGGCAGTTCCTGTTGAGCCAGGACTGTACTATCTTGGCCTTATGCTTGGGATCGTTGTCCTGGTCAAGCCGGAAAGTACGTCGGATTCCTAGCTTCTCGGCACTTTGGAGTAAATTTTCCTTTAGTATGTTGAAGTACACATTCGTGTCCATTGTTGTTCCAAAAATCACAAAATTCCCGAATCCGGCTGACGAGATACATGCCCATGAAATGTCACTTCCTCTACCATGCTTGACTGTCGCCTTTACGTGTTTGGGATTCAGCTCAGTGTTGGGCTGTCGCCCACTCATAACTCCGTCCGTCCAAGTCAAATATGCTGAATTTGGACTCATCTGCAAATATAACAGTGTTCCAGAACTCCAGATCCTTGTCCAAGTGGTTTTGGCGAACGTCATCCAAGTCCCTTTATTTTTCACGCTTATAAATTGCTTTTTCCGTGGAACTCGGGCATTAAAGTCATGTGTCCGCAGAATCCTGAGCACAGTTTCCACACAGCACTTTTTCCCCAATTCATCCTGCACCTGTGGAGCCACTTTTGGAGCCGATAGCTTGGGAGATCCCCTTATTATCCTGGTGATCCTTTGCTCCTCCTCTACGGTGAAAATCTTGTTTGGTGCCATTCTGGCCTTGCCCTTAATCCGATTGGCGTCGACGAAGCGCCAAATGATGATATTCACAGTTGAGTTGCTCAGATTGACCATTTCAGCTATTTCGCGAAATGAATATCCGCTTTTGTGGTGTTCCAGGATGAATTTCCGTTGCGCAATGGTAGTCCGTTTGTCCATAGTCCTTGTTGGCTTATTGCACCCGAGATGCAGGATGAAACTAAACTGACTACGAAGGATTGGTCTATTTATAACGAAAATACTCAACTTTAGGTAAAAAATCCGGGTTTTATGGCACCAAGGTGTCCATAATGTACCTGCTCCAAAAAAAAATTTCCCAAAAAAAAGGGTACTTTTTTACATAATCCTACCTAGCAGGTGGGGAAACCCCAGTGTATTGGGGTCATTTATTAATTTTGGTGGTTAATATATGTACCTACGATCGGTCTTTGGAATTTTTGAAAAATAATGAATGAGTAGCTTATGGCAGGCAATTACTTTTTTTCTTTGACCTTGCTTCAAATAAGGTGTCCGCCACTGTATATGTCTATATGTTAAATGAAAGATCGATAACAAATCGAATTGATACGAATAGAAACAATGCTTCACAATTGAAAAGCTAAAGTCAATTGTTTATCAAAGATCAGTTATTAAATTTATATGGATTCTAAAGATACGAACATCAAAATATATCCTCAACACGTTCAATCATATAAGGTACTCAGGAGTATTATTAGATCATGCAGATATCATTTAAACACGTTCAAGAATATGTCTAGCAGTAGATTGAAGGCCTTTAAGAAATTATTCATTTTTGTGTTGAATCAGATCGATTCATTCACATTGAGATACATGAAATCATATTTTAACTGTTGCGAATTTGCAAGTTAATCGATCAATTTGCTGATGGACAGGTCGGCTGTATTACTCTGGGGGAAGCTGTAGAAAAAACCCAGCAAACAAGTTTGTCTATCCAAATGTTGGAGGCCTAAAGTTGAGGTGCCGTTTAATCAGATGCAAACGGTCAGCAAGCCTACAAAAACCTGGCAAAATTTTTGTATATTTGGCGACGATCTTTGAATCTATTAATAATCCACACGAATTTGAGGACAGCGCAACAGTCAAGTTCAATGCCAAAGCTGCAAAAAAAAACACACACAAATGTATAGATTTATATATATATATATATATATATATATATATATGTATGCATATGGATATTCATACAAAACGAAAATGAAGAAAGAGGCAAGAGGCAAGAGGCTTTTGTCCAGATCTATGAGCTCTATTATTGAAATGTAAACCATGGCTACAAGAATCGGCCACGCCCCACAACTATCTGTTGGCGCCAAGTCCACGCAGGTCGCCAGACGCATCTGTGAGATATATATTTGTGTGCATTCGAAAGAGATTTGAATACATTTGTGGCAGCGACTCTTGCTTGGGCCTCTGTATCTTGAATCTTGAATAATCGGATTGTTATTGCGATGATGACCAAAAGCAACGCCGCTGGCGATTTACATAAATTACAACAACAAGCGGCAAACAAATGACGCCGGCAGCGCAGCCATCAACGTCTTGGGAGGCAGCGCATATAAGTCAAGTGGAGCGGCCAGAAATGCAACCATTGCCCCAGAGCGATCCAAACCAAAACGTACCCAAACAAAAAACGAGCGCGACGCGATTAGCAAGGAATACACAAGGATAACTCACAAATACAAATACACAAATACAAACACATACAAACGAAATGCGCTTTATGTCGTCTCAAGTTGTGCTGGGCTGCGTCGTCGGCGTCGCCTTGCTGATCCTGGCCGAGGCACGTCCTCAGTACGGCTATGAGCAGCCACAGGTTGGCGATTTAATTAGTGGCGGCATTGGCGCTGGATTGCCAAATCCTGGTCAATTGCCGCTGTCAAATCGTGGCGGTGACAAATATCTGCCACCGGCCAGCACCACACCGGCTCCGATAATCAATAAGAAATTTTATTTGGTGTCAGCTCCAGAGGATCGCGGCAACGATGGCAAAGTGAAGCATTTGGTGCTCGGCAGACCGCAGAAGAACTATCGCGTTGTGTTCATCAAGGCGCCTGCTGGCGACAATGCCAACGTGAAGTATTCGGCCGAGTTTGCGCCACAGGAGGAGAAGACCGTCATCTATGTGCTGAGCAAGAAGGATAACGATCTCGATGCCGGCGATATTGCAACACCTGCGCCAACGCAGCCCAGCAAGCCGGAGGTGTTCTTCATCAAATACAAGACCGACGAGGAGGCCAACCAGGCACAGAAGGAGATCCAGGGACAATACGATAAATTGGGCGGCACCAACGAGTACCAGGAGGAGAGCAATGCACCAATCACATCGGTTATTGGCAGTCTCGATGGCCTCAATCCCGATGGCAGCTACAACTATCGCCAGGTCAACCGTCCGAGCGCTCATCCCAGTGCTCAGTATCTGCCCAGTGCGTTGAGGTTTTAAAGGACACTCATTTGCCCAACTCCCCCCCACCAGCACGCACACACGCATTCACATACACATACACACACCTTTATCCTTTCCCGACTTGTTAAATGTTGTTTAGTTTTAAGCACAACTATATTTTTTTTACACTTTTTTTTTTTGTTTTTGTTTATGCTTTTGTTTGATGTTTTTTTATTTTTTATTTGATGTTTTTGTTTTATTTTGGATGTTTTTGAAAAAGAAGAAAAATAAATGAACTGTATATTTAAAAAGTACGTAACATTTTTGAAAGATGCTTCCATTGGTAAGGCCGGCCGGCCGCGTAGTTTCCGCGCTATAAAATGCCATTTAAAAAATTAATAAAAATGCCATAAATAAATTGAAATGTTGCTCAAAACAAGTAAAGCAGCTAATAAAAAAGGTCCGAAGCGGCCCAAAGCAAAATGCTCAAATGCAAATCAACAAATTTAAACGTCCAAAATGCGACACTCAACAAAGCGCCCGGCGCCTGAAATAGCTCAAAATTAGCTTAAATGAAGTGAGAAATCAAAATAAGCTCATCAAATTTAATTATAATTGAATAAAACGGAGCATCTTTTCTTCCGCCGATCGTTAAACTGACGCCGCATGACAAAATAGACGCCCGGGGAGTGGACCAAAACTACAGATAAAATCAACCTGCATAATTTTGCATTTGTGGCTATTTACACAGTGTTCAAATACTATATATATATCGTATATATACGTTAGACAAATTGACTGCATTTATCCAGCTGTTGAATATTTAACAAACCGAATCGAATCGAGCTATGCCGTCTTGTCTTAGATTCTTCAGAGTTTGTGCCTTTAATGTTTTAGACGGACGCCTCTTCTTCAGTCGCTGATCAAGGCTGATCCTTACTTATTTCACTTTTTGATTTCAAATACGATAAAAAATGTATATTTTAATTAGGACTGGGAACTTGAAATGCTAAAGATTTAGTTGACAACGAGTATGAATGCTAAGATATACCCTGAACTCAGCTGTTTAATATATTCTAGTTTTATTGCCAAATTTCCCCCAAACAGTTTTGCACACTCAAATGTAAGCATGCAAATGTGCATGCATTTCTTATGACAGGCGCAGGTACTGCAGTTTATAAAATTAACTTTAATCACAAGCCAAGAAACTGAAATCGCGTGCCTTTCCATAAAACATGTTAACGCTCGCATCGATTATCAGAGGCGATTATCGAGAGCACTATTACGCATACGGAAAATGCTTGCGCCTGGTGAAAGCAATGAGAGCAATATGAGAATAAATTTTCAACTCTTAATTGCATATTTCCCATCGAATCTTTCAGTTGATCAATAATGTGCCAAGGGATATTATACGATATATCAATTGCTAGGCTCTGCCTTTAAGGTTGTGGCTTTTATTGCTATCGGAAATCGATATGTATCGATAATCGCATAATGATAATAATGACAGTTGTCGTTTGAATGAAACAAACTTGTTCTGCGCATGGTATATAAGAACTAATATTCCAAGTTTGTATCTAGCTCTTAAAACAATCCTGATCGGCCTATTTTATACTTTTTTAACCATATAGGATATAGGCAATGTGAAACAACATTATTGGTCCATAAAAGATTTGGCTGAAATGAAAAGTGCATTTAGTTTTCAATTCTTGTCTATAATAGAACTTTTAAGCAAAACTGTCAGTATCTGTGTAATGTAATTTTTGTTCGCTGTGGCAGCCAAATTGAACTTGTAATTTTTGGTATTGGTATTGTGAATAGACTGCTTGCTTGCCTCTTACAGAATATAATTTAGTGCGCTCTACTAGACTGAACTGTGTCAAGAAACAACCTTGGCGAGACCATCGACAACTGAATCACTTTTCATGCCGCCCAGCCATCGAGCGAGGCAATTTTTCTTAATAAAACCGATGATAAATCAAATTAGTTGTGCCATTTTGCCAAATGCGACATGAAAGTGTGGGAATTACGCGTCAATTTATGCAAATCGGTGCGCATCGAGGCCTGAATCGGAATCGATGTCAAGCCGCCGTATAAATTCTCAAAATATAAAAATAAACAGGAAAAAAAACACCGCTATTAATATTTTAATTGTCTCGACTTGTTGACAACGCAGCCAAGCCAAAACGAATTAATCTACTAATCAGCAACGAGGCTGCGCAACGCACCAAAACTAATACGAGTCTATAAAATAAATTCAACATTTTTGGGCTGTGAATCTATCAGTGTGTAAGCACACAGATTAGATCAGAGCTCGGAGCGAGCTCATTAGTCAAAAAAATAAAATATATATATATATATATATATATATATATGTATATAAACTGTAAGCGTAGGCGTTGAATGATGCTGAATACATGTTGCATAATAATCAGATTCGTTTTGGTCAACGACTAAAGATGAATGAGCCAAGTGAGACATGTGAGACATATCCTACATCAATATGAGATGCTTTAGTTCCCATCTAAAAGGAATACATCAAGTTACGGCTGGGACCGAATTCGCGGATTGCGTTTGCCCAAGCATTATATCATATGCATATTACAGACATATGCTTAAAGATCTTATGTGGTTACAATATTGTCTTTTTTTAACGACTCTTTTGTTTTCACTCAATGGCCACATTAAACGCACAATTAATTTGCGGCAAGTTTGTTGCCTAAGTCTTTTGTTTTCAACCCGCTAATTGGGCCGCAAAAAGAAAAACAAATGAAATCGGTCCAAAAATTTTGGTTCTCCCCAAGATAAAAGTGACCGTGGCACATGAGCTGCCACACACACATTTTGTGGCATCCACAACAGCATGATCGCGTTGAGCAGTCTCATTACATTCCTCAGTTCGGTATCGCTTTTTGGTTTCGGCCAGACGCAGGTGCCGTCACGTTTCTATCTGCCACCGGCGACAAGCGAAAGTATTGCGGCGACACCGCCACCGATTATAACGAAGCAGTTCTACAGCATATCGGCTGCCGAGGATTCCGAGGAGTTGCAGCCGCGCACAAGGCATCTACTGATTGGACGAGCGACGCGCAACTATCGTGTTATCTTTATACGTGCACCCAGTGCTCAAAGCGAGTCCGTTAAATATACGGCGGAGTTGGCGCCACAAGAGGAGCGTACGGTCATCTATGTGCTGAGCCGCAAACAACCGGAGCTGGAGGCGCACGATATTCAGCCGCCCAAGCAGCATACGGTAGCGTCCACAAAGCCCGACATCTTCTTCATCCGATACAAGACGAACGAGGAGGCGGCCGCTGCCCAGCATGAAATCCAAACGCAATTCGATGAACTGGGCGGTAATACGGAACATGCAGCTCCATATGTGGCGCCCGTGCATTCAGCGGTTGGTGCCTTGGATGCAGCTAATCCAGCTAGGCAAGCAGCTGGTGCTGCAGCAGACGGCTATGCATATGAAAAACCCACGGCACGTTTCTTCTGAACAGTGCTGAAGAGTGCAGATGGCATCTGTGTCGGTTGGTGTCGGTTTAACGATCGTGGCACGTGCGTCACCAAGTATCTGAATAACATTTCGGGGTGGCAGCATTTGCATAAAAACGATAAGCGTTAAAAATTCAGACAATACCGATTCAAATAAAATCCCAATAATCCAATCCAAAGTAAACGCAACAACAACAAAATCGTCTCGCATACTTTTTGCTAGCTTTATGTTTTTTTTTTTGTGTTTTCCTTCTTACTTATTGCTTATACCCTGTAAACGGGATTGAACGGATATTGTAAGCTTGTGCAAGTGTGCGACAAGCAGAGAGAAACATTACCGATTCCATTAAGTCTATTTATCCACAAAATCCTTGATCGGCATCAAAAGTGGAGTCAATCTAACCATGGCAATTAGACATACTTGTCCGAATTATAATGGATAATCACTTGAGCACAAGGTATCTCATAGTCGAGCTTTCTCGACTAAAGCTTATCCCTACTGCATTTTTAATGTTTTTTTTATATACACATCAAAAACTATGTTTCCTTTTTTGCAAAGTGCTTTGACCCTGGGACAAGCGAGACCGGTGCGGAGCATTTGGACAACATAATTAAATATATCGAAAATATATTTATAAATTATTATATTATATATATACATAAATTTTAATTGATACATCATAGAAATCAGCTGGATATATAATAAGTTTATATCCTTTAGTTTCCAAAGTTCAAAGGTTTCTAAGAGGAGGCCAATGCAAAAACTGAACAATTATGAACATATTATAATCTTTTTGACTATCGAGTAGAGTGTGCTGTAGCAGCAGCAGGGGCTCCGTGGTTCGTTATGCTTGGAGTCTGATTGACCTGACTTTTAATTTGCATACATTTTGCAAAAAGCGTCAATGCATCTTCTTTATTTGATTAGCTTCTTCTTCTTCTCAAGCAGCTTGTTCAGATTTATTTGCATTTGCATTTAATTAATGGGATATTGAAAGCGGCAACCATAATCTGGACATCGACCGGGCGACCTTTTTGTGATTGGCAGCCAAGCCGCATCAGTTGGCAGCTATTAATCTTCAAAAGCGCAAAAGTAAAGAAAAAAAGAAGAAGAAGAAGACAAAACACATGCCAAAACAAAACGCAAAAAAAAAGAAGAGAGAAATACAATAGAGGAAAAGTTATGCAAGCGAAATATTCAAGGGCAAATGCATTAACTGGCCCCAGCAAGAAGTTTGTGTTCTAAGTCATTCGTTTTGGGCCGAGCCGAGCCACATTTGAGCCACCGGGTGGTGCTTGATTGAAATATATACGAGAGTATTAAAAATAAAATAAATATATAAAAGAAGACTCTGCGCCGCCAGACTTATAAGTAATTTGGTGGACTTGATTTAAATCTGATTTTTCAAGGTGGCTAACTCGCATAAATCATAACATTCAAGCCATATAAAATGTGGTCTTAAGCAAATGGCAGATTGTGCGCATAAACCACCGACAAAGCTCGCCCCAAAGCGCATTCAAATTATGCCAATTATAATGAAATTTTTCAATAATATATAAATAAATAAATACAAAATAAATAAAAATAAAATGTTGCGACGCGTTGCGATGTTTGGAATTTCAGTTTTTTGCCGCTATCCAAAAATACAAATGACCCAACAAAATCGAGTCATCTTTTTGTTTAGATGCGTGCCGCCACCGGCCGCGCTTATCAACTGAAAATGGAAATGCTTCGATTGACAAATAGCTTTGGCCAGCACAATACCTAAGACTGGGCCAAAGTTGCGACAACTGTGACTAATGTGTCTTCATTGAACCACGACCAAACAGCTCAACCCAGTCATGTAGTAGTAGCCAATAATTCAATTAGTAATTCTAGACTTAGCCACATTATGCCTATATATATATTTTGTGGCCTATCAATAAAGTCTACGAGAGACACTCAGGAAATTGCGCACAGTAATTATCGGAATAGTTTTCTGAATACGGAAGGAATATTTTCTAGGAATATTTGAATAATTTCATTGATTTACCCCTATGTAGACTGGGAATATATATATATATATATATATATACTTGATTGGGATCAACAGCCGAGTCGATATAGCCTGGCCCGCCTGTCTGTCTATCTGCCCGTCCGCCTACCTGTCTGTCTGTATGAACACACAGATCTCACAGACTATACTAATTTGAATATATTTTGTCGTATTATCTGCGCATATCAAGTTTACTTCATTTCATCGATTACTGTCTCCGTTCCACAATTTGAAAGGCAGTGGCTTCTTACTCGTACATTATCATATCATTGATTTCATGAAGATCGGAGAAGAACTCCGAGTTCAGGGTATATCGTTCTAACTTATTTTGTTTGCTGTTAACTGAATGTTCTTCATTTGTTTAATATTGTTCAATTAGAAAGGGTGACTTGTGTGTCTACGCCTATCTCGATCTCACAACTTAAAACTCAGCTTTCGACCGATTGTTCCTATGGCAGCTATATGATAATGATTTTTAACTTAATTTTAACTATATATTATATACACAGCGATTGAAGCTAAGCGACGGACATATGCCAAGTTGTATCAAAATAGCTTTAGAGCCGAAACTAGTTTATATAATCGGTTAGTGATGCTGATCAAGAATATATAAACTATATGGAGTCGGAGATCTCCCCTTCAAAACGTTGCAAACTTTGTGAGGAGCCATATACATAGCTTTGGCATATGCTATATGCGCCCCTCGCAACAACTGCAATAAACGACATTCGGATCTTGCGCCGCGTCAGCACATTTCGTCAACGACGAACACAACTGCACCTCAGGCAGATTCCGAAATATGATATGCGGAAGTCGTTTGCAGAACGACGAATTTCTATCAAGTGCAGCGACCTCAGAGTGAAGCAACCGCTGAGGGCAACGATCGCGGCCAATATGAAGTGATCGCTGACCTAATTCCACCGAATGCAGCGATCGCAAAAAGGTAGTGGAGAACGTCCAAAGATCACGCCACCAACGCGACCCGACCTATAAAAGGGGGCGTCGCAGATACGGAGGTCAGTCAGTGGGAGGCAGACACTCAAAAGTAAGAAACGAGTACGAAACTCGCTGTCGGGCAAGAATAGGTCTGAGACTCACCGAGGTCAGTGCGAAATCTAGGAGCGAAGTCAGTCAGAGAAGGTCTGATCGCCACCTAGCTGGTACATGGAACGCAGGATATCAAAGGGATATCCATATGGCAGTTAAAATTGCACCGTAGTATTAAGTGAAGCCGAATAAAACCATTAGTTAATATATATAGGAAGTTCATGTGTTATTAATTATCCCAAACGCAACTAACATGATTTTGTTGCTCGACTGAGTTTTAGCCCAGCTAAAACTAAACGAACTAAAAAGGTTCGTTAAAAGCTATATCATCATACCATCTGCAAAGGTATCCAAAATAAGACTTTACCTTAGATGAATTACCAAAAATCATAGATAACTTTTAATCATTTTATGTAAATAAAAAAAAACCAAATTCAGCTAAAATTCCCTTTGCCAAAAGTTGTTTACGATTGTATGTGTTTTGTACTGGTTATCAGAATATATTTGTATTTTATTTTATTTTTTTTTTGGAAACTGATTTATTGTGTGCTGCAAATTTAGGGTGGCTCCCCTGGGCATAATGGCATGTGCTAGCTTTTTTCCTCACTTAACGCTTAGCAGTTGAACAATAAACTGAAATTCGTTTCAAATACGTCAAATATTTGCAGCTGGAGTGGGAATTGAATCGACTTCCTCCAAACAACACTTGAATGTATTTGTCAATGTCTGCGCTGTCATTGAATGTTTTGCAAACAAGCTTTGCCTGCTTATTGGCTATGACTTAATAGTCTGCTCTGCGTCAATGGACAATAGTCAATAGTCAATAGAGTCTTGAATCTGTACCACTAAATTTGGCCAACAGGCGTATTCAAATTGTATTCCATGATCTTTTCAAACTTGGGCTGGGGCTTACACATAATTGAATACTTTTTAGTTAAGATACAGCCCAGTCAAGTCAAGCAAAAATCCCATTGCGGAAGTATTCTGCGTAAATTCTTTAAGACAAATCCCAGAGAATTTTTGTTTGGGAAACAAACGAATAGCAAACATTCAGCTCGTGTATTAACCTCAGCTCGTATTTAAACTCAGACAGCTCAGACAAATCACGTTCATTAATAATAATAATCAAAAAGAAGACAACAAAATGTAATCAATCGGAAAAGAATAGAATGCTAAGAATAGAAGCCGTGAGAAGTAGACAAATTAAAGTGAGAGTGTAAGAACTCAAAAAAAAATGAAATAAAAACAAATTTAACTTATTCTCTTGATGTTAACACTAAATATTATTATTACTATTTAAAAATGCATTATTTTTAAAATTAAAATGTGATTTGATAATTTCGTGAAACAACTATTGCAACTATTATTTAGCTCGGATTTGTTACGGAAACAGATCGTTTCTTTGGCAGCTATATGTTTATATGTATAATATTTATATATATATATATATATATGTATAATACACTATTTTAATATTAATAAGCCTACGTTGTAGTTAGGAAACTTTTACCCGTTAGAAGTAAATATATGTACGTATGCAAATAGTTAAATGCTATAATTATTTAAATTGTACATAGATATAGTATCATCTAAAAACCCAATTGTTATTTTGAGCTGCTCGAGGAACTCCGAGAAACATTCGCACCTTTTTCAACTTTTAGCAGTGAATTCGAAATTCTGCACCTAAATGAACACAAATCAATCGATCATTTTAAGATCTCAATTAATTTGCATTTAGCTGCAAAGACTGCAACGGAAACTGATGTCGGTGTTTTTTGTTATTTCATTGTGTTTTGATTGTTAATCTGTTTACTTAAGCTAATGCTGATGCGTTGTCAATGGCCGATGGATTAAGAGTTGAAAACTTATCACTTGAAGCAGTGATTTATGGCCGCGGCAGCAACAGCAGCAGCAGCAGCAGCGACAACAATCATCAAACAACAGGTCACATTAAAGGAAGTCAGAAGAGAAGAGATGCTAGCAAGCGAGTAAGGGCGACAGAGATAGCTGGAGCGAGAGGGAGCGAGACAGAGCGAAAGTGAAGCTGTGAGCATCAAGTCAAATGTCAGAGGTTCGCATAGTCAAATAATTGAGCAATTAATTAGACGCGATATTTTAGAAAAAATAACACCGAAAACAACAACAATAAAGAAATATAATTTTTTTTTTTTTTTTTACCGATTAAATGAAATACTCAAGTTTTTCTGAATAGGGAATAGCGGAATCGCTCTGGGGCCTACTGATATCCGACTATAAAAGACCAAACGACAGCGAGGAGCAGCAACAGTTAATCAGCAACTGAAATCCAACCAAGTTCAGCTTAAGACATGCGTCTCTTTGTGGTAAGGCAGCACAAGGATAACCCAAGGATTACCAACATATTGGACTTACACTCTCTCTCTCTCTTTATCCCTCTCTCTCTGCATCTCTCTTTCAGACTCTTTGCTCGCTTCTGGTCTTGGCTCAAGCCAAGCCACAGGGCTACAACTATGGCAGCGGCGTCTCAGGCACTCTGTCAACAACGGGCGGTGGCAGCAGCGGTTTCCTCAATTCACCCAGCACCGGCAGCCAAAATGTGGCCACATATGGACCACTGGGCGCCTTCCAGGGCGCCAGCGTTGGCTCACTGCGCAGCTCTGGCTACGTCTCTGGCTCCGACTCCGGTTCTGGCTACGGTTCTAGCTCCGGTTCTGGCTCCGGTTCTGGCTCTGGTCAGGGTCAAAGCAGCACAGTTGGCTTTGGCAGCGGCTCATCAGCCACCAACTATGGCGGACGCAGCTCCTCTGGCTTTGGCGGCGCCAGCTATGGCGGCTCCTCCGGCAGCGGTAGCAGCAGCAGCAGCAGCTTTAATGGCTTTGGACCCTCGCCCAACATAGGCTTTGGCGGACTCGCTGGCTATCAGGCGCCCAGCTATCAGCAAGAGCAGGTGGCGGAACAACAAGTTGGCTTTGAGGCGCCACTTGTGCACAAACAATTCATAACGATCGCCGCACCCGAGGAGCATGAGAATCTTGAACGTGTCAAGCACCTGGTGATTGGCCGTCCGCAGAAGAACTATCGCGTTGTGTTCATCAAGGCGCCATCCTCGAGCAGCGCCAATGTTAAATTGTCGGCCGAGTATGCGCCCAAGGAGGAGAAGACTGTCATCTACGTGCTAAGCAAGAAGGACTCCACGCTGGAGGTCAACGATATTGCAACACCAGCGCCCACAATTCCCAGCAAGCCCGAGATCTTCTTCATCAAGTACAAGACAGAAGCAGAGGCCCAGCATGCCCAGCAACAGATTCAGGGTAAGCTCGAGAGCGATTCATGTTAAGGATTTTTTGACATATTTGACTTAAACACACTTTGCATCCATAGCCTCATACGATCAAATCGAGGGCAGCTCGGAGCACACAGATGGAGGCGTGGCACCCGCACAGTCTGTCGTCGGCATTCTCGATGGCGGCAACGGCGGCGTCACCAGCTCGTCCAGCGGTCAAATTGTCAGCGGCGGCAGCTCTGTGAGCAGCGGCAGCTATGGAACCGGTGCCGGCCATGGACTCACCAGCGGCGGCAGTGGAGGAGGCATTGGTCTGTCCACTGTTCACAATGCCGCTCAGTCGTCCACGTACTTGCCGCCCAGCCACTAGTCGGCTTCCAGAAGCAGTTAACAAATTTTTTTTTTATATACAATAATTTAAAAATCTAAACAACTTTTCCGTCAAATTCTTTAATAAAATTGCTCTCAGATGAACAAAAATTAAAAATAAAGCAATCGATGTCAGCATTGAAGAAGCAACACTTGAAACCTAATCTGATCGGATCTGATCAGTTGAGAATTAAAGTGATATATAAGTGGATATTGAGGAGCACGACGACTACTCACAGAATAAGAGACACTTTGGTCAAGGGAGAACAAAAACCAAAAGCAAAAACAACCTGTGCACTATGAATTACGTTGAGACTATGTGGAGTTGTCATGGAGCTGGCAAAGGAGCGCCCACAACTAAAGCTGTGGGATCTGCCTGGCTATTGTGACGACTTTGTGGTTGGCGTCTTAACCAATCTATGGTTTTATGGCTTTAATGCTGGTCGTCGTTGGCGGCGCTACTCACCCACAGATTTCATAGCCTGCTTGAGCAGCAGGTCCGATTGGCTCTTGTCCAGGGCATCGATGTCGCGACAATTGCGATAGAGGCTGCTTATGGTGGACTCAACGGCACCCTCGGCGGCATTGGGCAGCATGGATATAAAGCGATTCAGTTCATTGAGTTCTAAAATATATGAAATGAACCGATTAGAGTTGCGATAGCATAAGTTGAGATATAGCCAAACGCTTACCCTGATACTCATTATAAGTCTTGTAGTTCCATTCGCCGCGCTTGATCACAAAGTAATCGCCATCGGCGTATTCGCGGCCAAAGTTGCCGCATGCCCAATCGTATGTCTCGTGGCAGGCACTCTTCGTTGTGTTGGCCCAGAGCAGCAGCTGGCGACTGCTCTCGACACACTCGCGCTGCAGGCAGAGCGGCGCTCGCAAATGGAAGGGCACCTCCGGCCAGAAGGCCAGCAGCATGATGATGATCACCAGAAGAACGGCGCACAGGCAGGCTGTGGTCACATACAGGATGCGACGCTTGCGCGACAGGCTCATCAGTGCGTCAAAGGAGCGTCGTCCTGGAAGCAGCAGAGCTTCATATAATCCAGCGAATGATAAATCCGCGCATGAAATTTGTATGAGAAGTGCATATGATGAAATATCATGAATGATGAATGAATCCTAAAAGCTGCAGACAATTGATAGCCACTAAATAGGCAGGAGATTAATTGGCAGACTGCCAATGTTAAGATTGTTAAGAGATATACGTTCCCTAGAGCATTAACGACTAATGATCTCTAAAATGCATTCGTTATTCGAGTTTACACTGAACACCGTCCTAGAAATTACATAGTTTTCCTGGTGATAAGAAATGATTTCTAACCATACGAAAAAAAAAAATCTTTAAGAACAGAAAGCCATTATTCTAATTGTTAGAAATGTTTTCTTTTATTAAGAAATAAATTTCTAAAAAGTATAAATAATACTTTCTAAAATTCAGAAAGAAATAAGAAGAAATTAAAATAATAAATTTAATAATTTAAGCTAAAGGTAGAGATCGGTATACATATATAAAAAAAATACACTGGAAATTAAACATAATTTTTCTACATTTTAGCAAAATCTACACTGAAATTAGAGAAACGAAAAATTCTAGTTTTTAGAAAGCTACTACCGTCTCTTTTAGAAGTTTTTTCCAAATTTCAGGGAGATTTTTTTCTAAGTGTCGACATTTTTTTTGACCAAGAACATTATGGTCCAGAACTATCCGAATTATAGCATTAAAATAAGCTTTTTGTTTGCGATACGTTTAGAGTTTCTTTTCATTAATTTTACTGAAGTACAGAAATCGAACAAAGACAGGTTGTTATTATGAAGTTAAATTAAATCGTTAAAATATGAATGTGTTTGTGTGCAGATCAAATATAATCTGTTGAACTATGTTCACATTTCGTTTGTATTCAGAATCTATTCAGAATCTATCAGATTTATGCACTTTGAGTATTGAAAACGATATGAGTGGAATGGTAATTGTAATTATCTCTCTCTCACTCGCACTCTCTCTCTCTCCCTTTCTTTCTCTGTTTGTCTGTCTGTCTGTCTCACCTCTGAGTCCATTTGCAGATGCATGCGTCGAGTTTGGTGTATTTGCGGTGGGCGTAACACCGCCCACAGCACTGGCATCGCTAAGCGCCTCCTTGCGCGCAGCCTCGAGCTCTTTGGGCGTGAGTCCAGCATCGTCCATGTGAAGCTTCTGCTGATTGGTTGTCAACGGCGCCGTTTCGCTGCCCTCGATCTGCTGCTTGCTGCCCAGGCCGCCATCATTGCGCTCATCATCCTGCTGCTGGCCGGTGTGGAGCTTATAGCTGCGATCGTCCACCTCATCGACGGAACAGATTGTCGGCTTGTATTTGCCCTGATTCAGGGCCATGTCCAGGTTCTCAAAGTAGCTCAGCGCTCAGGTAATAGCTCAATAGCTTTCTTTCCGGATCTGCACTAATATAAGAGCATTTTCATCTGAAGCTGCAACAATAGGAAAACGCATAAGTCATTTAAATCTCAGACACTTGTCAATTGCCCAACTGGCCGATGTACTATATGAATACCATATATATGTGTGTGTGTGTGTGTGTATGCTGCATATATATATATATACGTGACAATTGATAATCACATACATACATTTATGTGTGTATAGTAGTAACAGCTTGCAAACTGTGGGCTTTATCAGCTTGAGTAGCGAGTTTAACTGATTATCAAAAGATTACCTTGAGACATGATATACAAGGCATCCAAGCAGCACACATACACACACGCACACTAACACACACTCACACACACTCACACAGACTCACAGACACTTGAGCATTTTATGGAGCATCGCAGATAAGTAAAAAATTGCACTTAGATAGCGCCCACTTAAACATAGCTATATATATATTGTATATATATATATATACATATGTACCTACGTGATCCACGTCTACATACACACACAATAAGCACTTGCATACATGTATGGCTTGTGCATTCCTGTCAACAGTTGACTTCTTTTCAATTTTAAATTGACAACAATTGCTGCCAATTTGCGAACCAACTCGGGCGACAGTCTTTGTTTCTCAACTATTTATTTTTTTCCTCTCGAGATTTGCACTTGCAAGTCTCGTGTTCATATAAAGTGGATTTGGGTTTTTGTTCTAGTCGCCAATGTGCATAAATTATAATTGGCAAAATTATTGACAGACGTGCAAGTAATTAAAAGTGCAGACTACTCATCTCTCAAATGATAATTGCCCATAGACATCCAAGTGCTCCACACTCGTCGATTTATGTTTACTTTCAAAAAGATGATTAAAACAAATGGCATTGAGTCCCTTGATAAATTCAGGCTGCTGCTGAAATGTTTATCGTAGCCAGGCACGATTCAACGTGTTGCAGTAAAAATTCCAAATTTATGCATCCGACCTTAAATCAGAATCAGATCAGATGATTGCATCGCCATTGATGCGCTCCGTTGGTCAGCAGCGCTTAAAATAGTTTACAGTTTGTAATTTGATAGCCAGTTCGTCATTTGATCTACGAATAAGACGAAAAAACCACCCACGTCAGCTGGAGAATAAACAAAGATTGGGGAGCAATTGAGCAAGTGGAGATTGTGTTGTGTTGCGTTGAGACGTTAGCTTTGGACTAGGTTACTCAACTAACAAATGTTATCAACAATTTGAGGTAAACTTTGTGTAGAGTGTCAGAGATCTATTCAGAACAGAAAGCGTAACGTTTAGCTTATTTTATGCATTTCATATATATAAGAAGATAATAAGATAACCATCGTAAGATCTTGAAGATCGGATTAATCTGATCTGAGTTTTGTTCAGAATACGAATTAATTGAATTTGATTGACTGCAGCGTAGGGCGTAAACGACAGTCAATAAATAATATCATCTGATAACAGCTTCCTCAAAGCGGGATTGGTGTAGACAAAAGAATTACCGATCTTTGCAGAAGGTTCCTAGTAATCGACCATCAAATATGGTGACTATATCTAATGGTGATATTTTAATTACCGTGTGCTCTTCAGCACATATAGTCTTTGAGATTGAGGTGATCGGATGTAAATGGCATGGCTATATAGACGTTCTCAAGAATGAATATGGAATCTAAGCAGTCGCAAATGTCTTCTTCTGCCTGTTACCATTACGAATGAATGCGTTATGCTAAATTTGGAGTCGGTGAGTCGGTTTTTCACTTGAATGATTTATCATATCAATGCTGATCCCATTAAAGCTTCTGTGATTGCGATAAGTGTTGGTCAGTTTGAAACTTGCGGCTTGCGGATTACGCACTCGTCCCTGACCAGTGAAAATGAAAGTAATAACCAAGTTAGTTAAGGTGAGCAACTTAAGGGAAATATTAAAGCGTTTGCTATCTTATCGGCATAGCGATTCTTGCTTAATTCTCGTCCAATTTTTAATCATTGGCACGAAACAATAAAGAATGCCTCTATCTCCACACTAGTTTGTGTGGCAATCTGAGATAACTTGTTGGCCCAGCCAAATATACATATATGAGTATATGAGTAAATTAACTATTCTAGGTTTTTCTTTTCGATACCCTTTCATTTACTTAATTAAAACTTTTGCATACGTTATATTTGTGAGCGTCTTGTAAATAAAACAAATAACCAGCTATCTACCCATTTACTAATCTCTACAGATCCAAGGGCCCCTTTAAAAGCCATGGCCCAAAAGACGTCGTCAGGCAGTTGAGTAACAGCCAGATAAGTCAGTTAGTCGGTCGCTCATAGGTATAAGCTCAATACACACACACACTCTCTCACACACACACACACAACACACTGTAGCGAGCATGCGATTTAAATGATGATATCATCCTAATTCATCTTGATATTTCCATCATGTGTCACACCAAATTTGAGTAGCATAAAAACATAGTTTTTCTACTATCTGCAATACACTTACAGTTGCGAAAATAAATAGTAACACCACCCTTACAGGAAATGAAAAATATAAATAATCTACATACACATATATACATATATCTATATATACACAATGGATATTTACTTAATCTACTTGGAACGACTCATATTCGACTTTCGACTCATGTTCACAGCAATCCCATTAAGATTGTTAAGTGTGCAAAACATTATTTGCTTGAATTGGTCTACTTAATCACATATATCTGTTATTACTGTAATTTAAAGTAGTATAATTTATTCTATAAGATTTATGAAATATTAAAAGTTACACTATAAATAAAAAAAACAAATGTTACACTATACGTATTTAATTATTTTACATATTAAAATAAATACAAATAAATAGTTGTATATTAGCTCAAGAAGACTTGCTTTTTATGTTACACATAAACTGACAGCTATAAAATTGGGTTTTTACAACTTGACCCCATTAAAAATGGCATAGTGAAGCAGATGGAAGCCTCTCTGACATCATAGGGTATATATGTTATACGCATGATTAGCATCAACAGATCAACAATGTCTGCATGAAGAAGCCGATCTCAGCTACTACGGGAGCTAAAGACTACAATAGGAAAATCGCTCAGCAATTGCTACTGCTCTGCTATTGCTAGCGCTACTGCTACTGCACATAGTTGTAGCAATAGCTACAAAGCAGAGCTAGAGCATAGAAGCCGCACTATAGAGCAAAATTTCCGATATCGATAAAAGTCACCACAAATTTAGCCTATAGCCACATTAAATGAATTATGACATATATATCTATTTGATTAAGATTGGATAGGAATACTTATTCTGTTAGCCAAGGTGTATTTTCATATGGAGCAAATTACTCATTTGTTTTATTTTAAATTTAAATTAATTCATTCACTTTTAATTGTGTATCATTTAATTTGCCACTTTAATTTTAATTTTGAATTTCATTTAAAATTTGTATATCTCAATAACTTTTTTTTTACCTTTTTTTTAGTTCAAATTAAATGAATAAAATAAAAAAAACATGAGCTGCCCTAAATTTTTGTTGTTGCTTAAGAACTGATTATTTAACTTCAATTAATTCAAAATATATCCATAAATATATATATAAATAAACATATGCTATGCTGATAGTACCTCTCGGTCGACCTCTCTCGACTTGAGTGTTCTTGCTAATAGCGTGTTCTCCACGTAATATGCATTATAGACCGTACAGATATTAATATTAATTGCATTATCCGAGTCATCTTAAGTCGTTCATGCGCTATAATTTGTTACATAATTGATTTCCGTTTTTTTTAAATTAATTTTTTACCACTTTGCCCCTTAAGCTGAACAAAGCACAAAATAATAGTTAAGCAAAGCTAAATTATAAAAATAAAATGCAAATGCAAGATGGTTTTTAGTGGGCCGCAACAATGATGATGACGGCACATTTGTAAAAATGGGCTACACATACGCTTACATGTATGTGTGTGTGTATGTATGCTTATTTGGGGAGGTGAAGCGTATCAAGAATCGGTTTATGGGTAGTATTTCGTATTCGAAATGCTTATAACGCATTGTGCGAACGGTTTTTGATCCATTTTTGGGTGGCTTCCTGCCCGAATTTGCTTGATGGCTTTGTTGATGTTATTGCGTTGCTCTGTTTATGCCAATGGCAGCGCAAAGTTGCAACACTCTCTGCCACGCACAATTTTGTGCGTTTATTCAACTGCTGCGCAGTTTGCGTTGTCTTCTTCTTTTGCTTCCCCCTCTTCACATTGAGCTGATGGGGAATGGGGATGGGGATGGGGATGGGGAATGGTGAATGTTTGGGGCTGCTTCGAGACGCAATTCAAGATTCGCTTCAGGTGTCTTGTGTTGAGAAATGCGATGAGAGAATATTTGTATACGCTTATATATTTGTATATTTATTCTTAAATTCAAATTTATAAGATTTAGACTAACAAAAGTAAGAGCTCATGATTCGAATTATAGAATATATTCAATAATTACAAATTTTGCTATATCATATCCATTTACTTGGAGCCATAAGTATTCATACATATCCACACGGGATTCACTTTTCAATACCATAACAGATTCTATTCGAAAAACTCCATCAAAAATTGATCATATTTTATCAAATATGTCAAATTGCTGGCGGTCACAGAGGTTGGACATATACATATTAATTTATATATACATATATATTTATATATAAAAACCAATAAGAAAAAACCGATGTCAAGTTGGACACACATAAATTCAATTGAATTGTCACGCTGCCCACACATGCTGATTAACATGACAAACATTCAATTCAACATTAAACATTATAAAATGAAAGGCATAGAAATTGAATTTGATGTTGAGCGCAATTGGCTATCAGATTTGCACACCTGTCCGTCTGTCCGCCCGTCCACCTGTCAAGCTGTCCACCTATCGCCTTGTCGCATTGTCGAGCAGTTAATTAATATTTTACCCTCCCAGGGTAGTATAGTTCTCTCACGCAATATGTAACGCATCGCGGGACAGCATTGATCAATTTCAGATATATTTGCAAATTCGTCTGGGTAAAAATTAAAATTAAAAACAACAATTAAAGCCAAAAATCAACTTGTTTCTATTTTTTATGTATTTCCAAATTTAAATAAATATATATATATATATATATATATATATATATACACTAATAGTTTTTCGTCTGAGTAAAAATATAAGCTAAAAATAATAAAGCCAAAAATCAATTAATTTCTATAAATAACTTGCAATTTCCCTTGTAATTGAGAAATAATAGAACCCATTATGAAAAATCATCACTTTTGCAGGGTATTTAATGTTCGTTTTGTAATGTTCATTCCTGTTGTTTATGCCTACTGTCGCAGTGTCGTCAATTGTAGCTTTAGCGTGTTGTTGCTGAGGTTGTTCATGTTGTGCTATTGACATTTAATTTGTCAATAATGGCACACTGAACATCGTCGCCCATTATCAAAAAGTGTTTCAAGATACTTGCTCAGCAGAACTACGAATACAAAAACAAATCAACAAAAAATACAAGAAAGACGGTTATCTTAAGCACGCCGAAGATTAGATGCCCTGGCAAACCAGAGTTGAAGTTTTTTTTTTTTTTTTTTGGTTATATTAAATAAAATGTTTGCTTTAAGCAATTATTTATTTAAAACGAATTTTACGCTTTAAACAAATATATATATATATTATTTATTTTATTCGCAATTGTAAAGAGCTCATAGAATCGGAGACGTTTCCTCTACTACAAACAGGGCTATAATTGACCATTGAAAGGGGCATCAGATGGCAGAAACTCTGCGTTTCGCTGCTGATAGCTGATCGCTGATAACCTTGCTCGGCTTGCACAACAGCAGAGCTCTGAATTGCTGCTAATGTTGTTGGTGTTGGTGCTGTTGAAATAATGGTGCTTTTGTCGTCTAGTTGCAGTTACAACAGCCAGAGGCGCCTGCGTCGCCAACTGAGGCAGAGGCAGCGGCAGTTTACGCTCAGCTGTGCACAAGGCAATGCAAGTTTGATCAGCACTCGCTGATAAGGGCACATGCAACAACAACAACATTAGTTTAATGTTTTAATTTTTAAAATTTTTCAATATTCTATTTATTTGTGAGTGAATTTTACTAACATTGCTGATAGAACGTTGCCAACACGTTCTTCGTTCTTCATACACAAATGCACAAATACTTTAAGGTTGCCAGATTTTAATTCTTTTTCCACATTTAGCTCAAGAGCCCAGGCAAACAATCTGTGCATTGATTTCTTACAGATAAGGGGACTCTTCAAACAAACGCACACAAAACAATATTTGATTTTCACCATTTAAGAAAACTCTTCAGGCAAGAACATGAGTAATAAATCAATTTAAGGATAACAGATGTATTCCTTTTTGTGCAGGTTCGAAATTGATACAATAAATGGAGTGCAGCATCAGAGTTTTTAATTTATCTTAATATTTTGAAATATTTGTAATTTATTGTTGGAGTAACAATGATATATAATTTAACAATAATATTCATATTTGCTTGCCGCATTGTGCATATATATAAAATCTCAATGCACTTTCTTCAATATACAAGAGAAAAAATACATAGACATGTTGAAAGTTTTCTATATATCCCTCCAAATATAATGAAGGTTCTGATTGTTTGTAAAGCGGAATTTGATGTTAGCTGAAGCGTAAATCACAAGTTCAAGCGCTTAACGGGAAAAGGTGCGGCTTGTTGCCATATTTATGTACGTAAAAATATACACACATATATATATATATATATATATATATATATATGCACATACATGTGCAGTTGGATGTCTGTATATAATAACAATGAAAGCACACATAAAAAGAAGTTCACTTTATTTTGGAATACCATACTTTGAATACTCTTTCTTGCAGTTAAGCAGCAGACAAATATACACACTATTCGAGTTTAGTTATTTTTCCTTTGCAATAATATACAAATACCCAGTTGCGAACTCTTTACCGATGTCTCATTACGTATTTCTTATATTGGTATTGGCTTCTTATCTGTTTTACTGTCTCTATTAATTAGTGCGCTGGCGCAGCTTTGCTTACTCTAGTTTCAACAGATGCGTAGTACTTGTGTGCTTTTTTATGCGTTATGCAATTTGTGAAGTGAAAAAAAACAATAGATTTTTTATTCATATTTAAAATGATTATTTATCCTCCTTTCCTATCTAACTACATTTCGAAAATATTAGTATTCCATTTACGGTCAATCACACTTGCATATTTTCTGCATTACAGGGTAATATGGGTTGTAGAAAGTATATTACGAGTCGAATTCGTATTCATTACAAAAATACGAAAGTAATTTGCTATTTTTTAATTTAATGATTACTATTCATTTCATTGTCGTATATACTACATAAGACATGACAAATTTTATATTTCTTGTGGATGAGTAGATGAACAACAAAATTGTCGAACCCTTTTGCGAGAAGGGCATTGAAAACAAAACAAAACGAGTGCAAATCGAGCGGATATTCGGCGATTCGATGATGCGGGCAAAAGATAACTTTTAAAACGATGGGGGAATGGGTGTGTGTGCGATGGTGGGGGTAAAAGTAGGTTCGTGCGTGTGCAGCACAATGCGCAAATGCAAAGGCAAAGGCAAACCCAGTCACTATACGACAAGAACAAGCAACAAAATAGAAGAAAAAAATACAACAACGGTATTCGAAAGGCAAAAGTGGCGCGTGTAAAAACAACTGCAGAAGTGAAAGAAGCGGAAATATCGTCGCTGTCTGAGAGGATGACCAAAGATCCGTGTGTAAACGAGAAGAATACATACACACACACACACACACAAATGCAAACACATATAAGTGTGATGGCTATGTTTAACGGTTCTTGCACATCCCTAGATCATCGCAGCTGCTTTCGACGTCGGCGCTGTTACGCATTAATTATGGGAATTTCTTCTTCTTTTGTTTTTGCGTTTAATGCGCAGCACATGTGGCCTGTATATGCGTGTGTGGGTGTGAGACGGTAGCAGCGCAACAGCAACAACCACCACAAAATAAGGGAACCAAAATCAAAAGCAGAATGCACTGCTGGCAGCATCGCAAGTAATGAAAACGACGCAAGCGTTGCCATCGTGTTGCTGTCTGCGCAGCATTCACATGGGCTCTACTCTCTTTCTACAATTTAACTTCTTCTTCCCATTGCTGTTGTTTTTGTTACTGGTGCTGGTGCTGCTGCTGGTCTTGGCTTAGCAACTTGACGAACCGGTTGTGCCGGCATATCTCACAGCAAACACACACACACACACACACACATACGAACAGACATATACAGGGATACTTTTTAACTACAGCTTGAAAGTGCGCTCTCTCTCTCACTCTTTGCTCTGTACTCGCCCCATATTTGTAGATGTTTCGTGCTTTTTACATTCCAAAACACACACACAGACACACTGAGAAGCACCTGAAAGCGGAGCTTAAGCACTCTTTGCTTTTACCTTCTTGTATTTGTTGTTGTCGCACTCACTCTCGTTAATTATAATTATTATTGTTATTGTCACAAAGAACCAAAAAAAAAAGAGATCAGCAATCAGTTAACAACATGTAATTAACATATTATTCACACACAACGCACTCTTTTAATACACGCTAAATATTCGCTTTGCCTTTATTTTTATTGTTGCGTTGTTAAATCTTGGCAAACACTTTTTTTTGCAGAGTCTCACTTTCATTTATCTTTCATTTTAATACAAAAAACAACCACAAATATTTTATATTTTGTGTTTCAATTAAAAAAAAAACAAAATGAAAAGAAAACAGTTTCAGTTTTACGCGCACAGCTAACTGAACGAGAATAACAACAACGTCAACGTTCGCCAATTACGCCGCGGCACACGACGCGCAACGTTGCTTTCTCAATGATTACTAAAGAGAAATGTAGAACAAAATGCACGCCGCAATTACCGTTCTATGTATATCGTGTAACGTTTCAAATTTCGAATGCAGTTGTTACGAGCTCTGCTCTACCTCGCCGTCAAGTAAAGCGCATACAGCGTGCTGTGTTTATTTTTATTTGCGAAAAACATGTACGGCATTAATTTAATTACTGGTTATGCATGAAATGTCACATAATAAATAATTAAATACTTTTATTTTAAACAATTTGTCATTAGCCAATGCACAAACCTCCATGAGCAACGTAAACGCACACGAGAGCAACGTAACGCAAAGTGAGTATTGTTATCGATAGTATTGTCAATTGATAACTATTGGCGATTAGGACCTCACACTGAATAACATTTAATGCGCGTCGATAAGGCTCGATTGTTTTCCGATTCATTTAAATCTCCTGCTGAAAGAAATATTTTGCCCCAAAAGAAAATTTCGTAGACGATTTTTTACAATTTGACCCTGATTTTATTGATAACTTTTCTTTTTTTTTAATAAAAAATTAAATTTAATACATATATTAGCAAAAAAAAGAATAAAATACATACGCATTTTTATAAGTACAGTTAATAAATTAAACAATAGCGAGTTCCGCTTAAATAATAGGTAGACACAACAAGCAAAAGCCTACATATATATTTATTATACACTACCCAAAGTTTATTTCGAGAGTACACCAAAAGAAGTCGATCTGCGCTTCTTGCGGTGTAGTATGGAAATAAATGCATATTAATTAATTAAACGAATTAATTGTTCAGTTTCTTTCTTTTTTCTTGATATTTCTTTTTTTTTTTTTTAGTATATACACAAAGACTTTTACAATTATGAGAACAAGAAAAAAACATTACACATTGTAACTTTTAATAGTTTTGCATTAACCCATTTTGGTGTTGCAGATTTTACGATTGGCAAACTTTGAGTTTGGCAAACAATTTACAAAAAAAAAGTATTTTTCTCACGCCTACAATTTGAAAACTTTCAATATGTGTCTATGAGAGGAGTGGAAGGGTGGGCAGGGGAGTAAGGTAGAGAGGAAGGCAGGAAAGTAAAAACTTTAAAGTAGCACCTAATATTTGATTTATTTTAATGCTACTGCTGGCTGCTGGCGCCAGTGGGCGTGGCAGTATGACACTTCAACATTAGCTAAAAACACTCAAAGCACTCACTCAAAAAACCACTCACAACTCAGGCACACGCACACAAATACATTTACATACACGCATACACAGTCACACTTACTTACCATATAGTTTTATCTTTAGTACACATTAAAGTAGCACTCGATGGAGAAGTTCATCAAATTTGCAAGGTTTCATTGAAAGAATTAAATAATAATTAAAATAAACGAAAAAAAAATCATTTAAATTTTTTCGCATTAGAAAGTTCTCAATTTTGTGACTAGGCAAGTTTTACGTGTTTTTTGTTGTCCTTTTTTTTCTTTATAAAAAAAATTCATCGCAACATCGCACATTAATTTGTATAGATTTGCAGGTTTTTTTTGTTGTTGTCTGCTTTTGTCGTTGGCGGGCGTTTTTAAAAAGCGCGCGCGCGGTTTAAAACTTGGATAAGCGCGTTTTTCGTTATTTAGTTAGGTTTGTTTTTAGAACCGTTTCTTGTTTTTTGGGTTTTCTTATTTTAGTACGTTGTTTAGTGCGATGTTAATTGTTCGTATGTGTGGTGTGTTAATTCTGTTTCTGCTGCTGTTCCTTCTACTGCTGCAGCAAACACCTTACAGATGCTCGTCACCATGGTATCCGTTCCGCAACGGTTGTCGCTCCTGCGAATGATCCGCGGGCCGGTTGCGCTTGAAGAAGCCGCACTGAAAAGACAAATTGGTTTGAATATTGGCTGCACAGGCAGATGAAACGTTAACGGTTATTTGACTTAAATTAAGTATGAGGAATTCATATAAAACTGCTAAAAAAAAAAATGTGAATTGGTAAAAATTTATTAGGGAACATATTACTATATAGTGAGTATTAAATTTAGATTAAAAAAAATGGAGAGAGTGGCCTTAATAATGAGCTTAAGCTTATCAGTAATATATATATATATATATATATATATATATATCAATAAATAAATGCAAATCTTGTGAAAATGCAAAAATTAAAATCAATTAAAAACTCAAATAATCAACTGACCTTATAGAGTAGCAGGACGAGGAGGAGGAAGATGAGTGCGCCGGCACAGGCAGCCAATACAACGACCCACAGTGGCACCACATCGGGAACTTGAAGTGGCTCCGGCTGCGCCTTGTAGAAGATCTCGTGCGTCTTCACGATCATCTCCATGGGTCGACCGATGAATGGCAATAGCGTCACATTTGCCACAGCCAGCGTGGACACATTGAGTGGCACGGTGGGTGCCAGTTTCTCCATTGTGCTTGCCACCATGCGAGCACGTATCGCCACAAATGCGGCATCCGCATCCTCATAGCCAAGATTCTGAACATAACAGCGCAGACGGCGACATTGGACACCCAGGCACGGTGAGGTGCCATTCGCCAATCTCATCTCAATTGTTGTTGGCTTGTCGCGCTTAAAGCGTCGCTGCGTCGAGCTCGAACTGGAGCTGCTCCACTGACGCTGAACGGGTGGTTGCGATTGGGACTGCGATTGGGATTGGGCTTGTGCTTTTTGCTGTTGATTGTCCTCGTCGTAGAAGTCTTCGTTCTCCCGCCCATAATATGGTTTGCTGCCGGAACTGTAAACCACATGATGTTGCACAGTGCCCGGTTGTCCGTATTGCATTTGCTTCTGGTGCAGCTCATTGTCGACATTGCCACGATTTAGGTTACCCAAATCCAAGGTGCCCGTTTGGAAATTTCCACTGCGTCCGCCATACATCGACTTGTCACCCACATTGCCACCAGCCAAATAAAGTTGCTGATTATGCCGCGATTGCTGGGGTCGCATTTGGTAGCTTGAACTGGAGCTGGTGATCACCTGAGGCTGCCTGGCCATCTGTATATGTCCTTGGGTGCTATGTCCACGCAGCTCGGCTTGGCTGGGACCTTCGCCAATTTGATAATCGGTACGATTGCCCGATTGATTGAAACCGCTGCTGGATTCCTGTTGGCGAACGGCATTGTTGGCACGTTCCAAGTGCACATAGGATGCATCACCGGTAACATCCTGGGCATCCTCGCGCTCCAGCAGCTCCTTCTGCTGGGGTGTCAGCGGGCGCTGATTGTCGTTGCCAACGGTGACGCGTATAGTGCCTCCAGTTTGTGTATCATGCGGTATCTCCAAGTGGCCACCATCATCGCCACCAGCACCAGCACCAGCATCCACTTGCACCGAATTGCTGATGGCGCCCTGGGCATGCAGATAGGATTTATTCTTTTGCTTCTCGTTGAGCTTCAGACCCAGCTCATTGACCTCAATCATGTCACAACGGATTTTGCCGCCAGTCTCTGGCTGATTGAGCACGTACATCAATGGATCACCGGCCTCGGTCTGATATGGATAGTAGATATCGACTATGGCGCCCTCAATGAATGAGCTGAGATTGTTGCGCAGCTCATAGATGTGCACCACCTGTGGCCCGATCTCCTCCTCGATGGTAGCATTGCCCGGTGCCTTGTAATCATCCGCCTTGTACACCTGATAGTCGGGCAGCGAGGTACCCTTGATCGTTAGATCCGTTTCCACCCAGACGCCAATGCTCTTGCTACCAATATTATCGAATTTGGAGTTCTTTCTCTCCGGATTTGTTGAATTTGTCTCCCAGTAGAAATCATAGCTGGAAGTCTTCGTATGCTTCTCGGCTGGAACAAAACTAACAGCAAAGTGCGTCTGCAAAAAAAGAGAGATTTAGAGAGAGAGAGAGACAGAGAGAGAGAGACAGAGAGGGAGAGAGATCGAGATCGTGATCAAGATCGAGAGAGAGACTTACCATATTACCACCCTTGAGGGGATTGCCAATGTCGCATTTGAGGGTGTAATTGTTGCTGCCATCCGGAGCTGAACAGGTGATGGGCACATCGATCTTCTCACCCAGTTGCTGCAATTTGGTGAACTGCAAATCCTTTGGCGTTATCATATAGAAGGCAGCCTCGAAAGCATCCTCGTTGTTGTTCTTGATGAGCACCTCAATGGTCAGCGGTTCGCCTGACACAAACAGATACTTTTCGACAGCACTGCAAAAGATTTGACATTACGATCATTTCCAGTTTCGATGTAGTTTCGACTTACGTGACGGTCAGCGCCAGATCTGGTTCACAGATGTTGTCCGGTCCGCAGTTCTTTTGAATGTTGATCGCATCCCGTAGAATGATCTCGCGATTCTGATCGATGACCGGTTCGAGGGCTTCGCGATTTCGTCGCACCAACGATTCGAGGGGGCGACGGCTGTGCAGATTGTAGCGTGCCTCGACCTCGAGTGGCGTCAACTTATCCTTGACACTATCCATAAGATAGACGGTCTCATTCAGGCAATACCGCTGGCCATATGTCAAGCGTATGGTCTGGTTGCGTATATTTTTGCCCTCGTCGCGCAGGAAGAACATGCGCGGATTGCGCGTCTTTTTCGCGTCTAGCAGCCACGACACCTCAAAGTCCAACTGATTGGGCAGATAGCGACCGGTGTAGCTCCAGCAGGTGCTCAGCGGCATGCACGGCACCCTCTTGTGGTCCCGCTGCAGCTGGCAGCTCCGATCGTCCAGGCTGATCAGTTTCGTAGTGCTGGCAAACACCGTCTCCGCATTGACAGCGGCCACGGGACGTGATTTGAAGATGTACACCTGATCGGAAGCGTAGGCGCCAACTGCCAAATCCGGATACGTATTACCATCCATATCAACGCCACCGGACAGTGCAAAGCCAAAGGTGCGCGGGTACGGTTCCACTAGCTGCTCGGCCTTTATGATCTGCGATGGCTTCGTTAGCGGACCCTGTGCGGATCCATGATAAATGTAGACAATGCCACGACCCTCGGGTCCATCGTACGGCGCACCGACGGCAAAGTCACCATACCCATCGCCATTCACATCGCCCAATGTGGTCAGCGCCAAGCCAAAGCGTCCCTTCGTATGGAAACCATCGCGTATATGCTCCACCATCCAGCGTTCCGACTGCAAATAGCATAATCCAAATATTAGCTTAAGTAAGTAAGACTTAAAAACAAGCTTAAAGCAATCCATATTGCTGACTAAACAAACCACAAAATTTGATGAGTTTTATTTTTGCACCGAATTGTAAGCAAATTGCCTTAGAAATTCCAAATTGTTGTGCACTTTTCAAATATATTTCTTACAAATTTGACAAATATTTCCTAGACTAGAAAAAATATTTTATATTTTTTGTTTTCAGTTTGCAATTATTATAAACAGAAAGTGTTTTATTAAGACTATAGCGACTTTTTTTGCTCATAGTTTTGGAAATGTGTACTCAAAAATGTAGAGCCTAGAATTAAATAGCATTTGCACTTTATTAAGGCTAAATTTCACATTTATGGAGAAAATATTATATACTAAAATGAAGCTTAAAGTGATTTTTCTGAACAGATGAGGCTGCATAATGATATCAGAAAACATAATATGAATTATTCAAATTTAAATAATTAATTTTAGGTTGAGTTTCGCATGATCAACATTTGACATTTTCTTGATTTTCTTTGTTTTGCTTTTCCTAGATTTGTTTTCCACAGAAACTGTGAAGGGAACTTTTGAAATTGAAAAATCATTCGATTTCAATAATCTTATGCTTTACTTCAGTTTGTATATTTGTGAAATGCTGGTTTCAGAGAAGAACTCTGCTTCTTTTAGTGGTTTTAGTGGCTTACCGCTGATGGGCCGCCCTGGATCAGTACGTAGACACGTCCCACATCGTATTTGCCCTCAACATTGCCCGGTTCGGTGTACATTGGTGCACCGATGATCAGATCGTCGAGGCCATCACCATCGACATCACTGCTGGCGAGGGCATAGCCAAAGTATTCACCGATCTGGCGACCCGTTATGTTAAATATGTTGGCCATATTCCAGCGATTGACAACGATCTTGCCAAGGAGATTGGCGCCACGTGGCATCCCGATGGCGACATCTTCGGTGCGATCGGCATCAAAATCACCGGTGGTCATCGAGTAACCCAGATACGAATCATCATTGGCCGGTATACTTGCGGTCGTGGAGAACACTTGATTCTCCGGCTTGGTCACATCGTGCGAAAACGTCTGACCTGTGAATATCGGAGTTGAAATGTGTGAGTACGGATCGGTTCTGTCAAGAAGATCGCTTTGCAGATCAATTTGGTGAGATGTGTGATTTGTTTAGCTACGATTAAAGAGCGGCATGCCTGATGACAAGTATTAAAAGAACTACAACTACAACAACTACGAAAACAAAAAAATAAACAAAAATAATAATAATAATAACAAAAGAAGAAGGAAAAAAGCAAGCAAACTCAACAGCAATAATAATTCAAGACAAAATTAAGTTTCTCAAGATCTACAGTGACTATGAGATTACTTCCGGATAACTACAAGAAGCTACGAATTCTACTATCGCTAAAATAGTAGATGGATAAATAGATAGATAGATAGATAGATAGAGAGATAGATAGATTAGATTAGACTTAGTCCCAGATGAGGCATGCTTGGGACGGATGCTTTGGTTGGCATAACCTCAGCCCATAGCAATTACTGTTAGTAACAGCCAATACTTTATGTTCTTAATTTTATTTAAATAAGTTTGTTGATATTCCAGATATTCCAGTTTGAGCGTGATGGACGTGACTTAACTGATTTGTGTGATTGCCGATCTTTTAAGTATCCCAAATTATCTAAGACGAGTTGGATTTCTGAATATTTCTGAATTTTCTTGCGCTCCCAAATGTTTGCTCATCTATCTCAAATTTGCGACCTTAATTTGAGCGTTGGTTTTTACTCTATTAAATAGAGTCCGCATTGCGCTTTCACAACCTAATTTCTGCATTTTGTGTTTGTTTGACCCCAGTTGTCAATATGCCCTGTTGCAAGTAAAAAACTTGCACACTTCACAGCCACAAGTTGTTAATTGAACAAGATGCTTGCTAAATGTGAAAGGTGCAGTTTTTGTGTCCAGACTAGCCTCGGACACCAATAGTGAGTCTTTAGCATCTGCTTAGCTGGCAACTCTTCCGCTTTCTTCCGTTCCTATTTCTAAATTCAAGATATCATTTTATGAGATTCGTTATTATCATTTATAGTAATCATCTTTATTTTCCCATTTTCCTACATTCGGAAATCTCTCTTTCCAGAGAGTTTCCTTGATGTTTTTTATGTTCGTTTCTTTTTTTCATTGATACTTAAGCTCTCATATACTATTTTGTCATTTATGATTTATACTTTTTGTTCTATTTCCCATTTATATTTAAATTATATTGCTCTGATTGATTTTCAGTGATTTCCCCATGTCCTGCAGCAAATATTGGAGTATTTTACTATCAAATAACCGCATTTATTTTATTTTACAATTTTATATTATTGCTATTGGCGTTTAAGTTATTATTTTGTTTCTGATAGATAGATTTTTTAAATTACATAATTTAAATCTTTTTAAGATTGTTGCTGACTTTTCGTAGTCCACATTAAAAACAAAAGTAAATAAAAACATATTCAATGACAAATATTCAATTTTTGCACTGATTGGAATTAAGTACTTTCAAATTACACCATGAATAACTCGGGAATATAAAAAATATAAAAAAAAACGAATTTAAGCCACGCAATAAATGTACTTGATTTGAGTGCAAATGTATTAAATTTTTCTGTGTTTCAACTTCGTTGCTGTTATAGTCAAATATCTCTGTAAAATGTCAAACTTTAATAATGAATACCACTACCATACAATTAAATTTTATTAAAGCGAACTGGCAGCACAACATAATTGAGTGCGCTTCGAAACTTTTTGTCAATTTCATGCATGCGCGCAGTATGTAACTGTTGCCTTAACCGTTCTCATTGATAAGTAGATCATATATGCACATATGTGATTACATTGTGTATACATACATATATGATTGGTATGATTTTTGCTACCTACATACATATATACATATAGTGAATATATAGTGAACTATGCACTATGCTAAGTACTAAGTACTAAGTATGTGGTACTTTGGTATGGAGCATTGTTAAGTGTGGACACGAACCAAATGCTGCAGTTTTGTGCTTCTGGGGCGTGACGAGGCATTTCGGGAACGTTTTGTGGAACGTTTGTGCGGTTTTCGTTGCCCTCGTTGCACTCGTTGTTAGCGAAGCGTTTGATGATGAGAGAGAGCGAGAGAGAGAGTGAGAGGAGCGGGTTTACGGTGGGTGTGGACAAATTTACCGAACGCTGTCAAATCGTGGACAGGGGCAAAAGTTGTCTTGTTAACGGTAACTTTCTGACCCGACTTGACAGTCTCTGCGCCCAGTTGATGAATTCGAGTTCGTATTCTTAATATTATCACACACACCACTATGCAAAGGGGGAGGTGGGTATGGGGGTAGGGCTTGTTGTTTCCGTGAAGAAGCGATTTTTAGTTTTTAATTTGTACAGATTTTATTGTTTCATTTTTTAGGCACTTGGCTGTAGGGTTAATGTTGATCGATGTTGTAGATAAGGTTGGCTGAGTTTTGCGGTGTGAGAAGCGTATTTGCGTATTATTATTATTACCTCCAGTGCCGAAGGGCTGATATAAAGGCGGCTTATATGGAAACTCGGCATCGGGCGATATTGAGTAGGTTTGTCCTTTTATTTTTATGTATTCAGTGTTTCGGATAATAATAGCAGAAGTTTTGGTATCGAGTTTTTAGGTTTGATGTGTATTTTATGTTCGGTTTCGGTATTGGTTTCGGTTTCGGTTTTGGTTTTGGTTTTGGTTGGGTTGAACAACAGACACAGGTCATGGCGTTCGGTACAGAATGCATAGATGCAATTTTTTATTTATTTATTTTATTTTTTTTGTTTGTTTGTTTTTACGGATCAAAATTGCATGCATTTTGCGCCGAGGCAGAGTGTGAATAGGAGCAAAAAGAAAAAGAGAGAGAGAGAGAGAGAGAATAAAAGAGAATACATAATACACATTAATCAAAATGAGACAAGTAAAGAGTTCGACTAAAAATGCAAGTAGGAAATGATGACGCGTTATACGGTACAGGTACAGGTACAGTTATAGTTGTAGTTATCGTTATCGTTATCGTTAACGTTAAAGTTAAAAAATACAATTATAGTTACGATTACATATACATTACAATAATCAATAATCAATAATCAATAGTTCAGCTGACTACACGATAAACTTAACATGTGGTAAGTTATCTGCAGCAGTTGATGTCGAGTTGTAGATGGTAAATAGTTAGCTGAATAAGTTGGTTTTGGTTTTCGAGCAGCGACAATACTAGACGACATTAATTCCAATTTTGTAATAATTTTGGATGATATAGGAACAACAACAACTCGACAACACTAGAACAAAATCATGACTTAAATAACTATTTAATTAGCGCATTTCAGGTGTGTATACATAAATCTTGGCACAACAGATTGACACATACAGTAAATATCTTAAGCATCTAGGATTTATAAACTATATACTATGTTAGTGCTGGAAAACTTTCGAATGTTTCGATTATCGTATTAACAACATTGATTTATCCAAATGATTATCTTTCAATACTTTGCATTTGTATCGATTGTTTTCCAGTTGCTACCATAACTTTAAGTTTCGAGTCTACCGTTTCAATACGATCTATAAAAATGGCTATGCTTCGATCTTGAGATCAAGTTTTCTAGAATGTTAGATTTCGATATTGTAATGGGTAGACAACTTTCATACGAGGTTCAAGCTTAATTAAATAATATTCTGGGGGTTAAGATTATGCTATTTAATATCTGTGTGGTTTAATATTATCTTTTGATTATTTGTGTTTTTTGTTTTTGTTTTTTGAGGTTAGGGACGTACTAAATTCTAAGGATGCTCAAAATTAAACACAACTAAACTAAAACTGAAAATTAACACAAAAAGAGATTTCGTATGCAAATTTCAAATATAAAGAGTAAACCGCAAAGTGGTGGGGAGTGGGCGGGAACAAAGAACTATAGGCAAAATCAAAGGCAACATTTTGCAACTATTTCAAAGTAGGAAAAATATAAAATCATAATAAAGGGGTGTATGTATATCAAACCAAAAACTACATTGTGTGTGTGTATGTGTGTGTTGGGGATTGGATTGGACACACTTTGGCTAGGAATTAAATACTTAAAGGTCTATAACTATAACTAAATACATTGGATAAGAGTAGCTGTTGTATTTATAGGTAGGTAGTACAAGTACGAGTACAACAATTTCAAAATACATACAGTATAAATAGAACTTGACTTTAGATGTAAATATTATATTGATTTCCTTGTTTTTGATACTAAATGTAAATGGTAAATGGTGTAAAAAACGTGCAGTTTACCTTGCCAATACCAGCTGCCAGGCGCGCCGATGAATAAACGCGATCCATTCTGCAAATGCGAAATGGGGAAATGTGAAATGTGAATTTACTTAGGAGATTGCTTATGCAAATATTATGCCACGATCACAAGCAACAAGGTGCCAACTAAACGTGCTCACGCCAAATTCAAGCCAAGCCAAGCCAAATACTCATATTCAAAATACCAATACCAAGCCCAAAAAAAAACCTATCACCATGGCCCTGGCAAATAATAACTCAATGTGGCCAAAAAAAAGCAACAAAAAAATTCAGACGAGAGGTAAAAATATTTGGCTTTTGTGAATAACCCGTCATTTATTGAGATTCTCTTAGTTGACATTCTGTGTCGATATTCAAATACTTTATGTTTACTCCTATTCTAAATTTATATTTTGTTATCTTTATATTTTGATTGTGAATCTTTTCAAATTATCCGTTATTAAAAATTGTTAATTCGATTTTCTAATTTATAGAAGCGAAAATTAAACCCACAACATACCATATGTATAATAATAATAATCAATAATATTCAAATTGGATTCAATATTTTCAGCTTGTAAAACTTTCCAAGTATTTGGGCATATTTGTTTTTTTTACTAAGAGTAGACACTTTAAATGATCTATGATCTGACTGAGGTTGCTCTTTAAGTAATTTGACTTGTAAAAAATACAATTGGCTTTTCAATTGGCTTGTGGCGAACACAGGATGATAGCTGATGTACTCTGTTAAATGATACTTACACTGTTGACAGCCGCACTGAAGCCAGCCTGACACGAGCCCTGTCGATGATATCCCCAATCGTCTGCAAAGAGAGAGAGAGAGAGGGCAAATAACAACAAAATAAAGAGTTACACTTTGAGTTGATTTCTTTTTGAAGGCAGATGCTTACAGTGCCCATATGGATTGAAATTGTATCATAAAATGTGATTGTGGGGCAGGGAGGGGCAATAAATTGCAAATAATTACCAGAGCAATGCAATAAATTGCGCCAGTGATTTGTCAGGCGATGGGGCAAACATTCAAACCGACAACAACCAACAACATAAAAGGATTAGAGCGCACTCGCGCCTTAGGGGAGGGGGGGGGGGGGGGGGGCAACTGAGAGTTGAGAGCTGAAGGCTGAAAGCTGGGGCAACTGGCAACTGGCAGACGATGGACGTTGAAATGAAAATACAATAAACTACAGCGGCAGATCACCAAACAAAAGCCTGCAGACGACAAGCCGAAGCCAAAGGCCACAGCAGCAGCAACAACAACAGCAACAACAGCAACAACAAGTAAAGAGAAAAAAGACAAAACCGAAATACAATCAACCTGGTGACCACAAGCTCCACATCCTTTGGTTGAATGCTTTTTTCGTTTTTTGCTTTGTGTCCGACCAACTGTACGCGAATGTTTGCTACCAAATAAAAATCACGCAATGCTCGCGGCAACAACAACAGCAGCAGCAACAGCAGCAATAGCTGCCACAACAGCAACTTGTTTTTTTCCTCCTTTTTTTTGCAGCTGAGCACAAAATCAACAGCCAGATCGTGCGTTTGATCAAATTAAACGATAACAATTTGTCTCCGAAGTGTTTCAATTTGAACGTTCAGCGAGAACAACAACAACAACAACAACAACAGAAACAGCAACAGCAACAATAACAGCAACAGCAGCATGTTGCTGCCGTGTTTGTTGCTGTTGTCCACGGCGCAGCAACCTTCTCTCATAAGTCAACTTTTAAGGCACACCGTTGACACAAACTCACACACACACACACACACGCACACGCACACACACACACACACAGAGAGAGACAGAGACAGCTACATGGGCCTGTGCATTGAGCGTTGTGCAGTTGTAGTAATTCCCATAATAAAATCGCCCCCGTCTTGAATTACAATTAGTCTGCGCACACAAGGGCACCAGAAGTCGTATCGGAATCGCAACTCGGACTTGGACACCGGCTCAGCTCGGACATGGGTTTGGTTTTCGCCTCACACTTGGACTCCAAATCAGCTCTCAACGATTGTCGCTCTCTTGGGCCGCTTGCTGTGTTGCCGCCGCCTGTTTGTTTGAATGCCCTTCTGTTTTTTTGTTGTTTTTTTTGCCTCCTCCTCAATTATTCAGTTTTTTTCTCCTGTATTTTATTTATTTTTTCCTTTATTCGTCTTAACTATTAGTTTGGTATTTTGTGCGTTAAGTTGGTATTTATTGCTTTCAGTGATGTCGGAATGTGCTAGCCCAACTGTCATGTGATGAGTAGCTGCTGCCGCTGCTGCTAATCATTGCACAACAACAACAGCACCAACTGTTGAATTGACAACATTAATAACGCAACAGCAACAACAACAACAACAGCAACAACAACAACAGCAACAACAACCACAGCAATGGGAACCAGGCAGCGCCGGGCAATGCGCTTAGAATTATTAAATTGGCCTTGGTTCGATCAGTGGCAACAACAATTGAGCAATCGTTTCGATACGCACAGAAATAGCTTCTCATCGCTGCCACTTCGACAACATTTCTAATATCCTATTTTTTTCATCGCATATTGTCTCGTTCTTCAATTGGCAAATTCTTTATTCCAGAATTTGATTTGAAAAAGATATTTACTTCTTTTATTACAAAGTTATATCCTCCAGCAAACATCATTTTTATAAAAAACTATTTTATCTTTCGTGTCGTGCATCATATTATGACGAGAAAAAAAGTTCTAATTTTAATAATAATAAGAATAAGCTCTAACCAAGATCTAGCTGCTTAAATTGTTTGTTTGTAGTTAATTTAAGGATGGGATTTTAACTGCAATTTTATTTGAAGTCACATCATTAATTATTGTCATGCCATCTGTGGTAGTCGTATAAAATCAGTTCCTGAGATAGCTTCAACTGAATTATTAAATCATTTCAAATATTGGCAATTGAACTTATTTAATTTCGATCGAATTAAAATGTTGTAGCTCTTAAAAATACCTAGATCACTTAGAACAAGTCAATGTCACCTGCCTGTAGTATTTAACGATCGCGTCTATTTGTCGAACAGTTAAAAAACAGTTAAAAAACAGACAGTACGAGAAGCAAGAAGTATAAATTGCAAAGTTACCTATTCCAATGGTACAGATTATACCTGCCCTATATAAAGAGATATATAAAAATAATAAATAATTTGTAAATGATTTTAATAAGTCTTCATGTATATATGAATCGCGTATGCTTCAGTTCAGTTGGTTCTTAATTAACTGAATCATAGATTGAAGCTATACATATATAAATGTATATGTTTATACATACATTTCTATGTATATATGTATGTACGTTATATCGTCTACACGATGAAAGTCTATGCATATATATTTATATATATATATGCTCTGCATCTGCTGTCAATGCTAAAAATAAGCTCGTGGTCGTGCCATATGTGTCTACATGTCCAGCTATATGTGGGGGCACACATATGCTACATATACATATGTATATATATATATATATATATATATATATATATTTACCTCTGCATATATAGACGCTACATATGACTAAGCAAACAAATTGGCAGCCAGTTCCGAAATTACCAAAAATATCATACGTAATGCAGTTCAGCATGCTTTCCTATATCTCTGAACAACACATTGAAGATATTTTGTTGCCACTTTCACGACATTAAAATACACTAATAGACATGTTTTAGTTTGGGGCATACATATTTGCTTCAAGTCCCAGTCCGTTATGAGCTATAAATCTTTTCTCATGTGCCTGTGCAGCCGAATTTGGTAGCAATAATAATAAAAAAAAGAACATGGCGATGATTTTAGGACTCCGTCAATGGCATATTACATATATAACATATCTCTTGGGATACAATTGGCTCGAATCGGAGAAAACGAAAGCTATCAGTAAATATTTCAAATTTTCTAAGACCATGGACAGTGACTTGAAAAACAATAAGATCGATTGCAAATTTTTAATGCTCTATAAGACAGTTTTTGTTTTCATAGGAAAATCGCACATTAATATATATATATAATATATATATATACTACTACTATACTATTACTATTAGTGTTTTATTGTAAGGAAGTATGGATCAAAGAAAGGTTTTTATGTGGTTTTGTCTTTTTCTTGAAATCGATTCTGAATAAGCATTCATATGAATCATGCAAATTTTGTTGTTTGTTGAAAATTGGATTAATTTGAATAAAAATGAATTGAAATGAATGAATCACAATCACTTGGGGAATATCATAAGAGATGAAAACGAAATGCCCTCCTTAAAGGATATCTGACACCAATGCTTTGACCTGGCCTTGGCTCAATGCGTATGTGGTAATCACTTTCCTTGTTGTTGCTTGTTGCTTGTTGTTTGTTGCTTGTTGTTTGTAGTTTGTGTGATTTTGCGTTTAAAGGGATTCCCTGGTCAAATTACTACAAATCGCTTGTAGTGCTGGAGAAATACTGGTGGGGGTGGAGGTAGGTGGCGGGTGGAGGGTGGAGGGAGGGGGTAGGGAAACCAGCACTGGTCTAATTCTGGGCGACCCACTTACTTGTGCGACACGGCGATATCTCATTGAACTGCTTGAAGTCGTGCGAGGTGAAGCAAGTGCCGACCGGATCATAGCGCAGCGTCGCCGATGGCTTCATCGAGTGGAACACAAAGCGCGGTGCGCAGGCCTGCAAAACACATAGAAAGAGAAAGAGAGATAGAGAGAGAGAGAGATAGAGTATGTGAGAAAGAGAGAACATGAGAATTATTTAACTTTTGGAGACACAACAGCAAATGCCTCGTTGTGAAGTTGTAAAAATGCGAAACAATGGCAGCATCCAGCAGATCATGAAATGCAGAACACCAAAAATGGCCAAGGCGAATTACGAGATGAGGCATGAGCGGAACGGAACGGAACGGAACGGTTCAGTGCGGTGCGGTGCACGTTACACAAAAAAAAAAAAACAAAAAAACAATGAGTTACCAAATTGATGTGTAAGTAACCCAGAAACAGATCCACAATGTTCTCAAGAAATCTTCGAAATTTTGGAAAACTTATTCAATAAAGTTTTGTTTGTTTCTTCATTATTCAAAATGTTTGATTCGAAAATCAAACTCTTTAAGAAATTTTAGACTACTGAAATATAAAAAAAAAGAAAAGGAAAGGTAAAAATACTTTATTAAACGGAATTGTGTATTTTGAGTAGTGTAAACACTTTTGTTCTCTCTGTGTACGGCATGGTATGGCATGGTTCGACCCTGGAGCTGCCTCTCCATCTTCATTGGCTTGTCCGTCCGTCTGTTTGGTTTGGATAAATGTGCAAACGTACATATAGTTTTATAATGTATAAATGGCTGGCAGTTGGACATAAAACACGCACGCTGCCGGCGCTGCTCAACGGCAACAGACGGCAATACTTGGGCCAATGGCCCATGCCAAATATGGCTGGCATGCAGTTGGCCCGGCCCGGCCAGGCACGGCACGGCACGGCTCGGCTCGGATCGGATCGGACTGGCATTGTTTGATGCTTGCTCTGTGGCACATATGCCTGCAATTACTTTTACAAATTTATACATATTGTGCCTTTTATGGCATTGCCAGTGGCAGGATCGGAAAGCCAGCAGCTCTATTGACTTGCACCTGCTGCCCGCTGCTCCCCCATCACGCAACGCCACGCCATTCGACTCTATGCCACTTTCATGCCGCGCACACACCTCTAATTCTGACTCTGAAATCAACTCCAAAATGACGCGCAATCGCCAAAAATGCATGCTGATCACATCACATTGCAGCTCCAAGTCTGGTGCTCTCTGCAGACACGCCCAACTCATTCAAATACCCATTGAATCACAGAATCTATTCACTCGCATTATGCAAGCGGTGACTCCAAAATCACAGCACAGCACACACCAGCCTGGCCTCCAGACCAGGGCCGCACACATGCCCCACAATCTTATGAAATGAAAATATTTGTTGCATTGAGAATCTTGAGAAATTTGTAACCAAATATTTTTTATGATTTTAAACAACTTTCAGATTTATGTAATTTGTCAATGCTTGCTGAGCAGGGGCAGACGGATGTGGACCGAGGCACGCAGTGTGGTGCCCAGGTTGGTGGGACAGACGCAAACGTTAGAGACTTCTCGAGAATAGACATCGCCCAAATCGCCAAATCACTGTGCCATCGGTATGATGCGCAACTGATCCTCCTCGTTGACCCAAATCAAAAATGTCTCCGCGGGATTGAGGATGTGGATCCCCACGCTGGAACAGTATGTGTCGCCTGACCATCTTGACCATGGGTTTCGGTATCGATATAGGCCGGGGTTAGATAGGTGCCAATGAGCTCCCCATCCATCCCCATTGTTTCCACCTCGATGCGCTGCAAACCTTCGATGTTATATTTGCGTTCCGCATCCAGAATCTCGATCTCATAAACATTGCTCCAATCGATGCCCTTTTGGAACACATCGCTGTCGTTCTGCGCCTGGCCGTGGTATAGCATATACTCCTCGAGCGGCTCCGGTGTTGAGATATTTATGCAGCAGAGAGCTGATATTCTGCTCGTCATCCATGAGCGATTTGTAGCCAGCCATGGTGAGCTCCTGGTACTCCTCCTGCTCCAATTCCTGTTCCAAGCGAACTATTGTTGTCTTCGCCTCTTCCAGGTCATTCTTCATCCGATCTTAATGAATTTGCGCACAAACAAAAGTCTGCAATATGCGGAGGATTGCATTTGCACAATATTTTCATGATTTACTCAATTGTGTATTCTCCCATCAGCTTCAGCTGCAGCTGCAGCTTCAGCTTTTATCTTCAATTTTGCTGCAGCAGTTGAACTCAGCCAAGCATCTGCTTGGAACAATAACAAAAATAATAAAACATCATCGAAAACATCGTCGAAGAACACATTGTGCGTATTTAACATATACACAACATATTCACAAATATATATGTTTTTATTTGAATGGTATAAGTTCAGGTGAATTCTGTTTCGTTGCAACCCTGCCACAAAATATCTGCATAGTCGCATTCATATTCGCTGTTTGGAGCGCCTCAGGTGCACTCAGAGCGCCCATAAAATCAAAATAAAGACAATCAGCTTGCCGCAGGCCCAGGCTCAGGTCCCGGTCCAAGTCCAGGTCCAGGCCATTGAACAATTCAATTGAATTCATAATGTGCAACAGCAGCAGAAGCAGGCAACGATTCAACTGGAGTGGAGATCCCCCCCCCCCCCCCCTCCGCCCTGGTTGACCAGGGCCCACCGCGTGCGACCAATAAGTTAATAGCATTTTCCTATTAAAAACTTTATTATCGGAGTCGCATTCAGTGCAACATCCATGAGAGAATTGACTCGAGTTTTGACTCCAGTTTGCCAGCAATTGTGGTTTTCGCGGTAAGATAGTTAGATATGCAAATTGTCTGCAGTCGAAATGAGGATCGGCAGCTGGGCCCCACAGAGACAAGCGGGTTTGCGGAACTTGCCTAAGAGCCGACTTGTTGCCAGCTTTTTATTATTATTATTTTGTTTTTGTTGCCAAAGCTCTGGTTCAATTATAGTTGGACTAAATTGAAATAAGCCCTCCAAAATTAAAAATCTTTTTTAGCGTACATCAGATGTTGTTTTTAGAGATAACTTTATATTTCATATATTGTTATTATTATTATTCATTCTTTTTTGCTAAGTAGATTTTGTGGCTCGCAAAATAATTCGAATAGTCAACCAAAATATTTGATGAAAATAAATTAAAGTTATTCCATAAATTCAATCATATTTATTTATATTGATATATAATCTGGTAATCTGTATGTTTGCACAAATCGCAAGCATACAAATCAATATGGGGATTTGGATTTGAAGTCTTAAGTTGGACTTAAAGCATGACTAAAACAGTTTAGACTAGCTGCATTTGAAGCACTCCTTAACGGTGTTTCCATGCACACTATTATTTTTAAATAGTTTTCATATTATGTATTATTATTATTTATTTTCCTTTTTGCATCTTTGTCTGTGGATATATGTTTGTGCCCATGTTGGGCACAGAGCGCATACCGAAATGCCAGCGATAAATTTTTGAGACATTAAACTGCACTTTCGTAGAGGCGCACAGAGAACCACTGAGACGCCGTTGCACGTTGCTGGGTGCCACACACAACAACAACAACAACAACAAACAGCAAAAGTCAAAAGTCAACACGTTTGACATGGTCGACATGCAGACGTTATCATTGCGAATGCAAAATTTTCGCAAGGATCGCAGATCGGAGTGCCCGATCCATGGCCTGTGCCTTGCCTGGCTGCCTGCCAGTCTGCCTGGCCATATTTGAGTTCAATAGCGCTGGCAATTTCACAGATCGTGTCGATGATCATGTCGCAATGGCAACAACAAACAAAAAATGAAACGAGACCGCACGACATGCGGCACATGCCCCAAAGCCCCAAAAGCCACAGAGCCACAGTGCCCCCAGGGTAAAATTGCCACAATCCACAATCCACTCACAGAACGTACAGCTTACAACGTGCAACGCATAACGTATAACGTACCACTCCCAACAACACCATCCAATCGCCAATCCAATTGTCGATCGGGTTCACCTTGCAGCAAATTTAGCCCAGATGACTCCCATTCATCAGTTCACACAGCACACCACAGCACACCACAGCACACCACAGCACACCACAGCACAGCACACCACACAAAACAAACTGTTCATTTTCATGGTCATCCTCCTAACTGGGCGGCATCAAATGAAATTGCCATCAATAAAATATATGAGGCTTGTCCAATTAATCGGATATTTCGTTCAAATGGATCTTACAATTGTATGCACATCAAAAATAAATACTCAGAACACATTAGTTCTGTTCAAAAACGATTTTGAACTTATTCAGTCTTATAGCAGACTTAAGGTTTAACGGAAAGCATAGTTCTTATTATTTGTATTGTATGTGGTTATTTTATTCACTTCTTAAGCTCAACTTTTACTTTATTTTTTATTTTTGTGACTTTCATTTGTGGGTTTTATTAGTCGACAATAAATTAATAAATAAATCTTTTCACTATTCTCAGGCATATGGTACCTAGGCAAGCATATATATATATATATTTATTTATTTATTTATATAATGAGGTTATGTGAAAAACATATTTGCAGGTTATCAGATCAAAAATTCGTAGGGATCATTGAAAAGCCTTTTGTTTAGTTGAGGATTTCAAAAATGCGCTTGGCCAAAAATAAATACCTCGACGAAATTAGATTTTAGTATGCAGCTAGCAGGTAATCGAATTTAGCAATCAGTTCTTCAATGTGCCCCCAAATGTTGCACAATGCCTTGTTGTTGTCGGCGATTTTGATGATGATGTAGTTCAAGTCCCGTTGCGCACTTGGTGCAAACATAAATCGATGGCCTGCTAATGGCCATTTGAAGGCCAGGTCGGCACTGGGTGCGCGCGTGGCGGAAGTGACCTGGACATGGACATGGATCGCCAACAAAAAGTTAACTGCAACAACAACAACAACCACTATAACAGGCCAGACCAAAGCAACCAGTAACTGTAACAATGGGCACCGTGGCAGGGCCATCAATGTTAACGGCTCGAGGTATGCTTGCCAAATCAAATGGGCCAAATCAAAGTTAATTGAGAACTAAAGTGAAAATCAAATGTTGCTTCGGTCGCTTCTCCCTCGTTCTCTCTCTCTCTCTCTCTTTCTCCTGGCCAGTTAGGTGGGTGGCTTAGCTGTGGCCATATCTTTAAGTTTGTTGGCTTGGCCAACAACGCCAACGCAATTAACCAAAGTTGCGACTGTGGCGCACCTTAAACAGCGCACAGTGTATAATACTTGCTAACTGCCACTCTGCGTGTGTGTGTGTGTGTGTGCGAGTGTGGTTTACTTGACGCAATCCAAGAAACGGCCACATTCATAACGACCACAAAGATGACAACAACAACAACAACAACAGAAACATTCTTTAAAATCAAATTCAAAACGCATTCAGAATTTTGTGTTGTTGCTCCAATTGTTGTCGCTCAGACCTTACATCAAATCACAACAAATACGAAAGCTCGCTTTCGAAGTGTGCTCGACTATAAGATACCCCCATATCCGTAACTAAAATAAACCATCTGCTCTGCACACATTTTTGCGGCCATAATCAAAAAGCAAGCCAATCGATATTTGACATTTTCATCAGCAAAAATCATTTTCATTTTCAAGAAATTCTGAGCAATTGTCGAATGATGTTTTAGATTGATGATTGATGATGATGTATTAAAATGAATAGTCTGTTCAGCTTCACTTTCACAGATATACATTTTTAACTTAACTTTAAAAAAAAGCAAGTTACTTTTGAAATTTTGGTATAATAATTTCAAAAATACCCCATTTTGATGTGTATACGGTATACGAGTATATAAAGCTTCAGCGATAACATAAACAAAAACTTGCACAGGTAGATATACACACACACACACACACACATATATATGTGTGTATGTAAGTATAACGGCATTGCACACCCACCGCAGTTGACATCAAAAAACGAAACTGGCTTACGGCATTGCCATAAAATATGTCATTTCGGATTTTTCTTTCAAGCTAATAGTTTCAGTTTCAGTTTCAGATTGAGTTTGAGTTTGATTTTGACGCCCACCTGCTTTGATGGCATCTCGCAGCCCAGTCTGGTCTGTCCCGGCTGCGCTTGCACTTTCAATGTGCCCCTGGGATGTGCTGTTTCCCATTTGACAAGCCATCGCGTTCTGCGATGATGCCATCAATGCACATTAAAACCGGACAATCACCGACTGAACGCTGTCGGAGACTCAGAGGTGTGTTGGTGGCTCGGTCAGTTAGTAAGTCAGTCAGTCAGTCAGTCAGTGAGTCAGTCAGTCAGTCAGTGGTTGACTGGGCGGTCGTCGTAGAAACTAAGAGTATCGGTTTTGGTGCCTCATTAATCTCTGGTTTTACAACATTGCCAAGCGATAAACAATGCAATTTGGATGTGGGTTGATGATCCAATTTATACTACTCCAATAAAATCCAGTTAAGAACTAGCTCTACATAATCATTCATTAAGAAACTACGAATTAAGCTCGGCCCTTTGAAATGTATTTAGAAGACACTGTCAGCGTCAGATTTATTTAATTCGAATCACAAAGTTTGATTTGTGACTATAAATGACTTCAAGGCATTATCCTACTGCTCGAGAACGAGTCATCATTCGCATTTGCAGCAATATTTATGGAAAACTTCGTCGGTCGAGGGGCGTAAGGGAGCTGCAGCAAAGGTGCCTGAAGTCACTGTTGCTGATGAAGTTTTGAAGCCACAGAATTTGGTTAATGAAACCTCAACGACGAAGAACAAGACATGAGAACAGGATTTTTAATAACCGGCAGACCAACCGCTTTCGAGTGCTGCAAACATTAATAAATTGTAAGCGACTAGAAAGTTGAAAACTTGGCCTACGCCACTTGTTTGCTCCACGACTTTCAATGGCGAAGCGTTCCACAGCTCGGCACAAATGTGGATGGATATGCACTCCCTGCCATAATTTGACCAACGGCAGGCATTTTAAAAGGTTTTCGGTATTTTTCTTTAAAGCAGTTTCAATATTTTGATATTTTTGAAAATATGAGTGCTGCACACAATATTTTTGGAGAGGTACTCACCACAACCACGTCGCTGTCCCGTCCGGTGGCCACAGTGGCACCAAGCCATTGAAATGACTTGCGATCGATGACTTCGCCGAATTCGTTGCGATTGTTACCTAGAAATGGATGGAGAGCAAATTAGATATAGTTCTGACGATATAAGTAGTTAGTTTTCAGCTTGCAAAATAATCATGAAACGAGTGCTTTTAATTCATAAGCGTCGCACACTCAACAGACGAGGGACAGACAAAAAACTAAAGACGACGGAAATGAAAAATTTGCTGAAATTGATACAGATGTGTTTTAAAGTGGAAGCGAAGGCGAGAGGTAAACGGGCACAAGGAAATGAAAACAAGAGAAGCAAAATAAAAAAAAAATAAAATTAAACATAAAATAAAAGCAAACTAATTAAGTTGCTCTAAACAAGACACTTGGCAAATAACGGCATAATGGCCACTTCCGTTGATGTTTGGCAATGATTTATTACCGTTTCAACATTCTGAGGGCCTGCGACTCTGAGGGATGAGGGATGTGCGGCCGTAGATGAAAAATGCACGTGAAACGTACTTATTATATATAAATATAAATATATATATACACATATATAGGGTGCTGTACTGATGATTGAAGACACACACACAATTTGATTGAATTGCGATTGAATGAGGGAGACACAAATTGTTCACATAATTGCAAAATGATGACAAGGGCATTAAGTAAGCCCTGATGAAAAAGATATATATGATAGGGGAAGCAGATATATGGAATATAGTGATGTGCATTTGTTTATAAGTAGCCAATGATTGATGATTGCTGATTGAACCATAAATAATTGAGCACACAAATTAAATATGAAATTAAAAGAGACCCTAATTTTCGGGCTGCGATAAACAATACATATTCAAATGAGATATAAATATATATATAATTATATATTATATATATATATATATATATATATATAGGTAGATAAATATGTGAGATATAAACATAAAATATAAACACATTGTTATCACAAGATATTGAAAACTTTATGAAGCTGGAAATCGCTGATTTTATTCAAAACATATTACAAAAAAAAAATGTATTATCAAGAAATAAATAAAAACAATTCATAAATGATATAAATGAGATAATCTCGAAGACAAAGTAATATTTAAGATTGAATCATTTTGCTTGGTGACTTCAGCGAGAATTCAGCTGAATTTGAATGCTTTGCAGCAATGAGTGTTTGAGTGTTTGAGTGATTACAATTAAGATGAGTAATTATTTGTGCCATGAATCAGATGCATTTTGTTTTGAACATATCATTGACCAATTTCTAGTTGTGTCAATGAGTGTGTCCGATGATCTCTGGATGGATGAGCGAACCAACCTGCGAGCTGAATGAAGCACCTGTTGACTCCTTTTTGTTGCATTTTTTTTTAGCAAGCATTCGATATAAGAGTTGAGACGAGCATTTAAACAGTTTGTTGATGACGGCTTGGCGCTATGCATAAGAGTAGCAAAACTAAACTAAGCCCGGCACTTAGCCGATCAATTTATGCATCTCACTCGGGACTTGCCCATCAGCACCCTAGTCACCAGTCACCAGTGTCAGTTGCCTGTTGCCTGTTGCCTGTTGCATGTTGCCTCTTGCCGAGCACGCGTCATCAATTTGATTTTTGAGGTGTTGCCAGCCAGTGGCAAGCAGCAACCGCAAAATCAAATTGCATATTTATGGCTGGCATCTCAGATGACCAGCGCATTGTCGACAGGTAACGCCTGCCGCATGCCACATATATTTACGAGTACACCCATACCCGCTTTTTATACGACATTTCCCTATAACGTCCCTCTTAAATTAAGGCACGTTTTCGCTAAAGTTTCTCGAGGAATTAACTCAGAATTAACTCAACCTTAGCTGGTATAAATCAAGTAGGCAAGACAAACAACGTTCGACAATTTTGTTTAAGCCAGGCCCATTCGACAGGATACCATTTCTACACCGTCTTCAGATTAAAGTCATTTAAAAAAAAAATGCTTTATTCTGTTATGCAACATCAAGTTGTTTCATTTTTGTCTATCGATTATTGTTGGTCTTTGGAGTCTGTTGTTATTGTTTTATGTAGAAGTTACTACTACTACTTGTTATGTGAGTATTTTTGACTTGATAAAATGCATTTGGAATGATAAGCCATGTTAGATATTTAGCAAATTTTGGAACCGATCCCATTGAATTGATTCCTTATACGGTGAGGTATGGGTGTATTTATATAACAAACAAAATTAAATTTACAGTCGAACTTGGATAAAGCGAACCTCTCTATAATGCACATGTTTGATTTTATTAATGAGCTTAATGAACAGCCTAACTTCTGCTTGATTTACATATCTACAACAAATGTTATATATATAAATATTATATATATATATATTATATAATACGATTATAAATATAAAAAAAACTGTGTACAAATGAGGTATAAATGAACATTTTTGTTTCAAAACAATACTTCTTCTCATCGACTACCAACATGACAATAAGATGTTTCCAATAGCATTTTACAGTCATTAAGTTGTTATAGTTATTTGAAATATATATATCATATATATTATAAGAAAAAATATATATATATAGGTACTGTAACAAACTGTTTTCAAGTTTGATGCAGGAATTCAAATTGCAGAAATTTGGATTTTTCTCTAAGCTGTCTTCAAGCATTGATCAATTATTTTATACTTGGTACATTAATTTCTGAAACTTCCCCTTGATGTTGCATAGCTTTCGTGGCAATTATTTCTCAACTTGCTTAATAGCAAGTATGACCTAATAACAAAATGCAATCGATTGTGTTGAAGTTCGTTGAGTAGAAGCTTCTCTGTTTTATGGGAAGGCACGCCAAGTTGGACTCAACACCACATCGCACCACTCAGCAGCACACCACTTGAGTAGACTCCATTGCATTCACAGCGCCATCATCAGCATTAACATTAACATGCACATTCACATTCACATCGACATCGCCGCCGACATCGTCATCGTCATCGTCGACAGGGCGAATAATTTTTATTTGCGCATCCGTTGGCTGGAAATCAGGGAGGCGAAGGGAAGCCAAGCATCAGTGTGGCTGCAGTTGGCGTGTTGCAAGGATGACTGATCCGCTCGGCGGGGAGATGGGTGATGGGTGGGGAGGACCTTGAAAATGGGCGACTGTTTATTTTAAAGGCCGCCTGTTTATCATTTCCGTTTGCGCTTAAGGAAGTGCATGCCCGGTGAAATGGCAAGAAATAAACAAAAACAGAAAACAGAAAACGGAAAACAGAAAACAGAAAACCTCTAAAAATAATAAACGGCAGCCGTGCGTAATTTTATGCAAAATTCTGCTGCTTCTGCCGCTTTAGCTTTTTAGCTGTTTTGCTGTTTTGCATTTTCGCAATTCTCGCCTTTTGCATACTAAAAACGCTGCGCATGCGTGTGAGCCATAAATAACTAATTGCATTTGGCGCTGTTGTCACTGGCGCCAACACAAACTCACTGAGACCAACACTGAGGCGACACTGAGAGACACTGGGAGACTGTTAGTTTTGAGATTGCACTTTGGGCCCTACACTGGCGCCAAGCCCATTTCCCAATCCCGAGTTGAATTGTGTTGACTGCCATTATCCTCTTACCTTTCGAATCGAATGTGACCAGCTGGCAGTCATCATCATTCATCGTACACTTGAAGACAGCGCCAGCCTCCTTAATGTTCTCCTGATAGGTGGATGTATCGTATTTGGGCGCACCCACAACCAATCTGCAAGTGAGAATAATACCAAGGATTAAAGATTTGTCAAATCGAATGTAGCATCTACTGCAGTATCTAAGTCTTGAACATTTTATACCAAGTCTATATAAATTATCCATCAGCTCTCTAACATTTTTGTTTGTTAAAACAGATATGCATATATCTGATATAGATATATAAATTGATATAGATCTGATTATTGTTCCTGTGCCAAAACACTAGTGTTTACATTTTAATGAAACTTTCTGCCTCATTTTCCAGCTATTTCCACATATTCCGCAATGTTCTTGGTTTCTTTAGGAAGAAGATCAAAGCAACTGACCTATGTCAACACTTGAATGCCCCATTTCGAGTCCATTGCCAGACTTTTTTCACTTTGCATTCACTTTGATTGAGAGCAACATCATTCATTGAGAGTTTTAAGCCCGCCGTTTTCATGTTGCACGCATCTGTGCTGATTTTACTTTAGTCAAACGTCAAATTGTTGCATGTGGGCAGCGGTAGTGTGGGGCGGCAGTAGCAGTGGCAGGGGCAGGGATGGTGGCAGCAGCAGCAGCAGTAGCAGAAGAAGTAGCAGGGCCGTTTTTAATCAACTTTCAAGTGTTTGATTTGCCGTTTGCGGCCGCCAGTTGTTCATTGCTTATATTTATTTTCCGTTTTATTATTTTCAATTTTAATGAAGGCCCATTTACTGCACCCCAGCACCCCAGCACCACAGCACCACAGCACTCCAGCAGCCGAGTGGCACAGGCCCTTCAATGGATTTTTGCCGCGCTTCCGCAATGAATGCTAATGACAGCTGTCAATGTGCGTGCCATGATGTACTACTATTACTGTATATACTACTGCAACCCAGGGCAAAGGGAAGAACACAAAACGGAGAATGGAGTACAGAGTACAGAGAACAGCGAACAGAGAACAGAGAGCAGAGAACGAAGAACTCCTTACAGTCGAGGGTGCGCACAATGCAACTGATGGCATTGGGCAACCACCTTTAGCACCAAAAACTGAGGAAGCCCACGACCAGAAACCAGTCTTTGAATTTTAACAACTTTTTGGCATATTCAGCATTGTTTTTATTTTTAATTAAGTATTTTTACGATCTTAGGGAAGTTTATTTTAACAGCTATAAGCAATTTAAATATGGAATACATTTCTTAGTTTTCGGAATGTAACTCTCAATTGCCATTTCTAGGTCAATTACTCCGTTCGTTCATGATTCGCACACAATTTCAAAATAGTTTAAAAAACCAGTCCCAGTCCAGCGGTTCAAGGTTCCTCACTTGTTGTAAGCATTCAAAATTTTGATCTTATCACGCAACCCAAATGAAATAGACGAGAATTATGAGAATTATTGGAAAATGCTGACATCATAGTCGATCGATTCCATCATCATTCTCGTCGTATGCAAATAAAATATAGAATTAATGACAATTAACGTAACAAGGCGCCAAGAGAGCAAACAGGTTCTCTCTCTCTCTCTCTCTCTCTCTCTCTCTCTCTGCAGCCACCCACCGTCCACACGATCCACTCTCCGTTTCAAATTCAATTCTTCCATTTGCACTTCGTTCCACAAAATGATTGAATAAGTTCCAAAAATGCCCATATGATTTCGCGAATAAATTAATAAAATGAAATTCATAATTTTGAAGGAGCAGAACATATGCATAAAGCTGCAGATGGACGCTAACGAATGGTGGTTGAAAGATAACAATACTCAAGAGAAATAAAACTCAATTTCTGATAAGGTCTGGTACAAGCAAAAAACTGGCTTTTGCACTTATCAACATTGAATTTGATAAAAAAAAGTCATAAAATGTCAAAAATCTCCCTGAAAATTGGCACGTTTCTCAAATGCTTATAAATAATTTGTAAATATGCAAATAATGATTTTTTAATAATGTTTTTTATTATGAAGAAATAAATTTCTAAAAAATTTAAGCTAAATTTCGATAAACAAGAAAAAAGTAATGAAATTTGCACTCTTGACTGCTATGTCCCAAATTGTAGGCCGTCTTTTTCGCTAAGTGTACATCAATCAACCATGTACACGCATACTTAAACGTACATACGTGTTCTCAAAGTCGTATTGAAATATGAACGAAATATATTATGAATACATTAATAATCTTAATTTCAATTTCAATGGAGATGGAGGTGGATTACAAATATTTCCAATAATCAATTATTAAATACATGAGTATGCATATATATATATACATATATATACTGAATAGCAACTTTCGCAAATAGCAATTTGTATGGCACAATAGAACGTGGCTGGCGTAATTTTCAAATTAAGCAGCACGCGTCAGAGTTGTGTGTGCAATGAACCGAAACCACAAACACACACACCACACACACACCACACACACACCACACACACACACAGAACACATATGGAACAGAGTGCACAACAGTAATCAAAATCAATGCGCTTCAATTGAAAAAAGAGGCAAAACAAAAAGCAGCTCCGAGTGAATAGCATCATGAATAAAGAATGAAAATTGAATAAAGTAAAAAAAAAGAGCAGTGAGAAAGGCGCCAAAAAACAAAACGTGAAAACACGCGTGTCTCGAAATTTATTTCAATTGTCTATATCTCATTTGTTGTTTTTTTATGTTGTGTTTTTTGGGACTTGGGCAATGTCTCAATTACAAATGGCCAATAGCCAGAAATGGGCCGCAAGGCCGTGCATGGAAATCGAAGCGTGAAAAGCCGCACAATGCATTCTAAATCGAACAATTTTCCGCACACATGGCTAACGACAGATATATATATATATAAATATATATACACACTCATACGTGCATATGTATACAAAAATATCGAGGGAAAATTTGAAGACGAAGCCATAAGGAAAATCAATTTAACTGGAACTGCAAAGGAGATGTGCCACAAAAAGGAAAGCAAAGAAATTCGAATGGCTTGAAGCCGCATCGCGCTTGGAATTCTAAATCGCCATCGATCGTCGCGTGCAGCAGTTGCAATAAAAATCATGTTCAAAATAAACATACTTTTTTCCAACAATTTGTTGTACTCGCATGTGCACACACAAAAAAGAAAAATAAAAGTAAAATATAATTAAATAAAACCTGGCGTCGAATTTCGAAAATCCTCATTCTGCAACTCGCCTGATATTTTTTAGCAATATAAAACCAACAGTATATCCACCAATTTTTTCCAAAATTGCAATGCCAATTTTTTAAAAAAATTTCTAAATTTTAGAACAAATCCACAAATTGCATTGAAGCATTTTTAGTTTTTATTTGTGAATTATTTGTACGATTCATATTTCGTAAAATTAGAAACAGAAATGATTTTTTATAATTTTGTTGAGTGTACCTTTGACTGACTTTGAGTCGGACTCGGACTGCGACTGCTACTTCGACTTTGACAGCCGCAAGAGGGGCAAAAAACACATGCACCACATCCGTTCTGCAGGATAGCACGGGCCGCAACACAGAACAGTGAATACCCCTAACGCGTGTGGGTGCTGTGCGTGTGAAGCTGCGCATGCTTCCTGCCACGACTGTGAGACTCTTTGCCTGCCCCTCAGCCAGTCACAGGGTCAGGCAAACGTGAATGGAAACCACGTGCACAGTGGTTGCCAACTGTATGAGCAGCCACCAAACTGAGAGATCACATGGAGATCACATTTACGCAAACTGACGAATCCCACTCAGGACGGCTACGACTAGGGTTTTAGTCATTTCCGCAAACAAATTTGTGTTGCAGCAAAGATTTTGATTCATCACATATGATTCATCAATGTGTGGCACATCCGCATATGCTATAAATAAATTATAATTGTTTGACGGAAATGAATCACGCAAAGCAAAAAAACATATTTAATATTCAATTTGTGGAATTCGATTTTTGAATTTAATTTTTATTGGAATAACATGTTTTTTATTAAGATTATATTTTAGAAGTAGAATCTCATGGAACATGCTTATCTAAAGCACTGTTGCTATAGCAAATTGAACGTGCAACGTACACTTTTAGCACGCACTGTAGAGTTGAACGGGGCCCGAGAAGTACACAAACAAAATGGGCTGCATTTCATTTACCAAAATCGCTAAGTCATTTTGAAGTCATTCGAAAGAGTGTACAAATCCGAGGGTTTTTCTCTTTTCTTCTTCTTGTTTTTCTTGTTTTGTTCATTTTTGTTGAGGGGCCAACGCGAGGGCGTTTCGGCGCTAAACATGTGCGCGCCTCATTGCGCTGCTCTCTCTGAGGCTAGAGACAGACACAGAGACAGACACCGAGACAGACTTAATTCCGACTGGGAAAAAAGTAACTGTTCACACGTGACGTTGCTGCGAAGAGCTGCGCGCCGGCGCTCAACGTGCGACCCTTGTCGCGCCCCGCTTTGGTAGTTGCTTGTGTGCGGGGCAAGCGCTCATTGAGCCATTTTATGTGTGTGTATATGTGCATGTGTGTGTGTGTGTTTTTCCAACACCTTTTTTACACATTGACACTTTCATACAAATGAGTTTACACACACACACACATACACAGGATGCTCGCTAAAAGGCCCAGTAGCCCAGTAGTGAGTAGTGGGCTAAAATGCTATCCATCCAGCAATCTATAAGTCCTACCAGCCCACATCGTTTCGATCAGTTCCGTTTCGATCCGATCCGATCTTTATCTTTATGACCGCCACTCGACTCCGCAATCAAGCGGCAATCAATTAAAATGCAGCGCGCAGGAAGAGAGCCCAACAACTGCCAGCCAGCCAAATGCCAAATGCCAAAGTGTATAAAAGTGCAGTAAATATTTGAAATCAATTACATTTCATTGTCTGCTGCTGCTGCTGCTGTGGCTGCTGCTGCTGTTTGCAATTTCATAACCACAACAAAGCGACAACCGACAGCAGACAGCTGTCGAATGCTGTACCCGAGGTCCATTTATAAGACAGAGACGGGCGTAAAAGACAGAGAGAGAGAGAGAGAGAGAACGAGGTTAATGGGTGGACAGCAGAAAATTTGTGCAGCTCCTCAAAATGATCATCACGAAGATATACTTATTTATTGCTGCCCCCAATTTATGATTTTCATTTTTTTTTCTATTTTTTTGCACAGATCATAGCTTAATAGCAGTACACTCGCAAAAATAATGACGCTCTTAGTCTTAGTGGAATCTCAAAGTACAATTATTTTGTCGTTTTTTATTTTGTTAATATTTTGCTGATATTTGATTAAAATTCAAAAAATTGATTGCCGTGTAAAATGCCAAAACTATATCGAAACTGAACCGATTTTGTAAAAATATGAATTAAGAGCAGACATCAAAGAAAAACAGATTATAAATAGATAAAGAACATTTTGGATTTTTGGAGCACTTAGTTGTCTTATTTGGGATAAATATGATGCGATTGTTTTCATTTGTGATTTATATATATGTTAAAGCATACACTGGATCTGTGCACCGTCTGCTGTTATATGACGGATCTCGATGCCACCCTATATGCGTGGCACTAACCCACTTCTGGCACTGTGAACGAGGCCAGGCTAATGAGCGAATGAGCCGCTGAATGCCGTTTGTTCTAGCAGGCAGCAGTAGTATAAGGAAACCTGTGCATCTCAACAAGTGGAAGACAACCTAACGGTCCGCAGAGTTGATGCTGATGCTGCCGCTGATGATGATGACTTATTTGGCCAATTGGGTGAAGCGGACGGTCAACCTTGTGCCAAACACTTGACCGTAAATAGCACGCTCAAAGCACTAACTGTGTCAACTGCAGATACAGATACAGATGCAGATACATTTACACCACTTTGCCACTGGATATATATATATACATATGTATATGTATGTGTATGTGTGTGTGTGTGTGTATTAATTGTCGCCGACAATGCTTCAGGGCAAACCACATTGGCCAATGACTTGCCTTATTAACAATATAAGCAACAACTAGTTACAGACAAAACCACAAAGCCTCCACCAACACCAACAACAACAGCAACAGCAACACCACCGCCTCCTCCTCCTTGTCCTCCTCCATCTGCAGAGTTGGGATCTGGCAATGGCTCTGTTTGTGCGCATTTAACACACAATTATATTGTGTGTATCAGCATCAGCATCAGCAGCAGCAGATGGAGTCAGGTAATTTTCAGCTTTAAGTGCACTTTGCAGACATAACAGAGAGGGAGGGAGGTGGCGTGGGTAGAGCGGAAGGCAGCCGCTGTATGCCCTTACAGCCCGGAGCAACACAGTGTCACTCAACGAACAACAAACAACAAACAGTCTGAGCTCAGACAAACATATGTGTTAATTGTTGGGCAAACCATAAACAACAATAACAATGGACATTAGGCTTATGAGTATTACAGCTCTTAAAATATGATCTAAGTTTGAAGAACGGATAAATGCAGTTGGAGCAGATCAAATTCCAGATGACTTAATCCAAGTCAAAGTTTAGTTCTGTGGAGAACAACTATTAGTATAAGTAAAGAACTGATAGATAAGTAAATGATATTTTTGGCGAACTTGATTAATCGATATAATAACATTTCAGAACCATTGGCAAAAATCGTGTCAAAAGAAGCCCTAATATTATATTACTATAGTACGTCAATTCGATCATTTTATTATTTTTATAATTTTTTATAATGCTAATCATAAATAAAAAAATATTTTCCTACATGTAATATATTATCGCTAAGTAATATTGCAATGTTATAGTTATAGAATTCTAAGTATCGAAAGACCGGATACTTTGTTTGATGCTGATTCAAGCTCTTTAAACAAGTATTTTTAGATAGAATTCAAGCACAATAAAAATGTATATATACGCGTACGTAGAGTATTTGAGCTGCGAAGCGCTTGTGAATTGCAACTTGGCACAAATGTTGAGCAATAATGTCTGCGTCTGTATCTATTTCTGTATCTTTAACTCTATCTGTATCTGTATCTGTATCTGTATATGGAAGCTTGGAGGCCTTTCAAGCAAGCACGCATCGCATCGCATCGCTTCTTGTGCTCTGTGTTTATTATCGTGTGTTTATTGAATTGTAAACATTTTAACGCTGCATTTAAATAAAGTGTTGACTTCACTTAACATTTTTTGTCGCTTCTTTTTTCTTTCTTTCTGTTATTTTTTCGTGTAAAAAGCATTTAAGTGCATTTAACCCCTTAGTCTCCCATACTGTGTTTCGATTCGAACTGCAATTTGGAGATCCACGAATTATGTAAATTACTCATCGAAATTTTCTGCTAACGGAATGCAGCTTGGCGAATTATTTGCTACCAAATGAAATAAGTAACAGACTTGCTGCATTTTTTGCAGACAAAAACTGATCTCTTATGTGTTATTTTTTTATTTATTAAATATTTTTCGTCTTCTGCATTAGTTGTGAGTACTTATTTTATGTTGTACCTAATTAAATAATTTAATTAAGTGCAACTGCGCTTCAATAATGCTGTGGAGTACTAGCCAATTGTGAACTAAAGCTGTTTACCTAATTCGTTTTTGGCCTATTCAAAATTGGCTTAAAAATAAAGTCGTAAAATTATAGCTATAGCTTCGTATATGGAACATTTTTCTACAATTTTTATTTATGTGTAGGGAATGGTAATTAACTTTTCCGCAGGCACAGATGGTGGGGCTTAACTAATTCTTATTAATTATTTTTGACTGGTGTTAGCTGACAATAAATAAATGAATAAATAAATATCATATAAAATAATAATAACAGGATTGGGTTGTGTAAGAAAACTTTGTACATTAAAAATAATATATAAATTCATTTAACTATATTTTTCATAGGTATAAAAATGGCAAAGTGGTCAAGTGTTACGAAATGCTTTTACCAGTGTCATACTCCCCATTGTTGGCTACAATAACTGGCAATAACAACAAAGCAGAGCTTTTTCCATGCACGTTCTCGCATACGTTGATTACTTTTCGCTTTCAGTCTGTCTATCTGTCTGGCTGGCTGTCTTCCCTTGTCTCCCTCTTCATCTCTTTCTCTGCTTGAGCTCAATCGCTCTCGCTCTCGCTCTCGCTCGTTTTATGCCCATCTTTATCGGATGTGAGTTGAGCAGCTCTTTGATTGTTAGTGCTTGGAACGTTGGTGCCTATCTCTGCCTCGTGGTCGTCATCATCTGCGTCTTTCTATTCTGTGCAGCAAGTGAACGTGCGAAAAGTCAAAAGTCTTGCAAGAGGCATCTTTGCATCTATTGCCGCTTGATTAGCACGCTCTGCAAGCTCTGCAAGAGCGAACAACACGCTCGTCGTTGGCGAACTTTCGAAGTTCAATAGGCTATCTTGGCCACTATTTAATGCGAATGCGAACGCGAATACGAATATATAATTTAGCACACATGTACATATATATATATATATATATATATATACTGGAGGGCGAGAACTGATCGATTAACTGTTCAATCGACTGCACAGCGAGACTGGCATGAGACAATCTGAATTTTGTATTTATATTTTTTTTAGTTTTCCTCATTTGCCGCGGGTCAGCCGCATTCGGCTAATAACGTTCCGTCTCAAAGGCAGAATGGCCCACTTCCCAGCCGATGACACTCTCGGGTTTGAAGTAGTTTATTTTTATACACTCGTATATACAAATACATCTATGATTCGAGCTATAGGACACGCCGTCAACCATTAATTTTGATTGCTCACCTCTGATTGAAATTAATGGCATTTAGGATTTTTATGGTGTTGACACAAGACACCAGACAGTTATAGAACTAAATGGAATGAAATCTTGGGAGGCCAAATATGAAAATAGGGCAAATACGTTAAAAGGGGTGCAGATCAGGCAAGGAGGAAACTTAAATGGAAAACTTCACAATATCAATTTATTTTGTTTTCAAAGGGAATTCTATATTTAATCAACTACTTTATATACTCATTTGACTTTAAAAGATGTTCTGCATTTTGATCAGTCTCGTCTGATCTTATATAATACAGAAAACCTAACTCATTGTATAAGTTTACCCAACTAATTAAGATGCTTCGCGGAATATCTTTAGCTCTACATCCCCCATCTTCCTCACTCACTCTAGTTGTTTGTATTATTGTTTGAAATACTACTTGTGTCTTCTGATTAGTATGTCATAGTTTAATCGCCTTTCTGAATCGACAAGTTGAGATCTACTTCACTTTTTGAGTGTGTGTTTTGTTTTTTTTTCTATAACCAGATGAATGTGCACTTTGTGAACATTATTGAGTTCATTGAGCCGTGCTTAAATTGCTGTAACATGCAGTAAATAAACATATAATTGCATCCCGAAATGAGCTGATTGTCAGCACTTTCTTTATTTCTTGATTCATGCATAATAAATATGCGAGTATCAACGCATTTTTATGCGTCCATATGACAGTTATCAGCTCTCCGTTTCAGTTGAAGTCACAGTTTTGGACTCGGATTCAGATTCGGATTGTACATATACGCATGCATGTGTGTAACTGTTTGGGCGACGGCTGCCACAGTTGCAGTTGCTGTGTGATAAAAGACACTTATGCTTATCACTGGTTATCACTGCACTGCACTATCAGCGTCTCCAGCTTCCACAACTGCAATTATGCCAGAAAGTAAGAATGACAAAACCAAAAAAAAAAACAAACAAAATCGAAAACGATAACTGACTATCCAAAAAGAAAATGAGTTTGTGCTGAGATGTGCCGTGCGACAAATGTTCTTGTTGAGTGCATCTTTTTTTCTTTTCCCTTGGGTGTATCTGTGTGTGTGTGTATGTGTGTGTGTGCGGGTGGTGGAAGAGGGGAGGGGTGAACGCACAAGTATAAGATACATTTTGTTATTGTCATGCCTGATTGTTTCCGGCGCGCATGCGCACTGTGGCATTGAAATTTCACTGAATGTAAGCGCGCATACAAACATAAGTATGTCCATGCCTTTGTATATGTATATATATATATGTATATGTATATATATATATGTATATGTATACATACATATGTCACTGTCACTCCGTAGCTCTGTCTCGGGTGACAGAAGGTCGTTCGCTCAATTTACATAAGGCTCGGTAAACGCGGCCAACGAACAGTGAAACGAGCATTTCCTTCAATGGACACACTCATTTGTATATTTTCGAGTATAAGTCGATTAAGAATTCGACGGAGTATACAAAATGAGCTTACGATTTTAAAGTGAGAGATGCATTTTATGTTTGAGTAATGCAGTCTTAGATTCTTCAGATTCTTCAGATTCGTCAGATTCTTTCAGCTGAAGCTCAAGTTGCGAAACCCGACCACAAATATAAAACAAATAAATAATCCTCAATTCAAGAATGAGGCCCACTCATTGAAACTTGACCACGATTTAAATAAATGTTTACAAATAAATCATTAAACTATGTGATTGAATATATGTTAAATACCATACAAAGTTTACTGTACATAAATAAAATACAATCCAACTTGTCTAACTAATGAAATGCTTTTTGACATTTCGAATTATTTTAGTAAAATATTTATATTTTTAGCACAGATCTATTCTTTCCATATCCATAGTCCTAGTTATCAAAAATCTGTATAATTCATGTATGATTATCTAAAAGACCAAAACAAAACTCAAAATTATTTTATAGTATAGGAAAATGAATTTTGAGTTATGTATAAAATTTGATTTGATAAAGTTGGAAACAATTAATATGATGATTATGATGATTATCCTACACAGTGGTGCATTATAGTATGCGTTCACTGTACTTCGATGAGCAAAAAGAGTTAAGTTTACTTACGAGTTGAATTTGGGAAAACCGTTTCTTGCCTTGTGCAACGCAATGCTGAAGCCGAACATGGTATTGCCAGCATGTTGATGCCGCACATAACTGGGCAGATCGATGTTGTAGGCGTTTGTGCCCAGGTGTCTGCTGCAATGCATCATCATCATCATGAGCAGCAGCAGCAGTCTGCAACTCCAACTGCTGATCATGATGTGGCTTGTTGTTGTTGTGGTTGTTGCCGTTGCTGTTGCCGTTGCCGTTGTTTTAGTCTCCTCTCCGGCAGCTGGTGTTGGTTTGTACTGTTTTTTATTTTATTTCCTTTTCTTTCGGATGTTTGTTGGATTTTGGCAATTTTATTGCATTTTCGTTGGTATTGTTGTTGTTGGTCTTGATATTAGCTAGAACTGTTGCAATAAGTTGAGCATTAAACGATGCAAATCTCGCATATGGTCAAACACATACAAACGCACACGCACCCACGCACACTTTCACACACACACACACACACACACACATATGTATACACACATTGACTTTAGTTTTATTTATATTATGATCTCAAGTTGTCACTTGTCAACAACCTTGGCCGAGTTGACTTAAGAAAACGCTCAGCTCAGCGAAATTAAAAAAGCGCCAAGAATTGAGACTGACAAAACTCGCACACACATACACGCACACATAGCATAATTGAAAATCAAGTTTTTTTGGGAAGATTTTTGGCATTTTTGTGTTTTATTTGTGAAGTGCTCTGCAGTCGCTTGTCTCTTCTTGTTTATTCATGTTTGTTTGTATCTTTGTATGTGTGTGTGTGTGTGTATCTGTGAATATATAGCAGAGTCGGCCATAGTTCGGCCGGAGCTTCAAGGCCATCGCATCGAGCAATCACGTCACACACATAGACATCACCAGCTGACTCTCAAAGTTTGAGAATGAACAGCGTAAAGAGAGAGCCAAAATCGCGATGAGCGCCAAAATACACCGTACACAGATAAGAACGAATTCGATTATGCTTTTGGCGCTCGCTCAAAACTTTGTTTTCTTATGCAACCCTCGAGGAATACACCGGACATCGGATTACTATATCATTGGAGCAGTTGGTAGATTTTTCGGAATCTGCAAGCATATATTCTCTTCTAAGAAAGCCCTTCATTCTCGGTTTATACTGTTCTTTTTAATTCGTTTTATTCTCCACTTGTCACCGCATCAGCAGAGCACGGCAGAGTTGCTCTCAGCAGACATACATATTTATGTAGATGCACAGGTTGCCAAAATCTAATGATGAGCGCCCTTTAGGCAAGTTGCACACCACCAAAATTGCATGCATGCATATGCATGCACATTGATACACACAGAAATAGGTGTTCGCAGTAGGCGTCGACGTTGGCGTATACGTTAGACGTCGACATTTGATGTTGGCGTTTGGTTTGATGCTGGCTGCGCAGCTAGCGCAGGTAACATTTGACAAGTGGGCAGCATGCACATTTTGCACACGTGTGTATGTGTGTGTGTGTGGGCGCCACAACGACAATTTCAAGCTCATTGATAGTTGTCATTCATTTCAAAATACAACTAGCTACAACGCCATATGGTCAACGACATTCGATTGTTATACGCGCACACAAATACATGTATATATATGTTTATATTTATATAAATGTATACGCGTATTCAATATTAATACGCTGGGCAGGTCTGAGAGCGTGACTGTGTTCATAAAAAACCAAAACCTATAAGTTTAAGAAAGGATGCAAATAATTGCAAAATTACAAATGTGCTGTTTTTATATTGTATGCATGCTCTTTTCGGGAGTACCGTTAAATGCCAAAAACTGCTCAGCTTCACAGCAGCGAGACACACACAGAAAGTCAATACACGCGATCACTAGTCTAAAAATAAATACGACACAGAGAGCCAGCGAGCGAGAGAGAGGGAGATGCAGAGAACGCATAGAAGAAATGAGGGCCAGATGCTAGAATCGGTGATCCCAAAGATATTATGCGTACGCCCAGTCAAGATATTCCATGGACAATTATATATGTACACATATACATACGTATACACATGCACGCCTTGTCTGTACACATATGTGAAATAAGTATGTGTGTGTGTGTGTGTGTACCTAGAGCTACTCTCTGCATTAGTCAGCGAGACTGTTTTAAAAATAAGCATCTTGAGCTAAACGCTTCAATTGCAGGCAAACTCTACGGTGTGCAACCAAAATTGTTGGCAATTAGCCCAACTTTCTAGGTGCGCTGAGGCTCCTCCAATAACAAAACAGCTGAGACAACAAATTTCCAAAAAAAAAAAAAAAATGAAACGAAAACAATGTCAAACATAATAAAAATAAAACACAGAAAATGAATATCAAAATTAAAAGCACTACACCAAAATTACGGTTACTCATGTCAGCTAGCGCACAGGTATACGGACGTATGTGTGTGTGTGTGCTTGTGAAGGTTAAAGCTTTAAAACAGAATTGGTTTTTTTCAACTAGTTATGCCCTGTAATCATTAGAAATGTTATTTAAAAAACACACGTTGCAGTTGTAATAGGAAATTCCAGAAAATTACAATTGTTAAATTGGAAACGTGAGAACAGTTCTTCAACTATGTTAGGTTTATAAACTCTTATCACAATCGTTTGCAATGTTATTTTTCTTTCTTTCTTTCGCAGTCTTATTCTCGTGCAGGAATATAGATCATATATCCAGATTTGAAGCAAGCATGCAGAAAACTTGTTGCGTTTTTAAAATATTGACTTTGAATACACTTCAATTTGTAGCTTAACATTTTATAATTATAAGCACATTTGCGTATATGTACGTGTATGTGTCTACACTATGTATGTATGTCAGTTATTACGAATGTGTGTTAGGTCATTTGCACTTTTCAGAATATTTCTTAAATTTCTTATATATATTTGTGAAAACAAAAAAAAAAGAAGAAAAAACTTTTCATTGATGCACATTCGAACGTGAAGATTTGCGCGCCGCGTGCCGCGTGCCTCGTTTGATGTTAATTATTACATTTATATTTTGGCTCAGCTCGAGTTCGGACATGCAAAGCCTCAGAACACAGCAGAATTTCAACAACGACTGCCGCCGAGCAGGCAAAAAGCGTTTTTGAAAAAGCGTCAAAGAACACACAAAAAAACATGCCAAGTTTATCTATTTGATGTGTCTCAATGTATCTGTATCTCTCTATCTGTATGTGTATCTGCTGCTGCTGCTGCTGCTGCTGCATCTGTAGCTATGAGTTTGCGGTTATACCTGTGAATGTGGCAGCGTTCGCCTACTCACAAATAACAAAAATAAAAAAACACAGCAGGAGTAATACTAAAAGAGAGCGAATGAGCGCCAGAACGAGAGCGAGAGACACGCGCAGAGAGAGCGAGCGAGACAGAGAGTGAGAGAGAGAGAGAGAGTACAAACGATCTGAAAGCTCAAAGCCAAAGAGCAAAAGTTGTATTAATTTGATAGATTTTGTCTAAGTTTTTGTTTGGGACTGCCGTGTGGGCTGTACACATAAAATCATATGTAGATATCTCTTGTTGTTATTATTGTTGTTGTTGCTGTTGTTGTTGCTGTTGTTGTTGCGAGTAGGCAGGCCAACATCTGAATGGCAAATGTTTCGCTCGAAAAACATCACAAACCGTCTCAATATCCATCTATGTTGATCAAACTTGGCATCTACTTGTCTATAATATATCGAAGATATATATATCATAGAAACGATTGATCGAATGATGAGTTCTCATAGTATGAACAACTTTTTTGTTGTTTATCCAAATATCTAAGCCACATTCACCTAATATGCATAATATCAGGCTTCAAACAATTCGAACAGTTCCCAAAGGTAAAAATTTGTAGGTTTTTTTTGGTAAATCGGTAAGGGTATATAAAATATTCGACGTGTTATTGTATAAATTAGTCGCGATAGATGTGTATATAATTTATACATAGAGCATAGAGCAACGCCCACGTAAACGGAAAAGACACTCAGATGGTCACAAACAGCATCAAATCTTTAGTTATTATTAATGTATGTTCATATTTGAAAATTTGATCGTTGCGGTTCCAAATTTAATTTCAATTCGCGAATATTTCTAATTTTTCATCAAATTTAAAGATTTCTATAAGGCAATAGCACTGTAATTTCGAAAGTTCTCTAGTCAAAAATGTTTCCAAACTCAAAAATAAAAAACAAAATGACGTCAGTTATAGAAATTTAATGCTCTAAATGCCTTGAGTATTTCAATACTTGAGAACATTAATTTTTTCATAGTAGCCGCCTAGAATATACCATTTGGTTAATGTTCATCTTTGGATTGTTTGAAAATAGCAATATATAAAATCGAGACAATTTTAAAATCAACAAGTTTTCTTTCTCTTGAGTTCTCGAAACCTATATAACAATGTTTTTTCCGAGTTCCTGCAATTCTGCCATTGCATTTCAAGATCAAATCACAATTATATATTTCAACAAAATATTACGCATACGCAATGGATTTCAGGGCAGAAATACAATTAAAAACTGCAACGAGATTCATTTGAATGTGTGCACCTTCTTATTACTCTGCAACACAAACAATGTTATGAGATATATTGGGGGTGAGTCCAACGAGTGCGAGGGGATCGCGAGTGGATTGGAAGGGGTGCAAGGGATGCAAAACTGGGCGCGACTCGATCTTTGAGTAAATGCGGCGGCGGCTTTGGCGGGCAGCTTTGACAGTATAAATTGCAAAACTTGACGATCAAATTGAGAGCAGCTGCTGGTTTGGGCAGCATAAAGTAATTGATTGTAATGCGGTCTTTGAGATTGTAATTTAGATGAAACATTTGTTTATTATCAATTTTAGCACAAGCACTGACACACACACAAGCACCAAAAAAAAATGTAGTCACACAGATTGAAATACAATGAAATACTAACAAATAAAATGCATTCAGCTATGCAAGCAATTCTCAATTCAATTCTTAAAGTGCTCGTAAGAATTTTGAAATTGTTGCGCCCAAACAAACTGGTGTCGCTTCAAGAGTGAAGCGCGCGCACACACAACTATCAGGTTCCGCTATACGCGACCGAATAAAGTGAGTGAAACATTGTTCATAGTTGGCGGGTCAGATGGCTGGCACCTCAGCTGGTTGGCATCAAACGAGTTGGCAACTCATTTCGACTGCAACTTCGTAGCGCAATAACAAGTTGATGGTTCAGCCCTGGCGGTGAAGAATTTATCAATTTGCAGCTATTCGATAACGTGCATACATTATGCAAGAATTTCAAAAAACAAAAAAATCCAAAATGTCATATTGAACAGAAAATGTTTGTATTTAATGACAGAGAGTTAGTAAGTTTAAAAACTAAAACTAACTAAACGCCAGACACGACATGTAAATTAATCGATAGTTGCAATACCAATCGATTTGTTTTGCTTAGATTAATGCTGCCACACTGTTAAGCGGGGAAACAGCTGATCCGCGTTAATCAGTTCTGGAATATTTGCATTCTGTTTTGACTGCAACTCATTGTCCTTTATTGCTGCAGAGTAGGGGAAAGAGAGCGGAGTTGAATTGCGCGTGAATCGTGAATGGTGAACCAGCAGCAGATACTGCAAAAATTAAGAAAAAAAAAAGCCAGACACTCAAAAACTAAAATGGAGCAGAAACTATCTAAAGTTGGTAAGGAAAAGCCAATACACAAGGAAGTGCTAAATCCTGGCAATAAATACATCGAACTTATCCCAGGAACGAGGGTAAGCGAATCATATCAAATTGCAACAGGCAACAGTTGGGCTGCAAAGCGACTCCCACGCAAAAAAAAAACTAGGCCAAGGCCAGAACAGGTCCCAGGCTGCAAGTGACACAGTTTCAATTTTGCAGGTGAAATTCCATTTTCAAACGCGTCGGGCAAACGATATCCGAATCGTGGACGACAGCAGGAAAATTGACAAGCCCATGGAGCTTGTCCTGGGCAAGAAATTCAAACTGGAAGTGTGGGAGGTTATCGTGCAGAAAATGTCCCTCAACGAAGTGGCCAAATTCACAGTCTACAAATCGGTAAGCGCGCTCATCTCCACAGGTGTTTACTTAAAGACATAATGTGTGCAAAATTCGCAAATCGCTCATCGACCAGCAATCCTGTAAGGAACTCATTTGCATTTACGCCTGACCGGATGTCAATATTTAGCAGCTGTGTTGAGAATATGTGTGAAATTCCTCTTATCCAGCGAATCATCAGTTCCAACACTTTCTGTAAATTGTTATATGCGCCACAGTTTTAAACATGGACAGCTGATTACCTTCATGTTCACAGTAGGCATCTGCAGTCTGATCGCTTCCATGTAACCTATATGATATGGTTATATATACAGCTATCTGGACAATTTGTTTGTGGTTTATTGTGATCTGTCCAATATTTCATCATTATTGCTTGTGTGTTTTTATTTTGTATGCTACCCGACTGCGAAATACTCTGATACCATTGTAATACCGGCTGATAACAGGTGGCAAAGAAAAGTGTGGGCGTAGCCAAAAAATATTTAACAATCTTTGAAGGAGGTTCCTAGTAATCTATATTCAAATTGCGTTCTTACGAATGATATATCAAGACATAATTGTAAAATATCCATTTGCATGATAAACAAATCGGATTATGTTAAATTGCTTTTTGGATTATACTATTTTGAAATTGTTCGCGTCCATCATCAAATTATAAAATATTTCATAACATCCAAAGCGGGAAACATGAATCCGTCTTCTAACTTTTGGCGGATTGAATTTAACTGCTTACAGAAAGTTGGTCAATCAATTAATTGGTTGAGTGCCAACAAAAAAATCGCCTCTTGAAAAGATTCTATTTTGGTATTATGTTAATATGCATATTTTCGACCTTACAGTTCTGTGCTCAATATCCGTTCATATCGAAAACACTGCGTGATATTGGCAAGAAACCGGAGGAGCGTCGTCACTGCTGCGGCATGACCCTACAGAACGAAGGGATGGGCTATGAGGATCTGGATCAGCTACTTCAGCATCCCGTCGATTTGGAGTTCACCATTGAATTAATCTCGATTGAGTTGCCCGAGGAGTATGAGAAGGAGCGCTGGCAAATGACCGACGATGAGAAAATGCTGGCCACACACTCGCTGAAGGAACGTGGAAATCGTCATTACAAGGCGCTTGAGTATGCCGCCGCAGAGATTTGCTATCGCGATGCCGTCGGCATGGTCGAGCAGCTGATGCTCAAGGAGAAGCCGCACGATTCCGAGTGGCTGCAGTTGGCTGCAATTAAGAAACCGCTGCTGTTGAACTATGCCCAATGCCGTCTGATTGCCGGTGACTATTATGCCGTGATTGAGCATTGCAACGAGGTCCTCAATCTTGATCCGCACAATGTGAAGGCACTATTTCGACGCGCCAAGGCCCATGCTGGTGCCTGGAATCCGAGGCAAGCGCGTTGCGATTTTGTCGATGCACTCGAATTGGATAAAACGCTCAAGTCGACGGTAGCCCGGGAACTGAAGTCCATCGATGAGCAGGAGCAACAGCGCAACATTCAGGATCGCATCAACATGCAGAAGCTCTTCTAGAATATAAGTTGCGCTAACGTACTGCTCATGCTCCTTGTTTATTGGAGCTGCTATACGCAGCGTTGACAGTTAGCCCTCATATTTATCAAACACTTCTTAGCTGTGCTATCGATTTTCAATCTCTACCATTGCTTCTGGGCCTTGTACAAGACGGTACGCCTGGAGATCCGACGACGTCGATGGCGACGAGAAGAAAGCGAACGATTGAGTGCATTCTTTGGACATAAGCGGAGCAAATGAACTTGGAACACTTCCATCTCTCGCCCGCGCTGTCTCTCCTTCGCACACTATCTATCTATCTCTCTCTCTCTCTCTCTCTCTCTCTCGCTCGCTCTCTCTCTGTCTGTCTGTTTCATTTCGGACTTTCATACAAAACGGTTTCTACTAGAACAGAAACCATTAATATGCCTCATAGAGGCGACTCAAGTAACTATTTTAAATGAACGTATTTGTTAGATGTATATGTGTGTATATGTGTGTATATTATATAAGTAAAGGTGTTCTTGCACTGCAAAACGCCAACAAACAATTGTAATTGATGTTGATGTTGATAAAAAAAAACCAAAACCAATATCAAAATATCAAAATCAAAATCAAAATCCAAATGAAAATCAAAATGAAAGCCATGCATGCGAAATGTATGATTGGTTTTTAGTCAATGTGTGTGTACTAGTCGTAGTTCTATATAGACTGCTAATCTCTAGCTAATTATGTGTGTAAGCATGTGGAATAAATATAATAGTCTCGATTCATTTCTTTGATTTCTCAACTTACCCCCAAAGTATTGTGCGATGACACGCTGCAATTACTTTGAATGTTGTATCAGAAATGTGCATTTCATCTTATAGAAATTAGTTCGTGCAACACGTTTGTCAACACACAAACAAACAATTGTGTTGCGCGAAAAGTAAAATTACTCAATTAATTGCGCATTATGTGTGTGTGTAATTAAAGATAATTATTAATAACTGTATACATTATTCAAGTAATAACATTGGACTATTAAATATATTCAATTACAGGATTCCTCTAATCATTAATAGAATTATATATATATATATATAGATGTCTGCATGTTTATTGTGAGTGTGCTTAATTATTGTTAAATGTGTCATTACATTGAATAATTAAATATATTCACTTATTGGATTCGACTAAAAATTGGATTTTTTTTTTTTTTTGAAGTGGTGTGCTCCAGTTTCGGAAAACCGGAAAATGCACTTGAAATTTTCGTAGGTCGAACCGTCATTAGATTTGAACAAGAAACAGGCCAAATATTGCTTTCCCTTGTAGACTGGAGTTAATCTGCCGAAATATTAATTTGTGTTCGGAGTTTGAAATATTATTATAATTTTGTATTGCTTAATATTCAACATTTTTGTTTGTAACAAACAAATTAAAAGAAAAAAGAAAAAAAATGAATCGTTTTCAACTGAATATTTCACATTTATGCATTAAATATTTAAGCCAAGCCCATCAAATTGAGTTGAATTCCATTTTCAATCTTGAGATTTGAATGTCTTTTTTAGTTATGAATTTTGTCGCCAATTTGGTTCGAGTCATAGGAAATTTGACATTGGCATTATATTATGATAATTATGGTATTGGATAAATGTTTATTTACACATACTGATTTCAATTCCGAATGGATAAGGCGGCTATTGTCAAGTGTGGCCTGCGCTGATGAAATGCACGAGATCCGTCGATAAGACTTAAAAAGAATTTCAACACACGCAATTCACTATGCCACATACGAACAATACAATTGAGGAATACATACATGGTTAATGTACACAATATAAATACATATATATAGATATTAAATCGAATTAGGCGTTAGACTTAATAACAAACAATCTTTGGAAGGAAATCGATTGGAGCGAGCGCCTAGAGACGCCACAGACGGCTACTGTTGCCGCCGGCGGCGCCTTCCGCCTCGCCGCGCAGCTTATTGTCATCGGTGCGCCAGACGAACGGCTCCAGGCGATCCTCGTCGTCCAGGAAATTATTGATTGCCTCAAGGCTGGCAATATTCTCATGCAGCAGCGAATTGCAGCGGCTCAGCTGCTGCGACACGCCACGAATTTTGGCAAATTGCTCCGCATACGATGCGTATGTCTTCTGCATATCGACGAAGCTGGCAAAGAGTGTCGTTATCGAGTTGCTAACGACCTTGGTGCGCTCCACGAGATGATTCTGTTCGCTGGCCACATGGCTGGCGCACAAATTCAAATGCGTCTGCATCCGGCCGCAGATATTAAGCAAATGCTGGGAATGCAAACGCTCCAAGATCTCTGCATCGCGTGTATATGTCGCCGAGCTGATCGACTCACGCAGCACCGGCAAAAATTGTGGTATGTTGCGCAGACGCGTCAAATCTGGATCGATATCGTCATGGGTATCACGTGCACCCGGTTTGACAATAACAATATTGTGACTGGATGCCGTCGACTGTGGACGCTTCGGCTTGATGGTTGTTGTGATGCCGCCCGGATGCGATTTGCGTGCTGCTGCACGGCTAGCGCTGCTCTGTTGCAGCATATGGGCGGGCCGATTACGTATCTTCGGCGAATCGCCGATGGGTCGATCCGTATACGACACATACGGTAGATCCGAGCACACGCTCAGCGGCGGCGATGGCGGCCGGCTCAGCTCGGAGCTGGTCGGCGACGCTGTATCCGAAATGATTTGCTTGCTGGCAATCACAATGCTTGCCGGTCCATGCGGCAACGCTTGCTGCTGCTGCTGCTGGTGCTGCAGTTGATGTTGTTGTTGCTGTCGCTGCTGAAGGGTGCCGCCACGACGCTTGTTGGTCGCTGCTGCTGCTGCCGCTGCCAGTGCCAAGGCGCTGCCATCGTTCATCGATTGGGAGTCGAGAGCCGTCGGGTCACGCCTCTCGAAGATCTCATGGCCATCAGCCTCGATGCGCGGCTGCGATTGCTCGGCACCCATTGAGCAGGCCCTGTATTGATTTTATTCTAGCTTTGGACTCGTACTTATTCGCAACAGGCCCAGCGTCGGGTGACTATTCACTTTTTTCTCACTATGTCCTTTAATCCTGCAGCAATCTGTCGCTGGATCTTTTACTCGAATTATGTGAGCATTTTTTGTTGTGTGAGCTACGTTTTGTATTTTGTGTCCCGTTTGTTGTTCTTCTTTGCCCCTTTTAGCTAGTCATATCGATAGTATCGATGCTCTGTCGATACATCGATAAGAGTTATGTTTCAGTTCTGCGCTGGTGCTCGAAATTCCATTCATAACGGATTGTTTTCGCACTCTCGTATTGCCCATTTTTGTCTTTGGCCATCTTGCTGCCATTTTTAACCTTTTAACCATTTTTAAAATAGGTTTCTGTCTACTTTGAAATTTTTGTATTTTGAAGTTTTCTTTTTGTTGTTTCTATTAAATTAATGAATGTGCACACAGCAAATCAAACCCGTCCCTTTTGGCAAAGATTCAAAGCCGCGAATGTAAGAAACTTGAAGAGAAAGTGTCATTCTCACGCTAACAACCGAAATAAACTGCCAAGGTTAAGGTTAAGATTGATCAGAAAGAAGCCGAATTTAATTTTAATTTAGCTTTGTGGCCCTACGCAAATCACTACGTAACTTAGTTTCATTGGAAGTTACTTTAATTAATCGAATTTATTGATATGCTTTGAAAGAAACGGATTTCTATAATTTTAAAAATTTTTTTTACATATTTTAGATGTTTTTTGCTTGTCTCTGGTCACATTGAGAGCAGTTCGGCGCTCTCGAATCCCGGAAATCCTTGTGAAATGAGAGCTGAAAAATGTGCCCAATCCACATCCTCAATGAAATAGCCGAGCTATGGCTTAGCTTGGACAAATCTGTACAGATTTTCGAAGAACCTGGTGCGTTAGGATCCCAAGGACTTACCTTTTCAAACTGCTCTTTTAGACCGTTCAAATAGTGGGTCAAAGCACAAAGTCCGTGATAATTTAGCAACTATCTAGCCGAGTCCTTGACTCCCTTGCATCCCAAGAGAAACAAAAAGTCACATTTTGTTATACATTTGTTGTTTTTGTTTTATTCTTTTTTTCTTGTTTGTATTTGTTTTTATTTTTGTTTTGTTTGCTTTTTAATATGTCGTATTTAATTTTATATTATTATTTGTAAGCTTAACTTAAGGCATAAAGTTACAAACTAAAACTTAAGTGCTACACATAATTTTTTCTTTTTGTTTTCATCAATCATAAATCAGCTCTAGCCCACGCGCCTTGCTGCGCATATTGTTGTTGTTATTATTATTATTATTATTATTATTATTATTATCAATATATGTGGTGTTCATATATATTTGTTTTTTTCTTCATAATTATGTTTATTTGAATTGTTTGTCAATCATGTATTCAAAATTGTTTTTGTTCTTTTATTTTATATCCAAACAGAAAACCGAACTTAAAAGGAAAAAAGAATAAATTAACGAGTTGGTTTAAACTATCGACTTTGTTGCTGTTATTTTTATCATTAATACGTATTATTATATTCGTTTTGCATATTTTTTTGTTTCTTGTTTGTTAGACATACATTATCATTATCATTATCTTTTTCGCGATCCTCAGCTGCTGTTTTCATAATTGTTTTTTCTCCTTTTTTTTATTTTTTTTTGCTTTTAAAATTCGGTTATTTAATTTTTGGGCTGACATATATATGTATATATAGTTATTTATATATATATGTATATATATATATATATATATATATATATTTATGTGTATATGCATGTGTGGTAATTTATGATCCTGGACATTGGATTTATTGTATTTAAACGGCTCTGTCCTTAGGTCAATGAGTACATGGGGTCCAACGGTCTAATACATACATATATACTCACACACATACATACACATACATATACATATACATATATGCATACCATTGTTGTATAATTTCACTCTCTCTATATATGTTCCATATTGAATGTGTTTACATATTTATTATTATTTATATATATATATATCGAATTACATATATATTCACAAAAAAATCGGGACATGCTCTCACTTAAACGCTGTTGCATTGGCTAACAGCCCTTACAACATTGTTGCATGTATGCGTGTGTGTATTATTTTTGTTTGTATTTATTTATATATATATATATATATATATATGTTCTTTTTTATTTTGTAGATCCGTTGCCATCGCGTAGCGTCGTGTTTCAATGAATTTCTTGTTTATATATTTATATATAGGTAGATATTCATATTTATATACATACATATACATATGCACGCATATCTATACACATAAGTTTCCGTTAATATTTTACAAAGTTCTGAATAAGTCTTAGCGTTTGTTGTTGTTTTTACTTCATTTTTTTTGTTAGTTACATTGTATATTAAAAATATTTAATTTTGTAAATTGTTTTCTTATTTCTTTGTTTTCGATTTTGCATTTTGCATTTGCATGTAAAAAATAAGTTAAAAAAAAAAAACATAATTCAGTAAATTAGCTAAACACTAAAACTGTTTTTTTATTTTTTTTATTTTGTTGCATGCAAGACATTGATTGTTTTATAAAAAAAATATGCATATGTATATAATAATAATAATCATAATATTGTATATATATACACAAATGGGCATACATATATAATTATTTGTTTTGTTGTTTCTTGTTTACTTACATAATCATTATAATAATTAAACGTATATATTTCAATAGCATACATTAATATTTATATTCATATTTGCATACTCACATATATCTTATACGCATATGCATTCGTGTTTAAAAAAAAAAAAAATAAACAATCAATTTATGAAACATAAATTAAAACTTACACATAAAAAACCAAAAAAAAAAAAAAAATCGATTGGTAAAAAAGTAGTTATACTTATAAATAATGTTTAGTTTTTATTTTTTTTTATGAAATTTACAAAATATTGTTTAAATAATTGGTTTTGCAGTACTATACCTAATTTATGTATATTTACTTGTTTTTCATTTATTTATGATTATTTTTATTTTTTTTGTTTAGATTTTTTCTCTTTTCTAAGAACAGCCCAACAGTGTTTTTAATTTTTAAATTTATTTTTAATATATTTTCGTATGTATGTCATAGTTTCATCTTCTTGAAGTATACATATATATATATATATATATATATATGTATATTTGTTTTTTTTTTTTGTCACTACATTTGAAGTTCTTATATTTTCGACTCAAGTTTTGTGGTTAGGTTTACGATTGGGTTATAAATGATAACAAAAAATGCAAGTAACTAAAACAAAAATGGTGGAATCGAAGAACAATAACAAAGAGAGAGAGGGACGTCTGAGAGAGTGAGAGTGTGAGAGTGAGATAGAAGTGCAGAGTTTACATTAATCTTAAAGTTGTCTATAGGCTTATGGGCGTCAAGTTGGAATTGGAGTTGGAAGTGTGCCATACTCAATTCCTCCTTCATTTACGTGCTCTCTCTCTCACTCTCTCTCTCTCATTTGCTCATTCGCTCATTATCTCTCTCTTTCTCTGCTTGCATTTGTTCTCCTTTAAGAACGGTGCTTTTAACATTCACAATTTACTCGATTAGTTTTGTGTTGTCCTGTACACAGACATATATATATATATATGTATTTGTTGCTGATGTTAGCGATCTCTCTCTCCGTCTCTGTTTGCCATATGTATGCTTAGTAGTAACCGTGACCTGGACCAGGTCCACTTGCATAATGATGCGCAGCTGCAGCCGCAGCGGCGGCAGCGGCAGCGGCTGCTGCTGGATCTGTGTAGTGTTGTGGACTAGCATAAAGTGCACGATGTTGTTGCTGTTGTTGTTGTTGCTGCTGCTGATGAAGATGATGATGGTGATGAAGTTGCTGTTGTTGTTGTGCCGCCGATTGCAGCGGTGGCGGCGGCAGCAGCGGCAGCAACGCCGTCGGCTGATAATGCGCTTGATGGTGGCGCGATGAAGACGATGCAGACGACGACGACGACGATGATGGCGATAAGCATAACGCTGGCTGCGGCTGCGGCAGCGACTGCGGCAGATGATGACGTCGATAGCCGGCACTAGTCCACGTAATCTGCTGTTGGTAGGCGTTGGCTGCGCTGTGTGAATTAGCTGCTGGAGGCGCCGTCGTTGCTGCCGTCAGTGTTCGCATGCCGGACGACGACGCCTGCAGTCACAACTAATCTTCGTCGCTGAGCGCCTCATACTTGGAGGACAGCAGCGGCTTTGGTTCACTGGAAGCGGCTGCTGCAGCTGCCGCAGCCGCAGCTGCAGCCAAAACACTTGCATTCAATTGCCCACTGCTACCGACGCCAACGCCAACGCCGCCGCCTACGCCGCCGCCGCCGGCAGAGCCACCAACGCCGCCACCACCGCTGCCGCCCCCGCCGCCAACCGAAGCGGCGCCAGGCACAAGACCGCCACCAATACCGCCGCCAACGACCAGACTGACGCCCGCAGCTGCAGCGCCCGCCTCGCTCAACGCATGCGCCGCCTTGGCGCTCAAATGTGTGGGCGGCGCCGATTGATGCGCCAGCGGCATCGTTGGCGGCGGCGGCAATCCGCCCGCAGCACTTGGCACCGTCAATGCACTAAATGGATACGCATAGGTGCTGGCCGCGAACGCATTGACCGCCGACGGCGGAGGTGGCGGCGGCGCCGAATGATACGGCGATGGAGCATGATGACTATTCGAGCCACCGCTCGAACCGCTACCAGATCGCCGGCCGCCGTCGACCACCTCATATTGATTGGGCGTCTTACGCGACACGCTTATCTCATGCGTTGCTGGTGGTGCTCCATCTTTGATGCGATGTTGTTGCTGCTGTTGTTGCTGCTGCTGTTGATGTTGTTGCTGTTGTTGTTCGTTGTGAGCGGCGGCGACAGCGGCATGAGCAACGGCAACGTGTGCCGCATGCGCATAGCTAATGTCGTCGCGCATCACTTCGGCAATGCGATTCTTTACATAGTTGTCGAAATTGGAGCCGGAACCACCACCGCCGCCAGGAGCTCCGCCGCCGCCGCCGCCACCAGCTCCGCTGCCAGGACCAGGACCACCGCCGACGCCGCCACGTTGCTCGCCAACCGTTGGTAGCGGCCCAACTGGGCCACCGCTGCGTCCTACAACGGATCCAGGTCCAGATAGGAAATAGTGCGTGGGATCGGGGCCAACACCGATCGCTGTCTGCTGCTGCATGATCAGCTCGTGGGTATATTTTCGTGGGCTGACCGACTGTGGCATACGTATTATGTTCCGAGCATCCTCACCGGGCGTATTGGCACGCCCACCGGTCGAGGGGCCGCTGTTGCTGCTATTGCTGCTGTTGCTGCTGCTGCTATTGCTGCTACTGCTGCTGTTGCTGCCACCGCCACCGCCGCCGCTGCCGCCGCCAACGGCAACCACACCAGATACATTGATAATGGGCGACTGTTTGGCACGTTCCGCAGCAGCGGCAGCTGCCTCGTCCGCTTTCTGCTGTTGCCTCCGATTCTGCTTCCAGCGATCCGGTGGCAATATACCCTGTGCAGCATCCTGCATGTAGGGTATGAAAGCGGGTCGCACAGGCGGCGTCGGTCCATAATCGTTGGTAATTATCGTATCAGCCAGCTGCCCAAACGTTATCTTCTTTGTAAGACTCTGTTGCTGTTGCTGTTGGTTGGGCGAACCGCTGCCAGCCTGCGAAATGGGTGTGCCATGGTGTGGGGGCGGTGGACCGCCCTGGCCACGCATCTGTCCATGCACGGAACGTTCCGAGCTCGATTGAGGACCAACTGACTGTTGTTGTTGCTGCTGCTGATGTTGCTGTTGTTGTTGCTGTTGTTGTTGTTGCTGTTGTTGATGTTGTTGTTGCTGCTGTTGCTGCTGCTGCTGTTGTTGTTGTTGTTGCTGTTGTTGTTGTGTTGGTCGTTGCTCCTGATCCAGATCAATGTTGATGACATTGGGTGAACTCGAGTTGGCTTTGCTATTGTTCTCGGCGGACAACATCGAGATGGGAGCACCGTCATGCGATTGTCGCATGTCACGCTGATACTGCAAAATGGAAGGGTATTAATTAGTTGTGTTACTCCATCTCCCACTCCCACTCCCGCTCTCTCTCTCTCTCGATCACTCTACTCACGTATGTGGGACGCGGTATTTCGCGGGCTAGACCGCTGCCAAGGTCGCCGGTGCGATTAATCTCGTGCTTGATGATCGCATCAATGAGGCTCTGTGCGCTGAACTGACCGGGTGCATCATCGGGCATCTTGCCATGCGCCTGGCGATAGTAGCTGCGGGCAAAGAAGCGGATTAAATTGATGGATAGATAAGAAGTAATCATTCGATTACAGTTTAATTCGATTGTGCGATGATTGATCAAAATTATAATGAATGATTCAATAAATTGAATTGATAAATGCTGATGAGCAAATTGATTTTGATGGAACGACTGATAGACTTTGTTTGTTTGAATGCTTGATTGATTTGGATTGATTAATAGATTGATTGATTGATATCAATACATTTGAGATTATCAATAAAATTGTGGAACATTTTGATAGACTCATTTGGATTGAGATTGATTTAAATTGATTGATTGCTGACTGGCAGATATAAATATTGATTGATTGATTGATTACATTATATAATATTGTCTAATTGTAACACAATGTATTCAACTTACGCATCCCGCTCGCGATCGGGTATGGTGCGTGGCGGTCCAGTTTCGGGCACCGGACCCCGCATATAGTGCGCATGGGCCCCCGATAGCAAGCGTTCGACCCGTCTGGCTTCCAGCTCACGCTCACGCTCCCGTGCCTCGGCTGCCCGCTCCTGATCGCGTCGCTGCTGCTCGCGCTGTTGACGCTCCTGTTCGCGCTGCCGCTCGATGCGATGCTGATTCTGCATGTGCTCCTTTTGCAGTTCGCGATCCCTTTCAATGTTGTGTCGCTGGTCACGCTTCGCCTGATCCATGCGTCGCTGCATCTCGGCGGCAGCGGCCGCAGCGGCATTCATCTGCTGATGCCTGTACTGCTGCTGGACGAGCTGCTGTTGCACCACGGCTGCCATCTGGTGATGATAGCTGGCCGATATTTCCGTTCGATAGCGATTCAAATCATGATGAGCCGCTGGCGGCACCGGCTGCCCAATCTGCGCATGCGTTATTATCTGGCCATGCGTCGATGGCGGCGGCTGCGGCTGTGGCGCCTGCGATTGTGGTGCTTGCGATTTATCCTCCTTTTGCGACGGCACCGGCAGCTGCGGCTGCTGCACGGCGACATCAACAAACGAGGCCAGTGCATCGTGGCCAGCTAATCAAAGCGCAGAAGATGGACACGAAAAAATAGAAGAATAATAATCAATAATCAGAAGAACTTATCGGTTAAGTGGTTTGAGATTCTTATCCAAGATGAGCAGACAAATCACAGAATTGCCACCTTTACTGAAGTGGAGCAGCAGCAGGAAATGAATGATTAAGTATGTCAGGGTGCCAACGGGGGAAGTGTGCCATGGCAACTTTTGATAAGGGATACAGTGAAAGTACAGTGAGTTCTAAGATGTGCCGCAAAGCCGGGATATATTGGTGCATGGATGTCAGTATGCAACTACCAAAATATGTTTGCTAAATATGTCAGCAAGAAACCAGGCCAACAAAACACACAGGACAACGTGACCATGTTTTGGACAAACGCTTACAATCATTAATATATATATCTATAATATTATTGTGTGAGCTTTGATTGTAATCCATGACTCACGTATGTAGTAAGAAGACGCTATTGCGACAATATGACCACGGCCAACATGTAGAAAGTTCAAGAATACAAAAAAATATACAAAAAAAAAAAATGTAGCCAGCCGATAATTAGTAGGATTAATGGAGAGAAGAGACTAACTAAAGTGACCATCGAATGGGGACGCTTCTCTTCAGCTAAGTAAGTCCAAAAATATACATATATAGCTACACACACAGCTGTGTGAGTGTGCAGTGGAAAGAATGGAAAGAGACGCCCGCAAAAAGAAAAAAGAAAAAAAAAAAAAAAATCAATTTGAAATTGAAGAAAATCGCCCTGCAAATCAAAGACTCCATCGAAGAAAACTGAAATGCGAATATTTGAAAGATTTTCCCGCTTGACAGTGGCGGACGGAAAGCGTAAACATACCTGGCGGAAAATTGTACGGCGTGACGATGTGCATCCGACTAGGTGGCGGTGCTGCTGGCGATGGCGGCTTCGAGCCCGTATTGTGACGCTGGATGACACCCTGACGCTGCGGCGGCGGCGTCCGATGCGGACTGGGTGTGCTGTGATCAATGACAAATTGCAATTAATTCGAATACAGTTGAAAAATTGGAAATCATTTGAAAACTCTGCAAAACGGTTGTCTGGTTGGAGACTATACACACCTGTTGGAATGATCCGCTGGCGAGGCGCGACTGGAATATTCGGCACGTCCGCGTGGCTGCGGCTCCTTCTCGTAGCCGGCATAGACAGCTGATCCGCCACTGACGCTATTCCTTGGCGATGGCGACTCCTTATCGGAACCGGAACCAGCACCGCCGCCACCACTGCTGCTGCCACGGGAAACATTACGCTGCTGTTGGCCCTGCATCTGTTGCGATGTGTGATAGTCGTTGATCACAATCTGGCGTGAACTGAGCACAGAGGGTGGCTCAACGCTGTAAGGTGATCGCGAATAGGGTGGACCAACAGTCACACCGACGCCATAGCCCTGCGGCGGTGGTGCCTGCGGCGACGATTGCTGCGGCGGTGGCGGCGCCTGAGCGGGACTCAAACGTGAACTCTTGTAGAAATCATAGGCCCGCTTGCTGTCCAAATGATGCGGCGGCTGATGCTGGGGCAGATGTAGGGGCGTCCCCTGTGTTATCGATCCATGTTTGCCCGTATCCGGGCAGCTGCCGGGCGGTGTCTGACGCACTAGGCTATCATATTTGGGACTGGGCAGCGACGACGATGCTCCATGCACAATAATCTGCTGTTGTTGCTGTTGTTGTTGCTGCTGTTGCTGCTGCTGTTGCTGCTGCTGTGCGCTGTTGGCGGGCGTACCGTGTGTTATGGAGCCACCCTTGACCAGCTGCAACTGTTGCTGCTGTGCAACGCTAACTGCCGACGATTGCTGCTGCTGCTGTTGCTGCGGCGACAAATGTTGCTGCTGTGGACTCAATTTGGGCGGCAGCTTGGAGACGCGCGTCGGCGGCGGCTGTGCGGGCGGCGGCGGCGTTGGTCGCGTCAACTGGCTCTGGCCAATGGGTACAGGTACGGGTTGCACATAGAGCGAACTGAGCGGTGCACTGCCACCAGCCAACACTGGCGATGCCTTGACCACCCCAACGGCATGCATCTGCTGATAGGTTAGATAATTGGATGGCGGAGGCGGTGCACCTTGCACAGATAACGCTGGCACCACCGTCTCGCCACGATACATGGGTGCCGTTCGCACAATATGCTTCATTGACCCGCTTGTCATCGGCGGCGGTGGTCCATGATGACGCTCAACGATGCCAACGGCGGCGGCTGCGGCTGCTGCTGCTGCCGCTGCTGCCGGACTGACGCCACGGTGAGGCGAATGACCTTCCCGTGGCGTCTTCTTAATGCTCAGGTCAAGCGTTTGAGGCTCTGCCTCGGCGGCCAAACGTTGCACTGCATGCGTTGGCGGTGGTGCTGCCTGTGCAACTTGCTGCTGCTGCTGTTGCTGGTGGTGCTGTGCGGTCATGTGACTGCCGGAGACATTGTAAATAATCGTCTCGGGTGTGGGAGCGCTCTTTTTCATCACCGGCGTTATTGTTGCCTTGTCCACAGTGAGCACCGTCGGCTGGTGCTGATGCTGCAACTGCGGATGTTGCTGTTGCGGATGCTGCTGCTGTTGCTGCTGCTGTGGATGCTGCTGCTGTTGTGGATGCTGTTGCTGTTGTTGTTGTTGTTGCAGCATTGAATGTGGTGGTAGTACATGATACTTGGCTAAATGTGAATTAACCACAGATAAAGTGGCTAAGCTATCGCTGCTGTTGCTGTTGTTGCTGCTGTTGTTGACAGTGTTGCTGTTGTTACTGTTGAGACTATTGCTGGCGCTGTTGCTGTTGATTGAGCTGGGCGGCGGCACAGTGCGTGCACTTAGCACGGAGGTACCATGTGGCAAAGTAGCTGGAGGCTGTGCCTGTTGTTGCAACTGTTGCTGCTGCTGCTGTTGCAACTGTTGCTGCTGCTTGAGCAACACATTGCCATCCTGCCTATATTCGCGCACAATGGTCAGCTCCTTGCGCTCCAAATTGTTATGCTGCTGCTGCTGCTGCTGTTGCTGCTGTTGTTGCTGTTGTTGTTGCTGCTGCTGGCTACTACCTTGTTTGCTTTGATTGTTGCCGGGCATCTGCGGATTCTTGGCCTGCTGCTTGAGCGTCCGCTCGATCACCGAGTATACGCAATCCTGCACATTATTAACTGGCTCGCGGCGTAAGCTCATCGGTCCATTTGGCTGCTGCTGCTGCTGTTGCTGCAGCTGATGCTGCTGCTGCTGCTGCTGTTGCTGCTGGTGTGTACTGAGTGCAATAAATGCTGTAGTTGATGCATGAGGTGGCTGCAGTCCAGCCATATTGTTGCCATGACTGCCATGACTGCCATGACCACCATGACCGCCATGACCACCATGACCACCATGACTGCCATGACTGCCGTGACTGCCGTGACCATGGGCATGGGTAACCGCATTGAAGATGACCTTCGGACTCTGGCGATTCGCTGGCGAATTCTCATTCTCCTCATCGGCCGTTTCGGTTGCCGATGAATCGTATTCCTCGCTGGTCTTCTGCTTTTTGGGCGCCTGACACGCCGGCGGCAACAGACGTTCATTGTCATTGGCAGCCGCTGCTGCTGCAGCTGCTTTGGCGCTCATGCGAGTTGGTGTTATGGTTAAGGCGGCACCCGAAGTATCTGCAACGCTGCGCACATTGACAGCACCAATTGGTTGCAGTTGCTGGTGCTGCTGCTGGTGATGATGCTGTTGTTGCTGATGCGGTTTTTGCGGAGCAGGCGGCGGCTGTGGCAGCTGTAGTTGCTGTTGTTGTTGTTGCTGCTGGTGTTGATGTTGCTGTGCCTGTTGTTGTTGCTGCGCATGTTGTTGCTGTACCTGCTGCTGTTGTTGCTGCTGTGCTTGCTGGTGCTGCTGCTGTTGTTGTTGTTGCTTGCTCAGCTGGGATTTGTGGCGCTGCAGATATTCGGGACTCTCCACAGATGCGGTATCGGAGCCGCCAGGCTCACGCTCATCACAGCTGGAGGTGCTGACGTCTGTCTCATCGCCGGCACTGGCAACGCCACCACCAGCACCATCGGTGAGATTCAGCTGGGGATCGAGCTTGCGGCGTATGCGCATCAGACACGCCGAACAGCAACGTGTCGCATGTGGCGGTATTTGGAATTCGGCCATCAGTGGATCTCGCCACTCTGGCGATAGCTCGAATAATCGTGTGGGTATATTGCGCAAACGTTGAGCCCGATCCTTGGGATTGGGACAGGAGGGCAGCGGGCAGTTGGGGTAGCGGTTGCGCACCGATTTACACTGGCAGGTGTTGCAGACGCGGGCGCCCGCTGGTATCGTTTCGTCTGGTATCGCGTATTGCTGGCCACGCCCCTTCTTGAGGGGACGGGTGCGGGGACACGCTTCCGCCTTGCAGACGAAACAGTTTGCCAGTTTATCTGCAATGAGGACAACAAGTAAAGCAAACACATTAAAAAAACCGATTTAATTAAAGACCAACTGAAAAATGGGCAAACAATTTTACCACCAACCAGAAAGGGAGGGGGGCGAGTGGGTGGTTTGGGCAGGTTGGGGGAGGTTAAAACTGTGCCTGGACGAAGGCCGCTTTCATTAAGCCACTTAACAAATAATGAGCCAATTGAATATTTTAAAATGTTCGCCAAGACGCATGCAAATGGCGAAGACGCAACGATAGATGAGAGAACAACGCCGACAACGCATCCATCCTTTATCGATATATGTTGTTATCGATTGTCATCGATTGGTCAACATTTATATACTCAGCATATCAGCGTATAGGCATGGACTGCACTTTATGAAATTCAATTCGACAGATTATTGCTGCATATTATCGATAACTATAACAATTGTACCATTGCTTATTAAGTTTAATCGATAATGCTGAAGAAAATTCGATTAGTTCATATTACATGATTAACTAATGATTAATACTTAAATCGAATGTATTTAAATTAACAAGTAAAAGAGTTAGATGAAACGATTAACCAATAACAAACAATCGATATAATCTAAAACGATAACCCTAGGCCTCTTCTGCTTTACTGTAGAGCATACAAACGTCTTCATCATTTTCGAATCGTGAGCCACGAGACTCAAAAAAAAAAATAAAAAATAAAATAAATAACGAAAAGAATCCCTCAAAATGGCGTCCGTGTCTGAATTTGAGCTGCATTTATGTTTATCTTAATTTTTTGTTTTGCCATTTAATATTTTTACAATTTTAATGATGTGCAAATAGAGTCGAGAGAGAAAAGGAGAGATAGAGATAGAGATAGAGAGAGAGAGGGAAAACAATGTGGCGCGTTTAATCAAAATCAATGTAATTAAAATAAAGGCAAATAAAGCGCAGAGCGTTTGTAATTCCACCCAAAAAGGGGGTTGCTTCACTGTGATGGCCAAGAGGACGGCGTTGCTTTGGCGTGGCATCAGGGGCAGGAGTGGGGAGAGTTGCGTTTTTTTTTTTTGTTTTTTTTTTTAGTAGTTTGCAAAAGTAAAATCAATCAACATTTAAATGCCATGAGACAAACGTCAAGAGGTTCTTCTCGCACAATCGACAAACGAGATGTCAGATGCCCAAGAAACCACTGCCCACCATCCACCATCCACCATCCACCGCCCACAGCCCACCGCCCATCACCCCCGCATCCTGTGCAGCAGCAAACACTGCACTTCGTTGCCATTTCCTGCGTTCGCCCACCCTCCACCCCCTAGCACCCGCTGCTCATCCCCTTTGGCAGGCAGGCAATGTGCGTTTTGGTTCGTCTCTGTGGAATATGAAAATACATCAAAGTAGCCAAAGCCAACAACGACGGCCTCATTCTGGTCCTCATTCTCTCAGTCAGTCCCATCGTCCTTGTCCTCTGCCCACGATACGTCGTACCGTCGCCCCTCCACACACCCACCCACATAATTTTCCACAATTTCCATTTCGGGCCAAGATATATAAAAGGCAAAGCGGGGGAAAAAAAAAAGCTTTTGCCGCGCACAAAGTGAAGCGTTTAAATTTTAATAAACCACTCATTTTAATTTTGATTGTCGCGTGGGGTGGCTGGGTGGTTGCATGGTGCATGGTGGTTTGCGTTGTTCGGTTGGATGGTCATCAGTTGGTTTGTCGGCCGGCTGCTTCATTGGTAAGATGGTCAGTTGGTCAAAATGTAAGGCAAAAGCCGAGCAGCACTTGCAAAGCAATTAATAAACAAAATCACTTTTCAAACTTCTTAGTTGATTACAGAGGTCGAAAACCCCTTTTTGTTAAGCTTAAGGGCATGAGCATCAAGATGGTAACTTTTTGTATTTCAAATATGGCTTTATGGTTTTTGTCGATAAATGCATCGAGCAAACATAGACGAGACTCGCGCCCAAAAAAGTAGGCAATTAAATAAAGTTTTTCGCATTTGTTTTGTTTTTTTTTTGTTTGTCTGTGACAACGAAAAGAGCAATTAAATTGATGGAGGCGAGAGGCGAGAGGCGCGCAATCAAAATGCAATTATAAATTGCAAATTAAATAGAATTGCAAAATAAATATTTAATATTAATCACAGCAACAACAGCAACAACAGCTGCATCAGCATACCAAATAATAAGGGAACAATTTAAATAAATGCAATGGAAACTGCTGCGCATCCTACGAATCGAGCCTACAGCAACAACAACAACAACAACAGCAACAACAACTGCAGCAATAACAACAACTCAAATAAATTAATTAATAAAAGCCAATTGCCCGCTTGGCTCGCATTGAGGCGGACGACTGGTTGGGCAGGTGGGCGTGGCAGCACAACCACTCCGGCATTGGGCAATGTTGCCATTTTTTCGTTATCCTTTCTTTTTTGTATCTTTTTTCTTTATTACTATTTAATTTTTGATTTAAAAAAATGTACGTAAATATTTAATGCACTTTGGTGGCGCGTACGTCGACGCACGGGAAACACATGCAAATCCCAACCCAACTGTACCTCTTTCCTGCCCCTTAACCCACCACGCCCCGCCCACTTCCTGCTTTGCTGTGGCATCACCGAAAAATAACAAACATATGTCCGTGGTCATCATCAGCCCCACTGCGAGTTTTCCTCTTTTTTTCGAGGAGGATGGGTATAAACAAATTGGGTAAGATATATGAAATTAAATAAAACTGATATGAAAATCAGCCAAATTGATTTCTTGCTTAATTGGCATTTTTTGATTGACATTTTGCATCGATATCAAAAAGATTATTTCACTTTTTGTATATTTCGAATTAAAATCATTCATATTTAATATAGAGGAGCATGCGAAGCAGGTTAGTTATTTCCAACAAATACACAATAATTGCTCACTTAGCGCACATTTGTTAAATTAATTAAGATGATTGATTGCCCATGTAATAACTAAAGTGCATAAAAGCAAATCGATAAGGATAGTATATGGACGGACGGACATACCTGTCACCTGACAACAGCCCAAAAAAGAACACAAACAAAACACACACACACACACAAATAAACAACACGCAATGCAATTAGCATTTTTGTTGCTATTGTTGTTGCATCCAAATTACCCAAAATTAAGTCAACTGTAATTAATGCATGTTAATTGAAATTTGTGTTAATTAAATGTTGGCCCAATCCCTGATACACACACACTATGCAAACCAACTCTGCATAGTAATTTGTAATTGTGTGTGTGTGCTCTCTTAACAAAATTAGCTGTATATGTGTGTGTCTGTGTATGTGTGTGTGTATGTCCGCTAGCTTTAAAGTACTTAATTCAATCAACATTATAGTTGTTGACCATCACCAGCAGCAGCAGCAGCGACGGACGTCGCCTCTCTTTGCATTTCGATCAATTTTATTAATAATTCAATCAGTCAAAATTATTTGAAATGCCCCAAAGGAAAACAAAAGTTTTTTCCTCGTTTTGCTGACTGCTGCTGCGCAGGGGGCAGCGGGCAGCGGGCAACAACGTCAACGGATACAATATCGTGTGCTTTGATTTTGCCAACGCTGAGAGAATGAGAGCGAAAACATGCCATGAAAGATGAAACGCCAAGGAGACGCCGCCGCAGCAGCAGCGTCGCAGTCGTCGCAGTCGTCGCAGTCGTCGCACTGAAGTTATTTGCACAGCGCGCTCGCAAAGAAGAAAACCAAAATCGCAAAAAATAATAAAATCAAATAAAACGAAAACAAACTAAAACGAAAGCAAATCAAAACGACAAGCAAAATAAAACGAAACGCGGCGCAGCGCGAAACGATGTGGTAAAAAGAAAGGAACAGAGACAAAAAAAAAACCCAAAAAAGAAAACATGAAATAATTCCATTAGTACAATTTCTTTTGCAAGTACAAAGAGTAAATATTACTGACTGCGGGGGGGGTGTAAGTGGGAGACACATGCTGTGCGTAAAGTTATTGAATGAGAATGGGAGTGAGAGTGGCCGATTGCCGATTGCCAATTGCCGATTGGCTAAGTGAGTGAGTTAGTTGTCTTTAGGCCTACACTCTCTGACTCTCTCACACTCTCTCTGTCTCTCTCTATACGTCTCTTTGGCTCGAGACTCTCTCGCTCACTCGCTCTCCTCCTATGGCTGCTGACCTAGTGGCCAATCTATTTGCCACCTCATTCTATAATCTGTTGTAGCTAGCCAGGGCCGCGTCCTTCTAATAAAACATATTTGCAATTAAATGTTGAGCATATGTAAATAGTTCGTGCACACATAAATTATTGCCAGGATTGCTGTGCTCTGTGCTGCTCTCAGCAGCAAACTCGGCAACATTTTGTGTACAAACTACCAAAAATATATATTTAACTTTCAATTAGACAATTGAACAACAAAAACCAAACAAATGAGGGTCAACTAGAAGTGGAAGACAGAGTGGACTACTATCAAAATCACAATCAAAAAGCCTATTAATTTAAATCTGTAAATATATCCCGGGAAACAGAAACAAATTCAATCAAATTTACTAACGTTGGCTTTTAGCTAACGTGGGCTAACAGCTAACAGTTAAAAGTTACAACAACCAGCACACAACAACAACAACGACAAGAACAAGAACAGCAATGGTAAATAACCACATAAAATGAACGAACGAAAGACCAGCAACAACAACAACAATGGCAGCCAATTAAAAAATATACGATGCGCGCACAAAAGTATGCAACGAAAGGAGGACGTCAACAGCGACGACCGTTAATTAGCACCATTGGGAATTTTGCGCCAACAGAATAACTTGCGTAAGCGAAAGGCACCAAAACCAAAGCAGCAGCAGCAGCAGCAGACAGCGAACAGCAAGCAAGCAGGCAAGCAGAATCAAGTTGCCAGCCGCCAACTTGTGCAAACATCAAAGAGCAACAGCAGCAGCGCAGACGTCGACGTCAACAGCAAGCAAAAGGAATTATGTGCATAAATGCCGAATGAATATGACACTGACGACCAGCAGAGCAGCAACAACAGCAGCATCAGCAACAAATACACAGGCAAAATGCACATACACACACATATGTAAGTCTCTTAAAACACATGTTCACATGACACGACACGACGACGATGACGAAGAAGAAGAAACAGACCATGCGCTCAAAAGCTCAAGCTCAAACCATACAAACATACATACATAATTGTAAATACAGTTAATATGAACGTCGCATCGCTGCTGCTGCTGCTGCTGCTGTTGTCTCTGCTGCTGCTGGTGCTGCTGCCGGTGCCGTCGCTTCGTTTGGCACTTTTAATTTACGAAATGGTGTTGATTTAACGGCAGTCGTTCAGCGAGCGCGCTCTTCGCTCGCGCCCAGCCAATGTAGGAGGAGCACTGCTGCTGCTATATATAGACGGAGTGGGGGGAGGAGGGAGGGCAAGTCCAGTCAGTATGGACGGAACAAAAGGAACTTGTAAAATTCTGGGCAATTGTGTGTCGGACCAAGCAAAAGTCATCATTATTAACCCATCATCATCATCATCATCATTCTTCATTTTGCTGGGCTTTGGCCACTCTGGGAGCTTTTCTTACCGTTGATGTTTCTTGTTGTTGCTACTTTTTAATTTTTTGGTAAACGATTTGCACTGATTAATAAAAGTGCCTGCTGCTGCCACACACAGACAGAAAACAATCAGAAAACTGCGCCAGCGATAATCAAAAGGGTGTGCAATTTTAATTGAGCAATTTAATTACATATGTAAGCAAAAGCAAAAGCAAATGCCAAACGACAGCACAAGAGGAAGAGACGCAAACGCACAAGAGAGTGAGTGAGTGAGTGAGTGAGTGCGCGAGAGAGTGAGTGTGGGGAGGGAGAGTGGCTCATATAATTAGCAAGCAGCAAGCAGCAAGCTGCAAGCAGGCTATGCAAGCAAGCAGAGCTTGCTTGTGTGTGTAAGTAGGTGTGCAGTTTTTGTTTGTGATGCGAAAGCTTTCGTTTTCGGTCTTTAGGTTTAAGTTTGTAATTTGTTTGCCAGCATCTAAGAGTAGGCGGCAACAGTTGCGCTCCCCCTTCGCCCCCTTTCCCTCTATCATACTCTCTTCTGCTCTTTTCAACATTCCCAAAGTTTGTACTTAAGCATTTAAGCACTTCGCAAATACATTTGCCGCTTGTGATCAGCGCCCAAAGACTACTCATTTAATTTATGTATTTATTTTACATTTTAAAATATATATTTTCTCATCAAAAACAGTATATTGGATAAAAGCTGTTGTTGAAAGTTCAGAAGCTTTACGGAAAGTATTTCATAAGTGTGTGTGTAGGGCTGGGGTGGGAGAGGCTTAAGTGGAAGCAAGGAGGTGCAGGCTTAATTCATTGGGAATCGGGTAAATAAGCGAATACGAGTTAAGTAATTACGATTTGCTAATTAGCAAACATTCACTCACACACACACACACACACACAAAAACTCTCCTACGCTGAGCCAGAAAGCTGACACATTTTGGCAACACCGCAAATCAAAACGCGAGTTGCAACTGCAACATGGCAAACACCCACTCTTTACCCCCACGCGTGGAACTACAACAGATACCAACACACATCATATCCAGCATATCTATGGCTTCTCTGACCAAACACGAAGCGAGGAAATATTCGCGCAGCCAACTGAGGATAACAACTGAATGCGATGGGCTGAGGGGTGTAAGGGGTTAGCTAGCTATACTGAGTGACTAGCGTGTAAGTCTATTAATTAGGTGCAGCTGCAACAGTCAAACAGGCATTTCCCAATACGCAGTACACACCTACACACACACGCACACACACACACACACAGAGAATTCCCCTTGCTGCAGAATCCTCTGCTTTGCCCGTTACATTTGTAACGAGGATTTGCGCATCAAATTCGCTAATTGTTTTTGCCTTTTGGAGTGTGCGCTTGTATATGTGTTTGTGTGTGCCTGCAACAGCCAACACTTGCTTCGGCAGCTCACACACACACACACACACACACTGTGTGTGTTGTTGTTGTTGTTTTTTGGGGGGCAAACAATTAGCGTAATTTCAATTTTGTTCAAAATTTCATAAGCAGCCGCCGCTGTCTGTCTGTGACACACACGGACACACCCTGCACTCACCCCACCCCCTCCCACCACTCTTCCATCTAACTGACCATTCGTTCGGGTTTGGGGACATTTAAGCTCGCTGGGAGCGTCGCCTTGCCTACTTCTGGGCGCGCACTTTTTGGCTGGCCAAAATGGGCAAAAACGAAACTAAAACTTTGAATCCTCCCCCCCCCCCCCCCACCAATTATCTGTGCCCCACTCTCCCGCAGCTGTCTGGGCAAATGCCACATTGATTCATCAATCAACTTCAAATGCAAATTAATCAGAAGAAAACAAATCTCAGATACCCATAGCAACTTCTAAAATGCTCCAAGATTATATATCATAGATCCTTCAGTAGTCGAATATTGTTTAGTATTCTACTAGAGAAAGGCTTGGATAGATAGATGATTGCCATGATTCGATATCGATCAATGGGCAGATCAGAAGACAGTCTGATCAGGCCCAGACTGCATCTGACACATTGCATCGCACAACTACAATGATCTCTACGCAGATTTACTCTTTGATAAAAAAAAACTGCAACAAATTTTACACAATTAGATAAAACTCCCATTTCACTCTCTACTGCTGCCTCACTGCCTCCCTGCCTCCCCGCCGCCATGCCGCCCTGCCTCTAAGGCCAAAGAAGAGTGCAACCAAAAAAGTTTATTTGCCCATTTGTCAGGGGCGGGTCGCCCCTGAGCGGTGGGGAGTGATTGCGTGTTGAGGTGGGTGGAGGAGGGGTTGGTAGCAGGTTACTTTCAAATTTAGTTTTTGGCCGCATTTTTCAACCATTTTCGCTTTGTTTTTTATGTGTGTGTGTGTGTTTGTGTGTGTGTTTCGTTTGGCACTATACAAAAAGAATTTTTAACTAACACAAAATGGCTCGTTGATTTGAGTAAACCGGCTAAACTGGATGTAGGGTCGCGGGGGTTGAGGGTATGGGGAATGGGTTGGCTTAGTGTTGTCTACCTGCCACAATTACAACCCGCCACCGACCCCGCCCACCCCACACCCTCCCACTCCGTTACCCCCCGCTTACCCACGCAGTCCGCTCTAGACTAAAAGTTCAATTGCAATCTTGTTAGCACACCTGCACAGTAAATGGTGTGTGTGCGTGTGTGTGTGTGTGTGTGTGTGTTCTGCGTTGTGGGTTTTGCCTGTTGCCTGGTTTATTAATGTTGACCGTCAATTATGTTTTAATTGTCATAAAAGGTTTCCTCTCTGCACACACACACACACACACACACAGTGACAGTGACAAGGGAGAGGGGGGGGAAACGGTACGTATGCGGATGCCAATGCAACGTGACAATGGAGACAGGTGGCAACAACACGTGCGTATAAGCTGTATATCTCTGTTTCTGCTTAACAGCCCCAATCCAATCCCTGCACTTACGAAACTGCTCGCTGCTCTGTGTACAAACAATAAAATCCAACTGGGGATAAGCAACAGCAAAAAGCGACAACAGAACCGAAAACTGAAGAGAAACGTGACAGAGAGAGAGAGAGAGCCACAGAGAGCGAGAAAGGGACAGCGATATAGTTGGATAGAGGAGAAGAGCAGAGGGGAGTGCGAGGGTTATGTGCTGCTTGTCAACATGACCAAAAGGCTTAGCAGCAGTTTTACAGTCAATGTGTGTGCATGTGTGTGTGCGTGAGACAAAAGCCAACAGTTGACAGCTGTGTGTGTGTGTGTGTGTTTTGGAGGATGCAGTCACTCGATTGGTTGGCAGGCAATTTGCCAACTTACTGCAAAGATCAGCAAAAATGTTTAAACCAGCCCCAAACCAATAGGGAGGCCATAACCAGTAGAGAGAGAGAGAGAGAGAAAGAGAAAAGCTAATTGCGCAGAGCTTTTAACCGTCGCGTTAATTGAATTGAATTGCAGCAGGTGATGGGATGCTGTTGCTAACACAACTAACGCTTTGTGGCCCACTGTCGCACAGTGGAGCAAAAGTGCAGCATATACAAAAACACAATTACAAATTTCATACGTTTAGTTAGCATTGCCAAATATCTATCGATATCGATAAGACGAGCAAATGAAAGTCAGAGCGAGTGGATACATAATCAGCCAATCATATTAATCGAATCGATTAATCGATAAACATGTAATAACCGATATACCAAATGGAACACACAATAAAATGGCACTATAATATGACAATAAAATCGAGCAGTTCATCAAAAACCTATCGATTCGAATTATGTGAATAGAAATGATCAAAAAAAGAAGGAAGAAGGAAGAAGAGAAAAAGCGATAGAGATGAAGGGCAACAAGAAGAACAATAAGCAGAATGCAAAACGCAGGACACTAACAGGTAGGATAATAATAACAGGTCAGCCAAGGGGGTGGGGGGGGTATGAGGCAGGTGGCAAGTGGCAGGCAGACGCGCTTGGGGGATTAATTGTTGCCTTTAACAAATGTGACAGATTGACGATGATGACAACAACAACAACACCAATAGCAGCAGCAGCAGCAGCAACATGACTCCAATCGACTTCTGACAGATGTCTCTCTCTCTCTCTCACTCTCTCTGTGTGTGTGTGTGTGTTGCTTGTTGCAATTTGCCTGTTGTTGTTTTGTTTTGTTTTTTTTTTTCACTCTGTTTCTTTTTGCATTGCTGCTTTCTGCTGCTGGCAATTTATGAAATTTATTTTTTGCCTACGTTGTGATTATTTATTCAAAATGCAGGAGCAACTGCAGCAGGATGGATTGGTTGAAAAGCGGAAAGTGTGGACTGTGTTTGTGTGTGGAATGGATGGAGGATGGAGGATGCAGGCGGGAGACGGCAGTTGTTGCTAAATAAATGAATAACACGATTTATGCATGACGAACATTTATAATTACATTTCGAAATAATTGAATTAAAATTGTTAACGCTTGATTGAAGCTTAAGCGGAATGGACAGCTAGCTTGGTCCTTGCAACAACAGTAATAAGTTAATTCAATTAGCCTATCAGTCCAACAACGACGACAACAACAACAACAACAAAAGTAAACTGACCGATTTGACCATATCTATAAAAATGCACCTCCCTTTTTGCCCAGCCCCCTTTTCCATATCAAAATCAACCAAATGTCAAAACATTTTTTGACAAATTTGCCCCACGACAAATAAAAAGCCAAAGGGGAGGTGGAAAGTGGCGAGGGGGAAGGGGTAGTCGGTTGGTTTGTTAATCAACAAATAAAATCGATCAGCAGCAGTAGCAAAAGGTTGCAACAGCGGTAATTAAAAGCCAACCAAATGTCCGAATACCAAAGCCACACAAATAAAACCAAGCCGAACACACACAAACAAACAAACAAACATATACATATATATATATATAGTACATATCTATATATATATAGTACACAGAGAAAAAGTGCAAATGGTTTTTTTTTTCGGAAAAATTAGTAGAAAAACTGACAATGATTTCCATTCGCACATAAACAACTCACAGATGCTCTACAATCATGAAAGAGAGTATGAAAATACTTAAGGAAAATAACTGAAGGACACTTGCAGAAAGGTAGGCTCAGATAGCACTCCGATTGATCCAATATATATATATATATATACGTTCAATCGAACATTATATTTGATAGGAATAATTCAAAATCAGGAGAAAAGCAGATCGCGAAATGAGTTATATGGAGAGATCCTTCCAAACTTGAGCAGAATATTATAGTATATTTATTATATAGATGTATATAGCATATATAATCATAAGATCAAATAACTTTTCGTGATAAATGTGTATCGAGGGAGTCTTGCTTTTCAAATTGGGTATAGCTCAGTGGCAAGCTAATAGCCACGTACATAAACAGACACACACAGAGGTAGATAAAGCGAATAAGTGCCACACTCACTAACACACTCACACACACACACACTCGCACACACAAAGAGAGGCACACAAAGTCAACACACACACATGAGGAGAGTCGTAAGTAAATATGTGTTGGTTATGCCCACAAATCAATTAAGTCGATTGAGGCGGCGCTTTTTGAGCCATAGACCTGGTCAGAAACTGAAGTAGCAAGTAGGACGAGGGGCAGTTGTTGGGGCGCAGAGGGGGATGGGGATAGGTGTGGAGGGATTAAAGCAAAGCTCAAAGGCAAACGGATTTTGACTGAACAACTGAACAACTGAACTCAAAGCAAAACTTGTGCGGCTCACCAAAATGTATATTTCAAGTTTATCGTTCAATTTTGCTCATCTTCTATCCGAGATCTGATTTGTTTTCGAATAGATCTATGGGTATACGGACGAGTAGGCAAAACAAATCTACTGCGACTCATGAATTTATTTATTTATTTATGCAAATCATAATAATAACAACAATTTATTTGGAGTTTACTGCTTTGCCACTTTTTGTTGCACAAAAGTAGGCAACAAATGTGAATGAGTTGATCGGAATTCAAATGCAGACTAATCAAATATAATTAATTATATATATTCATTATTGTTTATTGATATATGCCATCAGCATTTTATATAGCACTCGATAATTTGCAATTAACTTGCTGCAAAATGGCAATTAAATTCGGGGGCAGCCACTCCCCTAAAATAAAGCAGGCGTGTTAATTTGGCTAAAAATGTGTAAATTATGCTTGCAACAGCAGCAGCAGCAGTAGCAGTAGTACAACCAGCAACCAATTAAACAGACCAAACCGACAACAAACAAACGCAGGCAGCGAGAATCTCGACCAGAGCCGAAGCTGAGAGGCAGCCGAGGCAGCAACAGCAGCAGCAGCAGCAGCCCGAAGGACACACACAGCTGACACAGCCAGAACTTTTGAAGTGTATATGTGTGTGTGGGTGTGTGGGTGTGCGGCTGGCTGCTGTCTCGCTGCTGTGTCTGAGTGTTGGCTATAAAACACGCTGTGCACCACGAGGCATTCATCAGTTCGAATTTGTGTTGCACACGTGACGGATCCGCACAGCTCATCTGCCACACATAAACACACTCAAACACACACACACGTTTCTTGACCCGCCCCGCTCGCGTTTCGTGTTGTTGTTTGTTTTTTTGTTTTTTTTTGTTTGTTTTTTTTTGTGTTGTTGCCAACATTTGTTTTGATGTTTACAAATTGGTTAACTGGTAGTAGTTGCAGCAGCAGCAGCAGCAGCAGCAGCCGCCTAACAACAGCAGCATCACATGCAACAACAAATGCTGCAGCTGTTGCTGTTGGCTGCAGCAGCAGCAGCATGGCCCTAGCTGTTGCTGGTGGCGGTGTTAATGTTGGTGTTGTTGGTGTTGGTGGCGTCATGTCCACACCACCGGATGTTATACTGGAAGTGGGTCCAGCACCGAGCACCGTTCGCTTTGTGGCACATGCCCTAGTCCTCGGCATGCATAGCGGCTATTTGCGCTCCGCCATACGCTTGGATGATGCAACTGCAGTGGCAGCAGCAGTTTCAGCAACACCAGCAACAGTTGCGACTTCTGCTGCTGCTGCTGCTGCTATTGGCGGTGGTGGTGCTGGCGGTGAACTGCTTCTATACTTGAGCAATGTAACCGCTGAGCAATTTGCACCGCTGTTGACATACATGTACACCGGCTACTTGGATCTGAATGTGGATAACATATTTGCCGTGCTGCTGGCAACACATGTGCTGCACATGCCACGCGCCTTGGAAATTTGTCGGTAAATCAGCAGCAGCAATTCAATTTGTGTCTCTGTCTCTGTTGCAAGTGAACTATTTTTTTTTTGGTTTTTTTTTGCCAACTTTAGCTCGTTTCTGGCGCGCGCTCAAACCGAGGGCTATTTGAGCGGCAACGCGAGCAATCCACATCAGTTGCAGCTGGCGGCCAGCGGCGCCTCCAAAATTATACGACCCATACCGAGTAAGGCAACGTTGCCCAATTTCGGCTTTCTGCCAGCACCGCCGCCGACAATTGCTACTGGTGCCAGCTATGTGCAACAACCAGTCGAAACAGTAGCATCAACAACAACAGCAGTGCTGGAGCAATTGCCCGTCGAGCAGCAACAACAACAGCAGCAGCTGGAGGAGGATGAGGAGGATGTGGAGGTGTTCATAGACAGCAATACGGCCACAGACAATGAACTGGAACTGGAGCTGGACACGGAGGACTGCAATGTGTCAGTGGTAAGCAGTCTCGCCAGCAGCAGCGCAGCCAGCAGCTTAAATATTGAGCGTGTTGAGAGCATCAAAAGGCAACTGACGCCGCCAGCAAGTGTTGTTGCTCCCACAGCAGCAACAACAGCAGAAGCAGCAGCAGCAACAACAACAACAGTTGTTGGCACAGCTAAGCAGCAGCGACGCAGCAACAATAGTCAACGCAAATGCTTAGCAAAACGCAACAAAAGCTCACGAGCAACAGTTGCAAGTGCGGCCAAGGCGCCACTGGCTGCTGCACAATTGGAGACGGCAACACAGGCGTCTAAGTTCATCATTGATGTGGCAAGTTGCGATGGACCTGTACGCTTTCGACGCATACTCAATACCGCTTACGGACACAAGCCCGACACATTTGATCGCAGCAATGGAGGTGTTGGCGGCGGTGGCGGCAGTAGCGGAGGCGTGGCCGAGTTGCAGCGAACGCAGCAGAGTGTTAGCTATTCGTTTCATCAGCAGATGGCGCGGGCAATTAGCAGCCAGCAACGACAGCAGCAGCAAGTGGAGAACGAGAACAGTGGCCAGGCAGCTGCAGCAACAACTAATGCACCAACATCAACAGCAATACCAGCACCAACAACAACAGTTGCAGCAACAACAACAGCAACAGCAACACATCATCGCAAGCAACAACATGGGGAACTGTTTGTGTGCGTCTATTGCAAGCACACATTCAAATCACAATATTGCTATCAGAAGCACGCAAAGCGGCATTTGAATCCACTCAGTTTGGATAAGAAGCTGGCGGAGACACCAACAAGCCGAGACAACAACGGCGGCAGCAGCAGCAGCATCAACAATACAAACGAATTGCTGGCAGCAGCAGCAGCAACTGTAACAGTTGCAACCGCATCAGCAGCAGCAACAGCAACAGCAAGCGCAACAGCAGTAACAGCAACTGTTGCTGCGGACTCGAACTTAGCTGCAGCAGCAGCCTTAATGCGACGCGAGGTGCGTCCTCTGGACATGAATGTCCAATATTATCCATGCAAGACGTGTGGCAGCAAGTTTCCCAGCTACTATTTTGTGCACAAGCATCGCAAACTATGCCATGCCGATGAATTGGAGGCAAGCAACAATAACAATTCGACTAGCAGCAGCAGCAGCAACAGCAGCAGCAACGTGGCCAAGCGTGAGGCAACAGCCACAGTTGCAGCTTCAACGGATGCTTTGGAGATAGCGCCCTAAAAAAAAAACCTACATACACATACAGATATGCAACGATAACGATAACGATAAAAATCTCAACGAGTAATCGAACAATGAACGAATTTAGCACGCAATTAAAAGCACGCACACACACACAGGCACACACACATGCACGCAAATAATTCCCACATAAGCACTGAATTTTTTTTTATGAATAAATGTTAATTGTAAAAACAATGAAAACATTGAAGAACTTATTGTGAGGCAAATTCCAGCAGTAGAGCTTGAAGTGTTGCAAGCAAACTTCAAAAATGTCAGTTATCGATAAGCATTGATCGAATTGAAATCGAACATGCCACAGATCTTACTATTGTATATAAAAATATTGTGCTTTAATATTCTTATTCTGATCAATATATATGCCTTCGATCTGAAAGTGATGGGACAATTTGATATTACTGATTTCATATATATATTATTGATATATATATATATATATATATTATTCAAACAATATACACAACTCAATGCACACATATCAATGTAAATGTATTCTAAGAAGTTCTAAATTATCAGAAATAAAATAAAATGCGTTCGATCAATTTCAATCAAATCCATATCGATATCGATAACATTGATAGTTAAGAAAAAGAAAATATTATCTAGTTGCTCTCCTTCATAAGTTGAAACAGTTGAAACACTTAACGGTTATCGATAAAACATATCGATATTTATATATATATATATATATGAATATTGAAAAGAGATAAGGCTCTCATATTCCTTTTGCTGGTAAATCCAACCGCTGCCACCCAAGCATCCCTCACTTTTGCGGTCGCTACTGCTCGAGCGGGCGGGGGGAGGGGGGGAGGGGGCGCGTCGGTTTTCCAATGCAAACAAACGATGGGGCAATTTAATAATTAAATTAAATCACTTGCATAATAAAAAAGACATTTTCAAAAATTTTAATTTAATTGAGTTTAATTAACTCGCCAGGGAGATGACAGCGCCGACAAACATTGGCCAGAAGTGAAAGAGAGACAGCAATAGAGAGAGGGAGATAGAGAGAGTTGGAGGGAACGAAGAGAGTAGTAAAGCGTAAGGGAGGTAAATGAGTGTTGGAGATGCAAACAAACCGCAGCACGCTGAGCTCAATGACAGACAGACAGTCCGACAGAAGAGACAGGCTGGCTAGAAAGGCAGCAGGCAGCAGGCACCACCACCCACAATCATCATCTAGCCACCCATCAGGGTGGCCAAAAAGCGACACGCACCAATCAAGCGTCCAATTCGGCGGCAACTGCCACTTTTTGATGCAAGGCATCAAATATTCAGTGGAGACAGAGCCGCCAGATTCCAAGATGCAAGATACAAAGCAGGGGCTTGAAATGGGGGGTGGGTGGGGGGAGTTAGTTCAACTGAGCAAATTGCCTTTGAATAAAGGAAAATGCATTTTCCATAAAGGCAAAAAAAAGACACCAAAACAGAGGACAAAAAACGCGCGTTAAGCTTTGAAAAATATTCGTTCAGCATCGAGTTGAACAATAGCAGCAAAAGTTTAAAAGAGCTTTTAAGCAGAACCAAATCAAAGTTGATAGCCTGCAAGCTTTTTCTGAAGTACTTTTTTGAAAGCTCGCCCCAGCCAGCTGCGCGCATAAAGTACAAAAGCTTTTAAGTACTCGACAAAAGCCTTGCTTGGGTCATTTTCATGAGCAGGCGCAACCAACAGAATCAAGCACAAAAGCTTCGCGTTGCTTCAAAGCACAACAAAAAGTAAAAAAAAAAAAAAAAAGCTGTCCAGCTTTCAAAGCTGTTTTGGATTATTAGTGTTATGGGGATTGGGATTGGGATTGGGATTCATGCACCGCGGGACAGATCAGATCTACTGCGCCCAAAGGGGGCTCAACAAATAATGTTTATATATATATATATATTTATATATATATATATTTATATATATATATATTTATATATATATATATATATATATATCTATATATTTTTATATTTTTATATATATATATCTATATATATAGATGGAATAAAGAACGTGTAGCACTCACCTTTGCCATCCAATGCCAGAACCTCGGAGGTGCTCAACAGATTACCAGCACGATCCGTCGTCGCCAGTGTGCCCCGTGCACCCGTTGCTGTTGTGGACATAATCGATGCAGAGCCAATAAACTGCAGCGATGAGGATGAGGCGGCGGCCGGCACCAAAGCTGGCCCAGATCCTGTGTTGCTCTTGCCAATGCATGTGACCTGATTGGGAGCATCCTTGATGTTCAGTTTGGAGCTGTTGGCGTTCAAATTGCTGCTGCTGCTGTTGCTATTGTTGTTGTTATTGTTGTTGTTGTTGTTATTGCTGAGAGCATTGTTGCTGACATCGCCAGGCGCAAGCTCGAAGCGTTTCTTCTTGGCATCACTGTAAGGATAGAGTTGTTGTAATCAGTAATTGCGCTTAGTTTGTTTATCGGTTTTATTAATCGATAACACTTTTGATCTATGTAACATTTATCGATAGCTAAAGCTTATATATAACTCTCGCTCAACTCTCACCTGACATCCGTGTGCAGCTCGTTGCCAGCGCCAAGTCCTTCCACCTGCGCCGCCTTCAACTTTTGGCCCAGATAGTTGCCAGCTGTTGTGGCCGTTGTCAGCGTTGCCACACTGCTAACTGGCTCCGCTTGACTGGCCGCATTGGGCACAGCAAAACCAGCCGCAGCAGCAACTGTTGTCGGCGTCGCCTTAACGATTTTATCGCCAGTCGCATTTGTCGACGCCGCTGCTGCTGCTGCTGCTGCTGTTGTCGTTGCGACATCATCAATGCCTCCGGCCGCTGACGCCTTGACATTGGCCATAACGACGCTCTGGTAGCCAGGCTTAAAGCCGTTGATCGCCACACTAACCGCGGGCACTGCTGTGAGCGTGCCACCTGCCGCTGCCGATGTTGCTGCTGTTGTTGCTGAGGCACCCGTGGCTATAAAATGAAGGAAAAAGGCAAAACATCATTTCAAAGTCGATTAAAATATTTTCCATCATTTCGATTATTATTTGAACTAAACAAACATATTCAGCAGATTATGATATGTCCTGATTATCGTAGGTCTAAACTGATCATTGATCCAAAGAAATAAAATCGATTAAAGAAGCGATTTGAAATTTACTGCGCATTCCTAGAGTCCTTGCTACAAAGGCTTTTTGAGTCGCGATTGTTATCTGAAGTTCTGTACATTTCCGATTTTCGGATCTAGTTACGAATTATATATATATATATATTATTATACCCTCAACCCATTAAAAATGGGTAAAAAGCGTATAATGGTTTTGTGCAAATGTATGAAGCACCTCTGACCCCTATAGAGCATATATATTCTTGATCAGGATCAACAGCCGAGTCGATTTAGCCATGTCCGTCTTTACGTCTGTCCGTCCGTCTGTATGAACATGCGGACCTTAGAGACTGTAAGATCCAGAGACTTCAAGTTTGGAATATATGTTCTCGAAGTTGGCTGTATTGTATCGATAACTGCCTCCGTTTCTGGAATATCGATACAATTCGATTTCCGATAGCGATTAATGCTTCAATTTTATAGACAGAATCGAATCGAATTAAATCCGATAAGTACTTGGGTGTAGTAATGGTCGAAAATGTATTCTCACATTGATCCCATTTCTATCAGCAGTCGAGCTCACTCGACTACAGCATTCTTACTTGCTCTGAGTCTGAGTGTATTATTCAATCAATAATCAATTCTAAACTTGTTGGCCCTATTCCAAAGAGTTAATCTGTTCCATTTGGCTTTAAACACCAAATATGAAATATGCTTTCAGCACTTCAATAATGTTGTGCAAACGAAAATCAAACTTTTGCCCATATCAGCCGAGAATCCTAATTTTCCACTCTGGTGCCTTTCGCAGCGCAAAGTGCAATATGCTTTTTAATGTACATACATACATACATGCACACATGTATGTATTTAGTCGTACATCACAAATGGCAACTGCGTTAATATAAGAAGCTTAGACTTAATCCTTATGCAATTAGTACATCTACAAAAAAAAAACATGGAAACAACATGGAAAACATTCTCCCCGTTTTTCCTACGAAATACTTTCGAAAATGTGAATAAATGAAAATGAATGAAAATGAGGCAACAAGCTCATTACTGCTTCCGCATGAGGCAATGGCAATAATCTTTTAATGTAAAAGTTCCAAATAATTCAACCTGGAAAAGTTGCAAACATTAATTCCAAAAGCCATTTCAAAAACCCAAATTGAATGTTTGAAAATATTTCAAATATAACTTTTTTAAGTGCGACCATTTCAGAGATTTGGATGTTGGATGTTTTTTGTTTTTCTTTTTGGTAGGTGTGGGGTGAGGAGGTATTTGTTAACAGTAAAAAGATGCGCGATTTGAGACCTGCTCACATTTGGGTGCAAAGCTGTTTAAAGGGAAATTTCCCATAAAACAGGGTATATATCGTAGTCGAGCTCACTCGACTACAGCATTCTTACTTGTTGCCTAAGATTTGTAAATTTGCAGCCTAGTCACAGTTTCGATTGGGTTTTGAGTGTAATTATGTGGGTGCTTGGTGCTTAGATGGCTTACAGATTACAGATTACTAGATATAAGCTTACCGTTATAGCTATCGGCATTGGAGGCCTTTGCTTTGCTCTGCTTGCCCAGCTGCTCCGTTTCCGTTTCCGATGGTGCCTCGGCCTTCGACGGCTTTGCTTTGTCCGGAACTGTGCTCCCATCGGCCTGTTGCAACTGTTGCGACTTGGACGCCTTGGGCGGTGTCGCTGCAGCTGCAGCCTCGCTGATTGCCGTTGCTGCTGCTGTTGCTGCTGCTGTTGTTGTTGTTGTCGCTGTTGCTGTCGTTGTTGTTGTTGCTGCCGCTGCTGCTGTTGTTGTTATTGTTGCCGCTGTTGTTGCCACTGTTGTACAGGTTGTTGTTGCTGCTGCTGCTGCTGCTGTGACTGAGGTTGTTGTTGCTGCTGTTGCTGCTGCTGCAGCTCCACCACCTGCTTTTGCTTTTGCTGCCGCTTTGGCAGCTGCTTTTGCAGTTGTTGTTGCTGTTGTTGCTGTTGCTGCTGTTGCTGCTGCTGCTGCCGTATCCTCCTCAGAGGTTTTCGCTTTGGCATCGCTGCTGCCCGTTGAGATCTCTGTCGCCACTGCTGCTGCTGCTGCGGCTGTTGCATTCTTTCCCGCCTTGTCGCTAGCTGCTGCTGCTGTCGCCGCTGCTGCTGCTACTGCTGCTGCTGCTGCTGCCACACTTTTGGCCACCTTCTCGCTGCCGGCAGCCGCTTCGGCCGCTTTGCTAACAGCGCTGGCCTTCTCGGCCGCACACTCAGCCGCTTTGGCCGCATCCGCTGCTGCCCGCTCGGCGACACGCTCCCGTTCGGCAACACGCTCGGCCCGCTCACGCTCGGCAACGGCACTGGATCGATTGCCGGACTTCTGTTGCTGTTCACGCTGCAGACGCGTCGTCACGCCCGTCGTCAGCGAGTCGATGATGCATTGGGGCTGCTGTTGTTGCGCCTTGGCCGGATGGCGACTGCTGCGTGTGCGCTGGCGGGATTTGCGCAACAGCTGCTTGTAGTTCTCCGTCTTTTTGCTGAGGTAGTAGTAGCGGACGCAATCCTGCGGTGATTTGCGATCCAAACTGGCGGCGATCGCACCAAAATTCTTCGGATGCTGCAGATACTTCTCCTTGAACGTCTCCTTCTCGCCGGCTGTCCACAAATTGATCGCCTTGCGCTCTTCGTGCAACGCGACCATATCCCAAATGCGACCGTTCTCATTGTGATAGGCGCAGCGACGCTGGCGGGTATCGTGCATTAGGGGCGGGATAACGGCATATGAGCGCATCTTTTTATCCTCGAGCGCCTGCTCCTGCAGCCCATCCATGATCTCCTCGAGATCCGCTTCGGATTTGATGCGCGAACCGACACGATTGAAACGCTCCTTATCCTCGCGCTGTTTCCGCAGCTCGGTGAACACCTTCTCAAAGAACTCCCGATTTTTGGCCTCGCGCGCCTTCCGCTTGGCACTGGCCTCGGCCCGTTCGCAGCGCCGCTGCCAATCGGCCTGATCCTTGGTATATTTATCCACTAGACCCTGATTGTGTTCCCAGCGTTCCGCTTTCAGTTTGCGTATGTGCTGCAACAGCGGATTACGCACCAATGTCTGGTGTCGCTTAATCAGATGCGTCAGCGCCTCAACATCCAACGGTTGATTGTACAACGGCAGCCAGGGACGTGATCTTCCCAGCTCATCGCCATCGCCATCGCCACTGCCACTGCCACTGCCGGTGCCACTGCCGGTGCCACTGCCACTGTCGTTGTTGTTGCTGTTGTTGGCCACGCCCAACGCCGCACTCACCAGGGAATGTTGTTCGGCTGCCGTTTTACGGTTCGCCTTATAGATGCTCTGCGCCAGCATTCGTGTGCGCCAAGCCAGCTCCATAATCTGAGTGCCATCAGATGTCGCCGGCGCCGACGCTGACGCTGCTGCCGCTGCCGCTGCTGCTGCTGCCGCTGCCGTTGACGTTGACGCAGCCATTGACAGCGGCTGCTGCTGCTGCTGCTGCTGCTTTTGCTGTTTAGCACTTGCCGCCGTCGCTGCTGCCTCGTCCATCAATGATTTCTCCTTTTTACGCAGCGCATCCATTGCCGTCTCGGCGCTCTTGATGTCATTGTCCACACGCTGGATTTGCATGAGCAGCTCCTCCTTGGCGCTGTTGTTATTGTTGCTGTTGTTGTTGTTGTTGCTGCTGCTGCTGCTACTGCTGCTGCTGCTGTTACTGTTGCTGCTGCTCTTGTTGTTGTTGTTGCTGCTGCTAGTATTATTGCTGCTAGCATTATTATTATTGTTGTTGTTGTTGTTGTTGTTGTTGTTGCTACTGCTGCTGCTGCTGCTGCGCCCACGCTCATCCGCATTGTCGCTGGGCAGCGTTGGCGAAATGGCCTCCACCTGCGTGTGCAAAAATAAAGAGGAAATATTAGACAAGATTGTTCATCACATTGAGTGTGCACTGTACTGTGCCTACCTGCGGATGGTAGGCTTCGGATGTGCTTGCCATTGCTGCTGCAGCATGTGAAACGCTGCCAACACTGCTGCTGCCGCCGCTGCTGTTGCTGCTGCTCATGGCCGCCGAGGAGACGCTCACCGAGCTAATATGTTGCGCTGGACCACAACCAATGCTGCCAGTGGCGGTAGACATCGTTGGCGGTGCCACCAGACCACGTGGTGCATGCGCCTGTGACGTCAGCTGCTGGTGGTGTTGTTGCTGTTGCTGCTGCTGGTGGTGTTGCTGCTGCTGCTGCTGCTGCTGTTGGTGGTGTTGTTGCTGCTGCTGGTGATGTTGCTGATGTTGCTGCTGCTGCTGCTGCTGCTGTTGTTGTTGGTGGTGTTGTTGTTGCTGCTGTGGCAACGTTTCCACTTTGAGCTGCTGCATGGCCAGCGGTGTGAGAACAGAGGCAGCTGCTGCCGCAGCGGACATGTGCAACACAGCGCCATGATTGCTCTGTCTACTGTTATGTTGTTGTTGCTGCTGCTGAGCGGGTGAAGAGCGCTGCTGCTGCTGTTGCTGGTGTTGTGGCAGGTGATTCATGTTACTGGCATTGGCGTCGCTCAAGCGCTGCTTCTTATACGGCTGACCCACGCTGCCCGGCGGCTCCGACAGTGACTGTTGGTGCTGTTGCTGTTGCTGCTGCTGCTGTTGCTGCTGTTGCTGCTGTTGCTGCTGGTGTTGCTGGTGCTGCTGGCGCTGATTGACTGCTGCAACAGCTGCGGCATTGGTCAGGTATTCGTTGTTATACTGCAACGATTGATAATGGGACATTGCATCCATGACGAGAACACCGCCAGATTGGGCACCCGGCGGTGGCATACTGCCGGGTGGCACCTGGACAGCCGCCGCCGCAGCAGCAGCAGCAGCCGCCGCAGTTGTCGGTGGACCACCAGCAACAACAGCTGCAGCAGCAGCGGCCGCACCACCGGCAGCAGCAGCAACGGCAGCCACAGATGCCGCACGCGCCGCCCGCTGAAATTCCGGCACCGTTGCCTGCAACTGGGGTGGTATCCGCATATAATGATTCTCCCGATAGTTGGCCACCGGTGCGATGCCGATGCTGTATGACGCTGGCTGTATGAAATGCTGCGGCGCATCTGCGAATTTTGCATAGTTATTCGCTGCCGCTGCAGCCGCTGCACTGCCCGGTGCAGGACGTGGCGGCGACAACGGACTAGCTGCAGAGCGAGACGATTGCTGTTGTTGCTGCTGTTGTTGTTGCTGCTGCTGTTGCTGTTGCTGTTGCTGCTGCTGTTGTTGTTGTTGTTGCGGATGATGGTGATGGTGATGCATTTGTTGTTGCTGCTGCTGCTGTTGCCGTTGTTGTTGCTCATGTTGTTGCTGCTGCTGCTGCTGTTGCTGCTGCTGCTGCTGATGTTGCTGATGAGTCTGCAGATGTCCGAGACTCTTGACATACTGCTGCTGTTCCATTGTCCTGTACGGCCAGTGGGGGCGAAAGAAACAACCGATTATTAGATTTATGTGTAAGATTAAACAGAGGGTTATATGTTGTCAGTTTGATCTATACATATCTATATATGCATCTCTAATACATAGGCGATACCAAATATGCACAATCCACTCACAATGCTTTCCAAAATGCACGTGAACCAAATAAAATCCAATTGTTCTCGAAACTGTTCGAAACTGTCAATTATTTTCTCCCCAAAATGTAATATGAATATAGTTATTCGATATCCAGCGATATACATCCAACAAAACCAATCGAATTTATTTTCCGATTCTGGTTCTGAATTTTAATCGATTAATTTTCAGTTTAATTCCTTGCTAGAATTACATATATATACATATATATATATATATATATTATCATTTTGATTAATGTTTCTTTTCTTCATATATTAATCGTTAGAATCCGACCAAACTGGAAACGTATAAGAATCTCGAATCTCTGTTTAAGTATCTCTCAAGTTAAATTCAATAAATAAATGCATGTAAATATGTACATCCAAGTTGGCTGGATTTATTTCAATTGAAGAATCTCAACAATTTGCAGGTGCATTTCATGCAACTAGCTGAAGATGAGATGACGGCGACAAGTGGGTAAACATGCTTGACCCCATTGCGATCGCTTAGCTTTGCCCATTTGGCTAATCTGCGCAAATCGGACAATTGCGATATTATATATATATATATATATGTATTATGCTAAGATGCACAAAATTTGACGGGCTCGAATTAGTGAGACACCTTAACGTTCATTTATTGGGGACACAAACCGAGCCGAACTCACACATGTTGCACTCACATGGTGAGTGAGCGCCAGCAGCAAGCTAAAGTCAACAACAGAGTGAGAGCGCAAGCTTATTGCTGTACTGCTCGTTTTCATGGCGTCTGTGTGTGAGTGAGATAAAAGAGTAGAGGACTGTTGGAACTTTCAACAGACATGCACATACATGTGTGCAGTCAAACAGCAACATCGAGCATGCTCTGTTGAAACATGTTGCTGCAACATGTACGCTGGCGAACATTAAAGGCAGCGAAGCTGCTGTCGGCGTCAGCATTAGCAGCAGCAGCAGCAGCGAATACTTTGTATTTATGTATGTATGTATCTGTGTATATGCCGCAATCCAACGGCGGTCATTATTTAAAATTGGTTGCAGCACAACCGTTCGTTTGACGTTTGAGACGTTGACGTTGCGTTTGATATGTGATTAACGTGCGACGCGTTTGACCCGCGACGTCACAATCACGGCCAGACTTTTGGTTTGCTCAACGGATTGGTGGGTGGGTGGGTGGTATGTACACACATATGTGAAACAAACACCCGCGCACACAACACAGTTCGCTTATTAATTCATTAAATATTAATGACACAGCGAGGCAGAAGAGCGAGAAAGAGAGAGAGAGACGCAACGGAATGCAAAACGTTTGCGACGTTGCCAAACTTCTCCGCTTGCTATTTTTAAAGAATGAAGCATGCGAAAAGAGCTCTTTAAAGCTTAAAACAGCACACGCCACCTTCTCTTTGCAAACCGAAACCCGCCCGGCCGCGCCTCTCACTCGATCTCTCTCTCTCTCTCACTGTCTCACTGTCTCACTGTGTGTCTCCTCTTTGCGGTGTCTGGGCTCATTCAGCTTTAAAATCAGACAACAGCGTCGCTGCCTGCCTGCCTGACTGCCTGACTGCTTGCCTGCCTGCCACTTCTCATCAATCATATCGACCTACAGCAATATACACACATACACACACAGACCCACCCATGCATATAAATGTATGTATACATAGAAAGCTGAAACCCCCCTGTTGTCAAATCTTCCCCTTGTTGCCGCCAACACATTTGCCAATTTGCGAGTTCCTTTGAAATGTGTATCGTGTATCGAGTTTCTGTTTCTTCTCCTTCTCCTTCTCCTTCTCCTTCTCCTTCTCCTCCTCCTTTTCCTTCTCTTCCTCTTCTTGTGACCAGGTTCTTTTTAAAATGTCTTACCTGCAAAGATAAATAATAAGGGGAAAAGTTGAAACATTAATTATGGCGATTATGATTGGCTATGTTTTTTTGTGTTCGATATGCCCACTTCTACTACGAAGCTGAGGCCATTTCATATTATTTATTATTTGATTTAATTTGCATCATTTTGATGCTTCAAATTCGCTGTATGTGGCCCTTATTTATTATTTCCGATCATTTCCCATCATTTGTATCTTATCGGAATTCTTCTTAATGGTCTCTTTATTTTGCGCTTCCTTTCAATTATTCTATTCGATTCCGTATATTTTATTATATTTCTCGTCTGATTTTATAGTGGGAAATAATTCAATTAAAACTCACAAAAATACATATTAATAAAGATTAATTTTCATTTAGTTCAACTTCCATGATTTGAATCCCAAGTTAAATAGATCGATATAAATTGGGTATATTACAAAAATGGAACTTTCACATTAAACTTGATTTATTTACAAAATTAGAATCACTTGCGTATTCCCCCCCCCCCCTTTCACTCCAACGCCAGCCCCAAAAATTAAAAACAAAAGTAACTTGAATGTGACCAAAAATACGGCATAATATTAAAAGAGGAAACAACCGATATTAAGCTCTCTCTCTCTCTCTCTCTCTTTCTCTCTCAAACGCACACTCTCTTAAGCTGCAGCCTTAAAGTTGCGCCAAGTACAACGACAAATAATTAAAATTTACAGCTTGAATAACATTTTTGTTGTTGTTATTGCAGATACAATCATCTTCTTCTTCTATTTCTTCTTCTTCATTTTCTTCTTGTTTTCCTCTTCTATTTTTTCTTCTTCTTTTTCTTCTTCACTTCTTCATCTTGTTTTTTTTTTTGCTTTGTTTTTGTGTGGCTTTTTGTTGATGAAAAGTTGAAAGCAGGCAGCGACGCTGACTGAGACAAGCCACATGTGCCGTTATGTGCATCTGCATGTGTGCATGTGTTAATGTGTGTGCGGGTGTATGAGTGTGTGTATGAGTGTGTGTATGAGTGTGTGTATGAGTGTGTGTATGAGTGTGTGTGTTTGTGTGTGTGTAACTTTAGCCTGCCAGCATCCTTGGGCAACAATGTAACGCCCCCGCTTCCCCATCCTCACTCCCTTTGCGCTCATTTAGCAGCCACGCCTTGTGCGCCACATTGCATGTGCCATACTTATGTATGTATGTATGTATGTATGTATGTATGTGTATATGTTGTGTACATGTGTATGTGTGTGCCATATATAAAATAGAAGACGTCACGCAAGAAAAACTAACAGCGAACAAACCCAAAAGGCAGCCAAAGGGCAGGCACAAACACACACACACACAAACACAAACACACAGCGTGCGAAACTGTATAGTAAAGCAAATGAAAAAAAAACAGAGCGGGAGTATTAGTTACAGTGTTCGCTCGCATATTTTGGCAAGTCATTGTTTTGAAACACTTTCGAATATAGTCTAAAACATGAATATCATCGAAAACATATGGAAAATATGCAAAAATGTTTATTCTTTTTAATTGTTCAGTTTTATTTATTTATTATTGTTTTCAAATTCTAGCTAATTAAAATGTCTATAAATATATAATATATAGATTTATATAGTCATAGTCTTGAAAAGGAAAATAATTTGTCAGTTAGCTCGTACACTATTTGAAAATTGCATTTATTGATATATTTTCAATCTTTAATTTAGCATAACTAGCGGGCGACCACTGTAGCAACAACTGTAGCAGCAGAAGAAGCAGAAGAAGAAGAAGATGGAACAGCAGTTAAGCAAGTTGTCATGGTTCCTGTGTGTGTCCTGGAGGCAAATGCCGCCATAATGCTGTGAAAGAGGAGTCGCCAGTCGCACGATGGTTGTGTGTGTGTGTGGGGGGGTGCAATAGCCATATACTAGTAGTAAAACACAACACCCCCCAGACACACACACACGCACACACACACTCAGCCCCACAACCATTCCCACCCACTGAGCACGACCAACCCACTTCAAACCCAAGCGGCGTCTGCTCTTTGGCAAGTGCAAAAATTTATCGATTTTTCTCGTGTGTTTTTGCAGAGTTTTCATCGTGACAGAAAGACGGAGAGTGAGGGTGAGAGAGAGAGAGAGAGGTAGGTTGTAGTAAATGGAGAAGTACGTTGTGTTGGGGTAGGGGTGGGTTAAGGAGCGCTGCCTTGTTAGAATAGCCCAGGCCATTGCTAGTGGGTGGGTAGAGAGGGTTGCTTGAGAAGACAGGAGGTGGTAGATAGGTGCATTTTGTATGCTGCCAGGCCAGATTATTATTCTAAAGCATGCCCCCATACCCCACCCCCACCACCACCTCCACCACCCCCTTTCCCAACAGATGCATACGGCTGCGTTTTAGGCGCACAACTTTCAACAGAAGAGGAAGAAACAGGAACAGCATCAGCGGAAGGGCAGCGGAAGGTGAGTCGGAATGGGGGAGGCTGTAAATAGCGGCGACGAGAAACAACTTTAAAAACAAACTTTTCCTCTGTGCTCGACGACTCGGTGTCCTTCGCCCTGTGCCTGGGCCCTGTGTGTGTGTGTGTGTGTGCCATTAAATTTTCCTGGGCTAGAAATTTAATTTGCGGTTGCTACTGCCAAATGCTTAACAGTTTTAGACAGACAGAGATAGCTAGCCATTGAATGAGAGTGCGACGGAACAGAAGAGCGCACAAGAGAGATAGCTAGATACATAAATTTACGAATTTAAAAGCCAGAGAGAGAGAGAGAGAGTGAGTGAGAGAGAGGGTGAGACAGAGGGTGAGGGTGAGGGTGAGGGCGGGGGAGAGAGCGCATGTTTGGGTCAGCTGATGCAGCAGCCTGGCCTGGCCTGGCCTGGCCTGGCCTGGGCGCAGGCAAGTGTAAAATTGGCAACAAACTGCTGAAGTTGAATTTTGTTTTGGCAAAAACACTTTAAGAAGAAACTTTTTGCCTTCATTTAAGATCAAATGGTTTGGCAGAGTTTAGCAAAACTTGGCCTAATCACATTCAAGTTAATCGTTAACGAAACGTGCATTGGAATTCATTCCCATTTCAAACCACAATTCTCAAGTCATTAAGTTTTTTAATTAAATTCAATTAGACTCCACTTGATGCACAGCACAACAATGACAATCAAATCAAATCATACACAATAAAATTGATGATTAATAATATTTTAATAACTTGCAACGAAGGAAAGCAGCATCAAACATCTGTCTCTCAATTTGTTATTTTGTGGCACCTTATCCACACTAATGGGGAAAAACGCACAGGTTCCATTTACAGCTACCTTTTGCGCGCTTTCACAAATGATGCAATCACCTCAATCAAAGGTGTGTAACTGGAATACACAATTTCAATAATAGCTGAAACATAATTCTGTTGCATCTTGTCAGACACAGCAATATTCGCTGCTGCTGCTGCTGCTGCATTCATGCGATATTCAGCATCTGTTGCCTAGCTACCCACCTACCATGCCCCACCCTCCCCCCCCCCCCACCGCATTTCTACCTGCTTTATCACGCATCTGATATGAGAAACCCTTTCAATATCGACTCCACACAGTAGAATTTGGGCGCTTTGATGATGGGGCATTCATAAGTTATCTAATTGCACCCAAAACGATTCAAATTGCACGGAATAACTGACGACCGACTGACTGACGGACTGGCGGACTGACGGGGGGGCCCCGTTTGTGTGGCTGAAACGTTATCTGCCAATTTGGCAACTTAACAGGTTTCACTTGTCGTATATTCACTGTACCGCCGACAAGAGCCATAGACAAAGACAAATACTGAAACAGAGCAGGGATAAATACGGGTTGGTGGACGGGGCAAGGGGGCAAGGAGGTGGGGGGTGGGGAGTACAATTAGATATACAGCACAAGGTACACGTAAATCGCAACGAATCTATTGAGGTATTAGCTTTTGTTTTCGCACACAAAAGAAAATAGAATAGTATTATTATCTTCAGACTGCAATCCGACAACGGATTATGCACTTCTCACTCATTCCGTATCTGTATCTGTATCTGTCTCTGCACCTATCTCTGTCTCTGTCTCTGTCTCTGTCTCTCACTCTCTTGTTCTCGCAATTAATTTGTGTAATTTTAGTTGGGCTTCGTGAAATATCCTCTCTCTCTCTACCTCACTCTCTATTAATTAACGCCGTTATGCGAGAGAGAGAGAGATAGAGAGGGGGGGAGGCGGGTGGTGGATGGTGGGTGGGTGGTCATGTCGGCAGTGGGCAGCTTTAAATAGTCGTAATGCATTCTTTTGCATTGTTTGTGTTTTCTGTGTTTTGTTTTATAGCTTTCGTTTTGTTTATCGCTTTGTTTTTCTAAGTTTCGCTGCTGCTGCTGCTGAAATAACTGAAATATCTGCAGCAGCAGCACCACCAGCAGCAGCAGCAGCAGCAGCAGGATCAACAATAACTTTGTCACTTTCTTGTGTTTGCTTTGCTTGTTGGGTTCCTCTGTTCTTTCTTTGCTGTTTCTTTGTTTATCACATTTAATTTGAATATTATTAAGCTGTACAACGCAGAACACAAACACAACACAACTAAAAAATAACTGTAATTATGAATGGCATGTGCACTGTGCGAGTCATGCCAAAGAGCAGCTGTTAAATAAACCCACTTCACAAACACCGTTTCAGATATAACAAACACGAATTCCGCAAAAATCAAGCAGACATTTTCTATTATAAGGCGTACACACGGTTCAGTTATGTAAATACCGGTTCTTATCGATATCATTTTAATCTTTACATTGACAAACTTTCCAAATAATATCACGGATAGTTATTAGTTCCATTATCAGCGAATAAAGCAAAAGACTCTTCAGTATGTATCGATTTCGTATGTATACATATTTCTATGTATATCGAGAGAATATTTGAGTACTGCCTTGAATAAATATGTCGTTTCAATTACTTTATTAAAGATTTATTTTATTTACAAATTTATTTACATATATTTAATTTACAATTTAAATACATGTCAAACAAATAACATATAAAAATGGCATAAAAATAACAAATTAATAATGTCCGACCTTCAGATTTGTTTATAACTTAAAAAATTCGAATTGGCATCGATTCAACAACTATTTGGAAGTGGAATTTGGGATCAATTCTTAGTTGCTCAACTGTCATAACCTTCCAATTACCAGCATCAAATTTGCTACTCTAAAAGTTGAAAATCCTTATACCGAAGCGACTTACGACAGCAATATCGTGTTGGAATAAGCCATTTGGGTCTGCTTGATGATGCTCCATAAAGTTGAAGCAAACTTCGTCCGACAGGTTTATATAACCACCCCTTCTCCAAGACCGAATCGGTTGCATTCATGAGTGAAGCACCACCACAGCTTCGTGTAGGGAAACATCTGTCCGACTTCTTTAAATCGTGCCAGTAATAACCGTTTGGACCTTGGAAATTAAATTTTATCTCCTCCTGGGTTCCAGGACATGTGTTCTTTTGCTAAATTTAATGTGGCACTTGGTGCACCATCGTTAAGGTCGGCTTCAACGTCACTGTTTGTTGTAATTTTTTCACACATTATCAATTGATGATGTCGATCAACTTAATTTAATTGATGTTTGCCAGTCCACTATCCTTGTAATCAAGGATCTTAGCCATCTGCCCAGCCTAGAGTGTTCTTCCCTTTCTCATGCCAAATTTTCGTATGCAACTAAACTAATTAAAAAATATTAAATCAATATTTAAACTTAAAAAAAAGGAAAAAAAAACAAAAATTCTTGAAAAAAAAACCAACTATAAGCATTCAAAGAAGCAACCGTTATAAAATGCGTAAGCAAGGTCCCGTTAGGCTTGGTACACCACAAACACCAGTTATTTTAATCGAATTTCGCAGAATGTATTTATTTGCAAGGGTTTGTTTTGTTTGTTTGCTTTGCGCCACAGTTGTATTTACAGCTGTTTCCAACGGCAGTCAGCAAATTTGCTAGTGCATTGCCTCTTTTGTTGTTGTTGCTTTATATATATATATATATATATATATATATGCGCACAGTAAGCTTCTCAAATGTAAGAAATGTGCGCAGCAACAAAAGCAAAAGCAAACATCAAATAAATAAATGCAAACAAAAAGAAAAAAAGATAAGAAAAAATTATAGAAAAAGAAGAAAATGACTCCAATTACGGCAGCATCGGCGTAATACAAAACAACCAAAACAGCGCGGGGGGGGGGGGGGGGGGGGGTGTAAATAGCAGAGATACACGTGGTGTTTAAATAGAAGGGTGACAGAGACAGAGACAGAGAGAGAGAGAGAGGGGCGCAGAGCGAAAGGCACGTGTTGAACTTGGTCATCAAACTGACAAATTGTGCTCATATATATATATATATATATATATAATATATAGAACAGGTCACAAAACTCTCGACGAATCTGCATGCAAATTTTCACATAACACTGTAAAGTGTTTTTAGGGAGTAGTGTGGTGGAATGGGGGGAGGAGGAGGAGGAGGGGGAGGCGTGTTAGCTGTTGTACATTGAACTTTGGTGAGTAGCACACATTTTTGGCTAGCTGATGATAATGGCTTCTGTTGTTCCCTGGTCCCTGTTCCCTGTGTTGTTCCCTCTTCTCAGCTGTTTGTTCTAGTCTCTGATTTTGTGGAGCTATTTTTGTTCAGCGATTTAACTGCCATGCAAGTTTCATAAACACAATCGAACCGCAGCCCATAAAAAAAGTGCGCAGCTGTTGTGGAAGAAGACTTGCTGATAATGAGATACGTACGCAGGGGCGGGTGGGCGGTGGGTGGTGAGGCCGTATCTAATCTGGGACGCAAAAGCATGTTTCACGCGTTCGCTTTTCGCTCCTCTCCCCCACGCTGTTTCTCTTTGTTTAAATACAATTTTCATGGGCCATAAACGTAAAAAAAAAATTAACAAAAAAAAATATAAAAAAAATATATATATATTTTATTATTTAACTTAGATCGGTACTTTTGAGAGTGGCTATTGATATGGCTAATCTAATCAATACGTGGAATTCTACAACAACAAAAAAAGAAAAAAAAGAAAGAAATTGAACAAAAACAAAAACCAAAACAAGATACGAAAAATGCAGTTGTTGGCGCAAAACTTAAGATACCCTGTAAATTCATATAAAAAACATGGATTGAAAAACATTATTTACATAATACTGTTACTTTCACTTGGTTAATTGATATGGACTTTTAGTATTAAAAGGTTCAGTTAAGGTCAAGGTTATTTAAAATAGACTTATCAGAGTGCAGATTACAAATGATGATAGATAGATAAAAGATTCAGACTTCTTCAGACTATAAGTCATTGCAGTTATTTATTGAGTTAGTCATAATTGTAAACATTTGTGGAATCATAGATAAGATTGTTGATTTCATAAAAATACACAATTATATAAGAACCAGTTCAAATACAAACGGGAATTGTTTGGGAAAAGTGTTTCTTTAACTGCGCTTCAAAAAATAAAAAACGAGTTGCGGACCATCAAATGATATACGATAAATGATTATTGTTTGTATTTGGGGAGGGGGGGCTGCTTTGATGGACTGCGACCTGTTAGATAGATTATCATATTAGTGTACAACATGAAGAACATGAATAAAACATGAATTTTCATTCACTAAGCTCGAGCTTAAACTCTTTACAGTATTTGAATACGAAACAATTATCAACACGGCATACTTAAGTACTTTGTTCTACACGTACGAGTCGAAAAGCGGGAAGTTAGGAACGTGACACTGAACACATTGAAACATTGAATAATGGCCGGGAATTTTAATCTAAATCATATTCGGAATGGCAATTACAAACGACGCAGGCATTTCATTTGGGTAAGGGAAGGGGACGTGAAATTAGGTTAAGACGACGACGACGACGACGGACGACGACGGCGACGCTGATTAGAAACCATTCGAATAATCACAATAATAATAATAATAATAATAATATTAAAAGCACAGTAATGATTAATTCATAGATGCGTCTGCTGATAGCTTATCAGACCAAAAAAAAAGACCAAAAACGACCAAAGCAACAACAACAACAACAACAACAAAGAACAAATATTTATGATTGCGATTGTAAGGATTATGACTATTTTCGGGGCATTTGAAATGCCTATCAGTAGAGCTTGTCTACCGACTAAATGTGTACACACTTAATATAAAAAATATATATATATCATGATATATTGGAGCTGTGACAACAAAACGACTCTTGAGATTAAACGATTGTTTCAGTGTTTCTGCAAGAACTTGGCAACACTGATTAATGCTTTCAAAGGTTTCTCTTTCCTCTTGGTTTATCCAAATATCACAAAATTATACCAAAAACTTACACTTGTGCGCACAATCCACATTATATAGAACTATATTATATGACTTATTTTAAAGGAACAATCGGTTGCTAAATTGATAGACGATGTCGACTGTTCTTTCTTGTTTTAACAAGAGATTATTTATAATCACATATATTATGAGACCGATTGACAGTATCTATATCTATAACGTGTGAGTGGAAACCTTTGCTAAACCTATATAAAAACAAAAGCTCACTTTTATAGATCTCTTCGATGAACTAAATTGCAGTCATATATCATGTGGGGCAACAACGATAGAACCATTGATGACAAACTCTGTTAATTACAACCATTTGTGGGCTGGTCGGTCATACCCCAAAAGTCTCAAACTAACACACGCACACACACCCATGCAATCGCATTTCTATTTATAGGCCTCTGCTGTGCCCCGTTTGTTGATAAAATTAAAAGAAAAAAAGAAAATAATACATATATATATACATATATATATATACATATATATATATACATATATATATATATATAGTAAAGTCAATGGAAGTGAAACTTATCGAGGACTGTAATTGATGTGGGCTCATCAAAAATGTGAAAATGTTGGGAACTTGAACAAATGTGCCACAGCAGTTAATAGATATCGCAATTTGTGGTTACTTAGTTGTTGTTGTTGTTGTTGTTGCTGAAAGCTGCCATGACAACTGTAAACTAGAAAGAAAATAAGTGCGCAATGGCAGTGAGTGTGGGTGGCCAGGGGGTCGGTCGAGGAGTGGTTCTTTTATTTGTTTGTAGGGTTATATTTTATATATATATGAATACATGTTAGACACAATGCCATGACTCAGTGGCACACGCAAAGCACACAAATAGAGCAAAAATTCAAAAAAATATATATGTATATATTTATGAAACCCTGTAGAAAAAAAGAAAAGCTAAAATCATAATTCGATTCGAGTTAAATCATTATTATCGAAGGCAGTTATCAAGAAAATTGTGTGGAAAGCTATAGCTAAGCTATATGCATTTGAAATAAATTGAATTCGATTTAAAATGCCATATTTGTTGCTGTTTGGTATTGTCGCTCTATATAAACTTGGACAGCTAACAAGTAAGCTGAAATAAACTGGATTTGCATGCATGCATCAGGCAAATGGGTTAGCTTCAGCCTTCAAATGAGATCTGAGATTGGCTATTATTGATGACTATGAATATGGCGATAGAATTATATCAACTTTTCTGCAACTCTATTATGCCCTATTATTCATTTTTGTTTCTTCTATTGTTGGCATTGTAGCTGTATCTGTATCTGTAGCTGTATCTGTATCTTTTGCTGTTGTTGTTGTTTCTATTGCTGTATCCGTCTGTCTAACTATTTCAAGTTTCTTGACAGTTTTGTCAGCTTTTGTTAGGCATCAATGCAACTGCTGGCGTCGCTGTCACTATCTCTGTTGCTCTTTTGCTCTATTGCTCTGTCTCTGTCGCTCGGTCGTTGCAGTGCAAACTGCAGTTGAAGGTGATTTAATAATGAGACAACGACGAACAATGCTCGTCTTTCCCCTCCTCACACTCTCCCCATCATCTTCACCGTCTCTCTATATTCACCTCCGCTTATCTTTTTACTTGCTCTCTCTCTCTCTCTCTCCTCTCTTTCTCTCACTGCCCATGTCGCACGTCATTTTTGCATTTTTCTATTATGCGCTGCACTTTTTCTGTTATTTGTTGTTAGTGCTGCGCTGCTGCTTCTTCGCTTTTCTCATTCTGTTATTGGTAGTGTTGTTGTTGTTGTTGTTATTGCCGTTGTGTATATAAATAGACATTGCTGTCGCTGTCGCCGTTAATTGCTTTAGCAGTCGCGTTTCTTTTGTTTTTCTTTCTCTTCATATTTTGCTTTAGTTGTTTTGTTGAAATATTTTTATTTTCTTTTGTTGTCTTGTTGGCTTTTGCTGTTTTCGTTTTCTTTAATTATAATTCATTACGTATGTGCACTTTATTTATTGCCTGTGAGTGTGTGTGCGTGTGCGTGTGTGTGTGTGTGGCGCCCCCTAGCGGTGTCGACGACGCTGGCTTTTGTTGTTGTCACAGATTGCACTTGCCCATGAGCTTTAGCATAGGGATAGGTCGGGGGCAGCGTGAAGAGAGATGTCAACCAGTAAATCGATAAAAGGTGCATCTTACTATAAGCAAATTTAGTGTACCCATATAGCTTTTAATATATATATATATATATATATATATAGGCAGATACAAATGTAGCACTTGGGTACCTATGCACCTATATACTGTTATTTTATATATAGTCCAAAAGTTAACGAATGCCACACAAAATTGAAAGCAGTCTCGAGTGTAAAACGCAACGCAACTGATCAAAGAAAATTAAAACGTTTACGAATGTACCCACAAAAGAAGAATTGACAAATGTTCTTATAGGAATACAAAAAGAAATGTTCAAAACTAATTTTGTGTGTAGACTCAATCCTTAATGGACTTACATAAGATTTATTAGTTCATTTAATCCAGCGTTTTGATTGATTCAAACGTGTTACACTTTCGTATATAGGCTTGTGGCCATTTCGCTATCTCGTTTCAATTTAATATGTCTTTATTACTTTACCGTTTCACACTTTACTTTATGTGATTTGTTTGGCACTTTCGTTGAATCATAGCACTTGGGATTTACGTTGGTCTTCTTTCTCTTTTTTGTTTACTGTCGTTCTGTTTCTTTTACTGTTGCTGTTTCTGTCTCAGTTTGGTTTATTTAGTTTGGGAATTAGCTAAGAGTCGTCCCACTCGCCTGTCACTGCAAAACGAACGCTGTTGCATCACAACGAGATACTTAACGACCAGCCACTTAAGATGTTTAAGATATGGACGGCCGTGAGGGAGGTGTTGGGGGAGGCGACAGACAGGCGGGGACAGTGGAGGGAACCACTCAAAGCTCATTCATTGCCTTATGCAAGCAACACCAACACAAGCACAATAGAATCACACACACACACACACACACACACGCACGAGAGTCGTCGTTTAGGGAAATAAAAATGTCAGGTGCTTTGTGTTGAAAAATGCTTTCGCTCGCCTCCCTTATTTACCGTAAATTTAGTTCAGAATTTAACTGTCTACTAAGAATGACGACGACGACGACGACGACTTCTTATCCCCAGTGTTTTTTCTTTAGAAATAAAATAACAAAAATGTCGACACTTTTCCAGAAATCAAACAAAAAACCAACTAAATTCCCCAAGACCCAAAAATATATAAAATTTGAATAATAACTTCTTGATTTGCTTTTGGACTTAGCCTAGGAAGCGCAATTGCCAAAGATCCGGAAACTTTTGCAAGTAGGCTCGACTTAGTGATAATCTGAATCCAGGTCTGAGAAACGCAAACAGAAGATCAATATTATGTTAATATCTACGATAACGATTGGAAATATATGCGATTCAAATATTAGTTTTAATTGCTAGAATTTGAAGTATCTAAAGTCTCTGAGACAGAAAAACACATAGGCAGATCGATGTGGACTCGATTCTTGATACGTTATCGAGGATGCTTCCTGCTGCCACCTACAAACCAAACCATTCAGATACAATTTGAATGCATTGTTAATGGTTTTTAATGTTTAAAATAGATGTTGTATGGATGGTTGGATGGCAAAAAGGATGTGAACAGGAGTGTATATTATTAAAACCCAGCCCCGTTATGCCAGGCACGTCCATCAGGCAGACAGTCAAACAGTAAGCTACCGATATACAACAAGATACCCATTTTCAGATATGAGCCTGCAAATAATGCTGCAAAACTTTTTTCTTTTGTTGGTTTGCCGGCAGCAACTGCAAAACTGGCGCATAGTTAACTTAACAACGAACGTGAGAGAGAGAGAGAGACTGGTAAGAGGGGAGAGATGCAAAAGGGAAAAGCAGGCTGACAAGCGAGCGACAGCGACAGAGACAGGGAGAGGGAGCGGGATAGGGGAGACTGCTTTGAGTGAGTAAGTAAAGTGAGAGACACATTGCACATAACTGTTTTGTGCATGTGGCTGTGTGGCTGTGTGTATGCCTGTGTGTGTATATATGTGTATGTGTGCCGGTCGATAAACAAAAATGACAGCCACAAAAACCACAACTGGAAGACTGCGCAGTTGGTACCCGCAGCCGCCACAGCTGATAGCGTCGCCGTCGCTGTCGCCGTCAGCGTTGGCGTCGCTGTCACCGTCGCCGTCGCATTTGACTCATTAAATATTTTGCAACCTTGACCGTTCGAGAGCGATTAAAATGTGTGCGTGTGTGCGAGTTGTATCTGCATTTTGTGCTGTAGGCATGTGTGTGTGTGTGTGTGTTGCTATTGTTATTATTATTATTGTTGTTCTTGTTGTCGCTGCTGCTGTTGCTGTTGTTGTTGTTGTTGTGTGTCATGCAAAACGACAGACGGCAACTTGAGCAAAAATAAAACATCTACAAAATAACAAATCAACAACAAAAACGACTATTTTTAGCACGCCGAAGCTTAAATACTCTTATAGACCAAGCCAGAACTCCCGCTTAGCGGCTTCTTAATTGCATGATAGCTTTAAAGAACCGACCATTGTTCCTATGTAACCCCTTTATACATGTATATGATGGCGTATTCTGATGTTGATGGTTTTTCTTCTCATTTTTTCTGGATAGCTCATTTTTTGAGCGATTATTTCTTGGAAAACTATGAGATATGGTTAAATATGCGAGTTATATACTGCTCCAGAAAAAAGATAGGTATACCTCAAGTTGCACCACATGGACTCGGCTAGTGATACCGATCAAGGGTATATATATAGACACTCAGTAGAGCCATATACGCATCTACTTGAATGTGTTACAAACGTGATGACAAAATAGCAATAGCCTCTGCAAGTAGAACAGAAAGTTACGACTGAAACTGGACTGTATACCAAATGTAATGTAAGCCAGTCAGATCGTATACATATATATACTATATTTGTATACGTTTATGTACACGCATATAAAAGGCAATAAGAAAAAGTGAAACAACCAGTTAGTCTATATATGATTGTCAATTGACTGGACTGGTTTAGTCATCTGTACTTTTGTGTTAAGTATTCAGTTTTGCGGTAGCAATTGTTATTAATACAAATCTATAATTAAATAATACTTAAGCTCAAACAACGATTTGTGAAATGCTTGTCAAAATTGTAGTTAAGTAGAGTGGTTGTATAACAAAAGGGCTATTATTGCAATAATTATAGCTGCATCAATAGACCACACATTCAGAGCAGATCGTGCTCTTAATTATAGCTATGATATCTATATGCACATCATGCATACTCCCTTCTTCATTAGAGGCTGTTGTTACGAAATAAAAAACTATTAAAAAAAAAAGAAGACAGAGGGCGCCGTTCGAACGTGAGATACTTTATTTTTTGTTATTTATATTTGTTTTATTTGTTCGCTGTTATTGTTGTTGTTGTTGTTTCTTGTTGTTTCTTGTTGGGCATTGTTTATGCCGCTGCCTCGAGTTCAATGCAAATATTTGGACGACGACAGGAAACGCGTCAACAACCCAACAACAACAACAACAACAACAACAACAAAATAAGAGAAATTATAGAAGCGAGGGGGGGAGCGTTGACAACGAAAAACAAGTGGGAACTTTGCAGCCAGACTTAAGCGAGACGACGAAATACACCGTTAAAACAAGTATTACAAAAACCGAGCATTTGTGAGCATTTTCCCCTCATTGAATATTCTTTAGAGAACCCAAGATAAATGCTTTTATCGCTTTACACTTATCGCGATGTTATCGATTACCGAACACGTAGCACAACAATTTACAAATTATGAAAAACCTCATTCACAGAACTCTTTTGAATCGAATCACGATACCTGTCAGTACAGACAAGGGGAGGGGGTGGTAATTTATGGGTTTAAATGTCTTTTCTGACATTTCGCATGAGGTCTAATCGCCTGTGCAATAGTAACAATATTTAGCTTTGCCCGGGAACCCCCAATACCCCCCACCCAGCAAGTGGAACCCATCATTAAATGTCCATTAGACAACACATCACCCCTTAATTTATTCCCTCCCCTCCACTACCTACAAATACCCCGTTCGCAACACACAAATTGGATAGCAAATGTGTAATTCTTCTATGGGGCGGGCATCAATCAATTGACGATTTAAATAAAAAATTACGACAGAACTATAATAACTACCAAGAATCGAGTATATATATAAACTAAAAAAAAAAAACAGTGTGCGATTCTATTTATTAAATTTAAATTAAGCTCATCGCTGATTTCGCATATACTTATAAACATTTTAATTACATTTCGCATTTTAGAGATTAGAGCTTATCAGCCTACAAAATTGTAAGCTACAATTTGAAACAATCTACAGAATAAAATTTGACTTCTTATGATTTTAGTGATTCCAAAAAAATACGTCGACAATTGCAATTCCAATTTGAGACAATTCTACTTTTGGATTCTGTTTAAAATCAATTTCGAATTACAGAACTTGGCCTCTTTGTCATCATCGTCATCACCATCATCATCATCATCATCATTATGATTTTAATCATCGACTTGTTCTTGTTCTTACAAATCTTTCATTCATTCATTCGTTGAGAGGTTTTGACTTTGGTTTTTGCCGGTGTACTCAGCTAAACGACCTTTGCAAATTACAAAATGAAAACCCGTTTTCCCCCAAGTCTAACCAAGTTTTTAGTCCACAAGAGCCCCCACACACCCCCTCCACCCTCTCGCGCCCCACTTTCGATTCCAATTTCCCGCATTTTGCCACCACTTCATGACTTCATGACATTTTGCAGTCCGTCGACTTCTTTTGCGGTCGCCCATTGTGTGCGGCTATTTAGCTCTCTAATTGCTGTCATTCAGGCAAAACAGAGACAGACAGAGAGCGAGAGAAAGATAGAGATAGTGAGAGAAGCGTAGTTCTTGTTATTATTGTCATAACCCGGTAGGGAGTTTACGGATTATGCACTACTTTTAAGCATAAAGGGGAAAACAAGAATGAAAATAAAGACAAACATTTTTTACAGTTAATCCGTCAAATATTTTCTTCAAAATCGAAGCAATTTTGGATTAAGCTCAAGTGTCGATTGCCACAGAACATACTAACTAACTAACCCTGAGAACAACAGAGTATTGTGCAATCGGTCGGTTCCAATTATGTGTTGGTTGTTCTTCTTCTTGTTACTGTTACCGTTCTTTCTTTTACGGTTGTCTTTTTTGTCTGGTTGTCGTTGCGGCAGGTCAATTGTGTCAAATTACGTATAATTATTTTTAACTTAGACAAACGAACTTTTGTTAACTCTCTCTCTCTCTCTCTCCCACTTCTCTGTCTTTCTCTCTCTCGCGCTCTCTCCTTTTTCACTTTGAATAATTAGCCCCCTCCACCCCCCTCCCCAATCTAGTCCGCCTCCTCCTCAACCCCTTTAGAGTCGTGGCAAACGCTTATTACTAACAACATTTTGTGGACTTCAAACACATGTTCTGCTTATTCTTCTTCTTCTTCACCTTCTTCGTCTGCTGCTGCTGCTTTTGTTTTTTGTTTTATCATGTTGCTCTGCTCATCTTCTGCCCACTCTCCACACTTCAGTTCACTTCATTCGATTCAACACACAGAGTCGACTCACTTAGTCATCGTCATCGCCATTGTCTTTTGTCTTTTGTCTTTGTCTGTCTTTTGAGTGCTTCCCACTTGTACGTTTGCCTAACCGCAAAGCTAGCAACCGCAGAAAATAGCACCAACAACAACAGCAACTATTACTGCTGCAATAACACTACAGCAACTACAATGAAAATACACTTTTGCGACTGTTGTGTTTCGCTTTCCGGGTCGCTCTCTATCTCAATCTGCATCTCTCTCTCCCTCTCTCCCTCTCTGTCTCTCTCTCTCTCTCTAAATGTGGCTCTGTTCAAGTGGTTGTCTGTCATTCTGTCAATTTCTGCTATTTTCTGTCCTCTTTCGACGAGCTTCCATCTACAGATATTTAATCGTTTGCATAGATGTTGCTATACAAAAATTATGCATAGCTCTCTGATAAATAGTTAGCTATATGTAGGTAGATATTATATATATATATATATATATATATATATACAGAAGTTAACTTTGAAGGTCGGCAAATTCTGAATTCAAATTTTTGATCGAATCTTACGAGCTTTTTTCATTGTTGCTTGCTTGCAGCTTGTATAATTTTAATGGAATTACCAAGGCTGAGTCCGTGCAATGATCTATTATGAACCAGATACACACATATATATATACACACACACACACACACACACACACACACACACACATACATACATAAATAAGTAGTGTTTTTTTTTTTGGGGCTGCCCAACCTTGACGAGTAGAGACAGTGTCTTCAAAAACATTTGGGTCTCTCCTAGGTTATCCATTTCAAGTTCAATAAGTGTTGTTCAAGTCAACAAATCAGTGTTGGAATGATTTCAGATAGCAACTGACAATAATCGATAAAATAAACATATGTGGCATGAACGCGCATATGTACGACAAATAGGTTCATTTATCGCTATCTTAAAGTTCTGTATCGAATTTGCAACTGTACGCAATGTAATGAAAAGATTATAATGATTGATATCTGATTGCAAAGCAAAAATGTATGTTAATCATTTACCGATTCAACACATAGTTATCATCTACAATCTCGATACAATTATGAATCGTTACCGTTAATATCGATACCATATGCATATACCAAAATCGTTAATCGATACACAGATTAATTAGGTTTATTCAATTTTACTTGCAATTTGCTTTTCCTCCTCCCTCATCCTCCCCCCCCCCACCCTATTATCTCTCCCTCTCTCCTTCTCTCTCTAGCTAATGAGGTTAGTCTGCTTTATTACGATCCACAAATATTTACCGCCTCGTACTACTTTTACACTGATAATCTGCAAATCCCGTTGTTCCCCCAACCCAACCGCCGACCCCTAATATCAGTCACTAAATTGTTTTGCTTCGTATCAGCAATGTATGTATATGTCTGTATATATATATAAATATATATATTTATTTGTATATATATATTCTTCCTCTCAGCTTATCGCTCGACACTGCAACACGAACTATTTGGGTTGCTGCTGCTAGGCGCAAAGCCGCTTATCGACAATAGCTGAAGCGAGAGATAGATAGAGACAGAGACAGTGAGAGAGAGAGAGGCAGAGGAGGAGAATGGGGTTGAGGCAAGCAGGGCGAAACAGAAAGAGAGAGGGGTGAGAGGTGGAACTGGTCGCTTGTCAATGGCCGCGAATAGCGCGAATGCAAACAGGAAATGAGCTACTAGCTGCGGAAATGTGCATTTGTGTGTGTGTGTGTGTGTGTGTGTGTGTTTATGTGTGTTTGAGTGTGCATGTGCAAATTGGGAAGTATTATTGTATTATTATTGAGTATTACAGGGCATAAGTACACTCCAGAGACTGTAAAATTATCGAAAATAATCGAAAATGAAGTCTTTTTTCACTCATTTTATTTAAATTGCTTTTTTTTTGTGCTTACAAAAAGAAAATCGCACTAATCATGGAAAATCTTTTGGGATATTCATTTTTTAAACTCATTTTGATGGGCTCTACAAATACTAACTTCTATTTTGAATCAAATAAATCCCCTGGACGAACAAATAAACTGGATGGTTAGGGTTCAAGTTTCCACTTCGGTTCGGTTTAAAATTCTTGAGATTTCATTTCGAGCATTGACTGCTTACCAGATTTTCGAAACCCAAAACTTTATTGTCAAAACATCTGAATAAAAAAACTACAGCTAATAAATTATTATTAATAGAACTTATTTTTCTATATAAATAACACAGTCAGATTATATCAACTTGTGCTCAATGTGACCAATATGCATATTAATAAATTAATATTAATATTAGATGATGATAATAAAGATTATAAAGAGAAGGGGGCAATTGAGAGTTTGTAAAATCATACATATATACTCTCTCTACATATATATATATATATAAGTAGGGTTCTCACCTATGAATTTGGGTTCCACTCGCGATGCGCTGTTGATACGACATATTTGCAACTTGTTGCTGCTGTTGTTGCTTTTGCGTTGTTTTGTTTGGCTGCTGCTGTTGTTGGTGCTGTTGAAGCTGCTGCTGCTGCTGATTAGACGCTGCTTGCTGAGGATGTTGCTGCTGCTGCTGCTGATGATGTAAATGATGGGACGTTGGTCCATTATCATGCACTTGATGCGACGCTGCTGCTGCAGCAGCAGCGTTTGCTGCCGCACTGTGTTGCTGCTGTTGCTGTTGATTGCTAGCAACACGCTGTTGTTGCTGTTGTTGTTGATGAAGATGGTGATGATGAAGCTGTTGCTGTTGTTGCTGATGTTGCTGTTGCAGTTGCTGCTGATGTTGCTGTTGTTGTTGCTGTTGTCCACCGTTTGTGGCGTTGTTTGTGGGCGGCGGAGCACCGACCTGCACTGAAGAGGAGCGTATAGCTGCTTCCATTTCATGCCGAACTCTTTTGGCTTAAACACTTGTTGTTGCGCTCAGAAGTTGATATTGTTGCAGCTCCTTTTGTTGTTGTTGTTCTTGCTGTTGCTGTTGTTGCTGCTGCTGTTGTATATGTAGTGTTGCTGTTGCGGTTGCTGTTGCTGTTGTAATTATCACTGAGCTGCTTGCATGCAACAGCATTGCACTGCAACATATTCACAACATGCGCCAAAGTTTCACTTGTTACTGTTTGTTGTTGCTGCTACTGTTGTTATTGTTGTTGTTGCTGTTAACACTTTGTTGCTGCTGTCAACAAAACAGCAACAACAATGAGCTGGTGCGCTTACAAGACGCCATGCAGCAGCTGCTGCGCATTTCAATTTGTTGTTGTTGTTGTATTAATTATTAATATTATTATGCTGCTGTTGTTACTGTTGTTGTTGTTGTTGTTGTTGCTGTTGTTGTTGCTGTTGTTGTTGTTGTTGTTACTGTTGCTGCTGCTACTATTTTTGTATTACTAAATTAAAGATTTGCCTATATTTACACACACACTGCGACTGCTGTAAGGAAAACAGATAGGGGTGGGGGGAAGGTTAAGCAAATTTCATATTTTTCACACAGAAACACAAGCACAAGTGAAATGCGGCAACGTCGCTACGGCGCGCCGTTGCCCATTTTCAGCAATTCAACGTTTTTTTTCTGCAATCGTTATTGCCGTTTTTTGTTGTTGTTTTTGTTTTTGTAGTTGTTGTTGTTGTTGTTATTGTTGTTATTGCACCATGTGAAAAAACTGTTTTGGCAACTTGAAAAAAAAGGCAAAGCAAAAAATAGCAACAATGAGAAAACTAATTTATTTTTTTTGATTTTTTTTGGCAAACAATAAAAGCAATTGAGAGCGTCGAAAACTTTTTGCTAGACACAAAATATTTGTTGACACATATTCTTGGCCCGTTTGCTGCAAGCAAGGGCGGTGGATGATTGGGTGTGGCAATATCTACAAAAATATATATGCATATAAATATAAAAAATATATATATGTATATGTGTGTGTGTGTGTGTGTGAAGTTATTAACGAATGAAGCACGCACGAAATACAAACATATGTTTTTATAAATAAGTTGTGGTGGAGGAGGGGGGTTGGGTTGTTAATTATTCCATTAATTAACAACTTGCACATTTTTTGATTTCATTTGATTTCTTTTATGCGTAAATTTCCTTGATTTTTGTCGCTCTTCTTTTATTCTCCGCTTAAGCACAGTGCTGCTTTGACAGCAAACTTTAAAAAAAAATATATTTCTATATATCAACACAAAACAAAAAGTGTTTTATTTTTTTTTTTAATTTCATTTCTCTTTTCGTCCACACAACCTGCAATGAAAGACAGAGAGAGAGAGGAACATTAGATTAGTTGCCAATTTTCGATAAGACACACAACAACTAGATCAAAAGGATATATACCAAAAGTAAAGTGTAATTAAACAATTAGCAACGACTCTTCGAGACACACCGAAGATTAAAGACGCTTTCAGTTCTACTGACAACTAAATTTCTCATATAGTAAACGATTGTTCCTATGAAAACTTTTTAATATATACTATATAATTTCCCCAAATATATATATATATATACTTTATGGGTTCGACGAACATTACAATAAGTTTGCAAGGGGGATAACACATGTTTTTTTTTCAATGCCCTAAATTATTGCAAAATTTCCACTTGCTAATAACTTTGGTACACTTTAGAATCACGATTATTTAATAAATTTTAGTTTTTTTTTTTTGGTTTCAATTTAAATGTTAAATCTAGTTAGATTTAATTTCGTATAAACCATACAAAAAATTAACGTTCAATTCATAAATAAATACACAAACCCTATGCATTTGCAGACATCTTATCAATAAATCAATTTGTATACAGATTATATTTGTACAAGTAATCGATTCAGGGATTAATTAAATCCGTATATTTATTCCATTCAAATAATTTACATATTTATCTTAATGCACAGCCATACAAACACATGCACATAGTGTAGATATATATATATATATATATGTTTGTGTGTGTGTGTTACGTACTTAATTAGTCATAGTCCGAAATCAACGGTTTTTATCGCACACAATCGCAATTCGTAATGTTTGTCAAAGGTTTGATAAGATATTTGTATGTATGTAATACGCGTAATAATTCAAGTTTTCCACTTTCGAGAGCTAAAGCCCAAAATAAGTACAAAATAATAATTGCCATCACTTGCTCACTCATACACACACACACACACACACACACACACATACGTACATCCGTTTGAGCTATTCCCAAGTTGCCGCTATAAGCGCGTGTTGCCTACGTGAAAAAAGAACACAACGCAGAAAAAAAACAGAAATCAGAAGCAGCAACAGAGAGCATAAGCCAAAGCAGAAACAGAAAAAGCTCCACCGGTGTCGACAAACTGGAAACTGAAGCGAGTCACATGTTTTGCCTTCTACTGCTGCCTGCTGGTCAGCAAAAATTTTTATTTTGTTGTTTTTAATAAAAGCAATTAAACTGCATAGCCACAAATAAATATAAAAAAAAAACAGTAACAACAATAACAAACAACAGCTGGCGTAACAACAACAAAAATTTGCAATACACACAAACACACGCACACAGCTGCTGATAGCTGTGGCAACTTTTAGTAAATTAAATTCACACTATGAAAATTGCACAGAAATTGAATTTAATTTAACCAAACGGCAAAAACTCTCATGCATACAAACACGAACACTCACACACACATACACACAGAAAATTAAGCACAAAATTCCACAAACAAGCAAAAAAATAAAGGAAAAAAAAATCAGTCAAGCGTCGCAATGAGCAAAAGCCAAGCTAAAGCAGCGACGTCGACAGAAATAAAAATATATACCCAGCCAACAACAACAAGAAGCGCTTGCGACGTTGCCGTACTTCACAAACCCCAAAAGACAGAAAGCAAAAATAAAAAAAAACGTAAGCACGCGTAAGATTAAAGCAGCGACAGCGACGGCAATGCTGGCAGCGACGCGAGCGTCGTCCAAATGCGCTGTTGACAATTTTCAGCAGCAGCCCCAGCGCAAACAAATTAATAAAAATAACAACACACGCACACCACCACCACCACCATCCCCACACCAAACCACCAACAACAACAGTCAGTCAGTCAGCAGCAGACGACGACAATATGAAAAAGAGGCTTAAAACTATACGTAAAAAGAAACAAGCAAAGCAAAAGCAGCGCAGCCAGCATCGATGCCAACAGCGTTATAATAATAATAATAGCATAAAAAGAAATTATAAAAAAAAACCAACTCAAAGCAAAACAACGAACGAAGAAAAAAAATGATGCCGCTGCTGCTGCCGCTGCTTCTGCTTCTGCGTCGGCACAACATCTGCCAAGAGCAAAACTGCGAGACAGAGAGGCGTAGAGCGCAATGCCAACGAGTCAGAGTGAGAGAGGTGCACCTGGCTGGGGTTGGGGTTGGTGTTGGGGTACAACAACCAAACGAACGAACGAACGAACGAACGAACGAGCGAGCGAGCGAACGAAACGACCGTCTGTCAATTAGTCGGTCGGTCTGTCTGTCGTTCGGACGTTGTCGTTACGGAGGGTGGGCAGCGGGTGTGCAGTGCTATGGGCCACTGCTGAGGTTGAGCAAAAACAGAGAGCAATTGCTTTTGGGGAACTTGAAAGAACGAACGAGCAAACATACAAACAAACATACATATGAATGTATGTATGTGTGTGTGTATGTGTGTGTGTGTGTATACATGCATGCCATACAAATGCAAAAGCAAACAGCAGGCAGCGATGTTGCTGCGCAGCAAACGTTGTTCGTGTTGGTTTGGTTACGCGGCGCGCGGGTGACGCAACAGCAAGTGCAAGGCGGCGGGCAGGCAGCCTCGTTGGCAACTGAATGCGATGCACACACACACATAAACTTATATATATAAATATATGTATGGGCATACATGTACATACATAAATACGAGCACACAACTCGCAACGTCATAGCGAGTCGAGCAACAAAACGAACGAAAGAACGACCGACCGACCGACCGAACACCAGTCGGTGAGTCGTGCATAGTGACGTGCACAAAAATCCCCCGAACAGCCCAGCAAAACGTTGTATGTAGTAAGTAGGTAGGTATGTATGTATGTATGCTTGTCTGTAGCTGTAAGTTGTGTGTGTGTGTTGTGTATGAAAAATGATAGGGAGTCGGAGAAGCAAACGAGTCTAACGAGTAGAACGCAGCAATAAATACGATCAGGACGTGACGGGCAGGGGGTGTGCGGGTGTGCGCAAGGTGAAACGTAAAAAAATACCGTGTGTAAGAAAAGGCAGACACACACACACACACACAGACACATAAACATGGGGACTGTATAATAATAATAATAATTGTGGAACATTGGCGCGCTGGCATAAAGTCCACACACACACACATGCATATATACACATATACACTCACACACATATGCAAGTGTATACATGTGTGCACATTTTTGCCAGTGTGTTTCGTGTGGGCGTCAAAGCAGGCGACGGGGGCGCAGCAGCAGCGCAGCGAGAAATATGTACAGTAAAATATTCACAACGCCGAAAACGAAAAGGCAAATGAAACGAAACGAAATAAAAAAATAATAATAATAAAATAATAAAAACGAAACAAAACGAAAAAAAAAAATCACGAGTAGGCCGAAAGCAATTTATTTGAGATAGCGCCCCTCCTGCCAGCGTGCGTCGCTTCCCGCTACTCCCTGTTGTTGTTTGGCTGCTTTTGCTTTGCTGCTGCGGCTGCTCTGCTGCTGCTCTGCTGCTGCTCTGCTGCTGCTTTGCTGCTGCTTTGCTGCTGCTGCTACTGTCGACTAAAGTAAAGTATTGATTTTTCGTTCGAGCTTTAATTTAGTGCGCCTGTTTTTATTTTTCTCTGAATGTGTGTGTGTGTGTGTTTTCTCGTGTGTTGTTTTTGTTGCTTGCATGCGTGTGTTTTTATTTTTATCAGTTACTACACTAGTTGTTGTTGTTTTTGTTGTTGACTCTCGTACATATTTTATGATTTTTGCTGCTGTTGTACAAAAATAAGCGCATGTGAAACCGCTGCGCATGGAAAACGTGTTTTTCAGCCTGAAAAATGTGTCGTAGGTTTTGATGCGTGAATGTGAGTGTGCGTATGTGTTTGTGTGTGTGTGTTTGCTTTTAGCTTTCACAACACAACGGAAAACATTCGCAGCAACCCCCCACCCCCCATCATCCGCTACATACTCTTCTACTTCATCATCATATTCTGCTGTTTCTCTTGCTCTGTTGCATAGTGCAACAGCAGCAGAACCAACAACAAAAACAATGGCAAAACGCATATGCAGCACACATGTGGCACATATCCCCAACGCCAACGCCAACCCCAACCCCGACAACTCCCTCCTTCTGGTAGGATTGAGATGGGGGTGGGGGCGTAGTATGTAATGTAACGGTGAATGGCTTTGCTGTAAGTTGTTGCAACCCTACACCCACCCACCCACACGCTCCCCCTCCCCCCATAAACACATACACACACATGTTGCCAAGCAACCGATAGCTACAAAATGTTTATATATATATTTTATGTGTTTCTGCTTCACAATAAGAGCAACTCATTAGTATTATTTCCAGATATCTAATTGCTTGAAGCATGTCGCAACCATTTGGACACTTCATTCTTCTTTTTCCCATGAATCAGTCGATTTTTTCAGGAATTTTTTGACATTACAAATTTTGCAGGAATCACAAGGCAAAGGCAGTAATATCGAATTTTACTTCTATCCAGAAATCCAATTAGCTTAACAGATGTGCAACATACATAATGTGATACACAAACATAGATTTATATATATTTATATATATATATATATATATAGATGTCTGTGGTACATAATATCTTTTGCTAGACCCACAAGCAACGAGGAGGGCCAATAATGAAATTCTGTAGCTGCTTGTAAATGCAACAAATGAGAAAAAAAAATATATATATACAAATCGGACAAGATTATATACATGTACATACTTTACATACATACATTTTATATACTATCGATTTTTTTGCAAAATACGACTACTTTAAGACAAGCTACAGATGAGAAAACTTGCCAGTCCTGAAATATATATATATATATATATATTACATGTACGTTAAACAAGAACAGACATTTTAAATGTATACGATTCAGTTACTTGCCAAGTACTTAGTACTGGGGAATCAATCAGATGCTTGAAGACTAATCAAAATTCTTAATCTCAACTTTAATGAGGGAATAGTATTTTTCTAAGGGGTGTAATATAATCAAAATGCGTCGTTTAATTCTTCGACTCATACATTTGTAAAAAGTAATATGAATCACATAAGGCGTTTGTCAATAGGTTGATCAATGTTCTGCATTTCAACGTTATACAAAAAAATAAAAATAAAAATTCGATTGAATGGAAAAGTGTGAAAAATAATCGCTCTCTCTCTCTCTCTCTCTCTTTCTGTCTATCTCTATATCAGATATTCACTCGTTGTTGAAAGAGTCCTTAGTCCAGGTGTTCAATGCAACCCTTCGAATCTACTTTTGATAAGGGTAAAAAATTAGAGAGAAAGCGACAGAGAGATAGTTAGATATAAACGAGCAATGAGCAAGAAGAAGAAAAAACAGTTTCAAAGTTTTCTGCATTACTTTTTAAAGCAAAAGGTATGCTCTAATGCAAGCAGTTTAGTGATCCCTTCAAGCCTGATGAATATTATATATATATATATATATATATATATATATATATATATAGGTAACAGGCAGAATGAAGCTTATCGTCGTATCAAGCATATGATTATATGATTATATATTCTGGATCAGCATCAACAGCCGATTCGATGAAGTAGACGATCTCAGAGTCTAGTAGATGTGAAGATTTGAAGTTTGGAATACAATTTTTTTTATTTATTTTAAAAACCACAATTTTAAAGATATGTTGTATCAATCGGGTATGCAAATTCTTGCTTTTTTTGATCATTTTTATAACACAACAAGAAAATTGTATTTTTAAATATATATTAATCATATTGTATAATCCTTTAAGATAGGTAAATATTTGGATTCATTGTATCTCTTAGTGGAGCTCTCCCGACTACAGCATTCTTACTTGTTTGTCGTAGAATTTGTTAACATTGTATCCACATCGTCTGACTATAATGTATATATAGTAAACCTCTCGCTTCTTTCTCTTATGTATTATTTTAGTTTGGTTCAAGTGCATTTGGCAAAATTGGCAATCGCTTATTGATTTTTCCTTTTTACCTCACAAGAACAGCAAAACAGATACGCAGCAAAAGCGTTTCAGCTCTATTTTTGTGGTTGTTCTTTCTTTTTTTTCTTTTTTTTTTGCGTTATTTTCGGGCATTGGCAGAATTTTGGCAACGTTGCACACGTTTTTTTTTGTTTTGTGCGATGTTCCTGCTCCTGTTTGCATCCTGTTACCCTTCCTCATTCTTTCTCTCCCCCAACTCTTTCTCCATCACACACACACACACACACACACTCCTCTCTCTGTCTCCCAATTATATCTCATTTGCTCTGGTAGCAAACGCAACGTCCTTGTGACGTTTCTTGCCCCCTATTGCGCCAACTGCGACGGCAACACACAAAAAAATAATTTACTGCAATTTGAGAGGCCTTCGCCACGTATCCACCACATCCCCCCCCACCGACCAAACAAAATACTTCTTAGGTGCATGTGTGTATGTGTTTGTGTATTGTTGTTGATTGGTCGTCGCCACTTCGCGTAAAATATGCAAACTAAATTACAGGAATTTAAGCGTTTGCCCATTTATTTATGTCATGTCAGGTGGCGCCCCTTGCACACAACACGTCGCCTCTATTTACAGTTACTCGAGTGAGTGCCCCACCCACTTGACAGCAGCCGCCCACACTCAAAGGTAACTGAAAACTCAAAATCCAAAACAAAAACCAACAACCAACAAGAACAGCGAAACACGAGAGAAACGTCATTAAGGATGAAATTTGAGGGCAAACCGCAACAGAGAGTGAGAACAACAGAGCGAGAGCAAGAGCGAGAGAGAGAGAGAGTGGACGAGGAAAGATGAAGAAAAAATAACTGCCACTTGACATTTTAATGGAATTTTTATGTTTTTGTGTGGACTGCACACAAAGAACCAGAAGAGGAAAAATACGAAAAAGAAGAACAACAACCACAGTTACAAAAGAAGAAAAGAAAAATATTGACACATTAATAGATATCCAAATGAAATCAAGTGTAAATTACGATCATATAGTTTATATCATCATAGTTTATATAAGTCAAATTATTTTTTTTTCTAATATCAAAAAAGAAAATTAATTTGAATAATAACTAATAAAACAAATCAAGAAAACGCATTTGGATAATTCCGGTTTGAAAAGAACAGTTATCTTCGGGATTCACTATCTAGAAATATAAACAATAAAACTGTAAATTCCCAATTCCAGAGTGACTCACAGCCAATTGCACCAAAACTTTTAAATGAAAATAGTTCTTGATATTGTAAAATGCGGCTACAAATTTGATTTAATCTAAGAATACAAATCAGTTAAGCTGTCACTTTTAATGAGCAACTGAGCAACGAGTATACCCCTCCTCTTAAGCTCACCTGAACTAGAACTGAAAGCCAAATAATGAAAATATCCTTGAAACCAAAATAGTTTCTCACATTAAAGCTGACATTTAGCCAATCCGAACTGTACATCATAATTAGCTATAAATATAAATATCACTCCGAAGCAAGGGCAGCTGGACTAAATATGTCAAATCTGCCTGGCAAAAAAGCTTTTAAGGATATGCTGAGAGGGCAGCAGCAAGGATGGGTAAGGGGAAGACCGGGGAGAACAGAAGGGGTGGCAAAAACAATAATAATAATAATACTAATGTTAATAATAATAATAACAACAACAACAATGACAAACCGGTTAAACAAGAAATTCTACGTGCGACGGTTTTACAAGCAGAAAAAGGTGAAGAAAAAAGCACAGATAGAGTGAGAGACCGACAGAGATAGAGAGAGAGAGAGAGAGGGAAAGAGGGGCAATAAAGAGAAGACAAGAATAACAAAAAGCAAGCAAGCCACAGGCCACGTATCTGTCCGTCTGTCTCAAGATGTAGATGTATATGTATGCACATAGGTAGATGGCAGCATACACATACACACATACATGTACACATATGTAAGTGTATGCATATATGCATACGGTAAGAAAAAGAAATTGGTAGAAAAGAAAGAAGTAAAAAGAAGCAGCAGCAGCAGCAGCAGAAGTAGAAGTATTATTTGCATAATTTAAATGCTAATTAGCAGAACACGAAAAAAGAAACCAGTAGAATAAGCTATAAATAAATAAATATATGCATATATCGAAATACATACATACATATTATGTATTTATATGTATGTATGTAGAACCTGAAACAAAAACTCGTTTCTTGGCGCCACAAAACTAAATTTAAAAAACACACACACAAAAAAACAACAACAACTAAAAGCAAACTTTGCAAATAATTTACACAATGAAACCCAAAATTCAAATGAAATGAAATTGAGTTCAAATATTTCTACAATGAAGTATGCAAATTTGGAAATACAATAGATTATATATATATATATATTTATATATATATATATATATATTTGACTTTATGTTGATTTCAGAATAAAGTTCAATTCCCATTTAATTTTATTTCAATAGGAAACAAAAAAAACTTTTTATGTTTTTGTAGAATACAAATTTAAGCTTCAAACTTGATTCTTACAATAACGATATCAAATCGATTTTAGAGGATGCATGACTAATTATAAGAAAGAATTTTTATTAAAAAAAAAAACCAGCTTTCACATCAATACTCAAAAAGATATATTACATTTTTTCATTTCTTTTCTAAAAGTAGTTTTTTCAATGTTCTTTGTTTTTTCTTATTATTTTGTTCACTTTCCTTAATAATTTTCGAAGACTTTACATCCAAACTTTACACGGCTTTTGCAACTCTACATATCTGTAGAAAGGTATTAGAGTCCAGACATTAATCCAATATATATCAATAATGTTATTTTACCTGGCTCTATATATATATATATATATATTTATATACATGGGCAGGTAAATTTAGACAAAATATGTTTTCCAAGGTTAAAGACGAAAATATATACGAAATATAATTGCTTTATTTCCAACGGGATTGTAAAATCAAATAAATTATAAATATACCTTTTTTGTTCTTTGTCAAAACTATTTCATGACACATTGTACATAAATGAAAGAACAGAAACTCCTTTCCAATATTGGATATGATATGTTAGACATAATACCTTAAACTTAAGATATAATACCTTAAACTTAAGATATAATATCTTAAACTTCCATTGCGAATCTGTTCTGATTTTTATTTTCCCAATTTGTAAAATAAAAAGGCAAATTCACATCATTTATTTGAGTCTATGGTAACTGACAAGTTCGGATCCCCTTGAGAGATCGTATTCATCTGGTATAAAAAGAAATTCCTATTTGTTGTTCGATTTAAATTTCTGATTTAGCTTACTCGTGCCTCAAATTTAAAAATCAGATTCCTAATGCTTTCCATCTGTCGAGCTCATTTCTTGGTATATTTGTTTAACAGGATTTTAGCCAAATAGAAATAATGTATGTCTAATTAAAAGCACTCTCGTTAACTTACCATAAGAATGTTGTTGGGTATATGAATCCAAAGACGATGGCTCTATTTGTGGCGGGGCGTTGCCAGGTGGAAATCGCATATAGCATTAAATTTGCATAATTTTGGTTTAAATGTATTGAACGCGTTTCACGTTTAAGGTTTATACATATTGTATTTGATATTTATTTATTTACATATATACAAGCACAATACATATATAAAAATATATATAAAATATGTATTGTTGTTTTTATTATTATTTTTCGGGATATGTATACGGGTTTTTCGAATTTGCATTTTTAATCTCGTAACGATTCTTGGAAAATATCAGACAAAAACGTACACAGGAAAACAAACACGAAAAACGAAGCGACGGAGAACGGTGAACTTTTTATCTTCTTCTGTATTTTTCTTCTTTCGTTTCATTTCGATTATTGATTTTACTTTGTTTTCGACAATACAAAAAAATATGTAAAAAAAATATAATCCATGCATAGATGCGTGTGTGTGTGTGTGCATTATATATATGTATGCGTATGATATACAGGGCAGCAGACAGGGGGTGGCAGATGGGGGTCCGAGTACCCAAAAAAACTTTGCATTCTTGCTGCAGGGCGGTGCCGCAAAAAAAAAAACAAAAAACATGGCCAATACGTAGTTATATATGTATATTTATATATGTATATAAATGTGCATAAATACATATATGTATATAGATACATATGTGCGTGTGTTTGGGGCTTGGCTTTGGCGCTCTTTATTCCATTTTAATTTTTCTTTTACGCACACAAGCTAACAAACACATTCATATATATATATTATATATATATATAACTATTATATATATTTGCATGGGCCCATGCCGTTCAACTGGTCCAGCTGTGCATAAAAACAATTTAAATTTATTATATAAAAAAAAACAATCTATGCCACTTTAAAAAAGCACACAAAAAAGCAAAGCCAAAATTGAAAAAAAAAAAATAGAATTGGAACGCAGACGACGACGTCAGCAGCAGCAGAACAGAGAGCGACACACACACATACAAACACAAGCGCAGAAAAGAACACACTACCACACAGCAAGTGTGTATGAAAGAGCGAGACACAGAACACACACAGATAAAAATTCCAACAATTTGCGCTGCGTTTTTATATGCGCCTCTTTTCACTTTGATATTCGCGCATAGATCAGCAATGCATTTGGGCAACAGAAAAAAAAATTATATATGCATACACACACACACACACAAGTATATATATATATATATATATATATAATATATATATATACATTGCCTATGTAACAACAACGAAGCGTGGGGCAGTTGCTCAACGCAATTTTCCAATGTTTTTTTCTTTTTATCCATTTCGTCTTTTCACACACATATACACACATATGTACGTACATGCAGACACAGCTATAAAAACACATATACAAATACATTATATGTATATAAATATATACAATTATATATACATATAGGTGTATAAATATACAGTTATATGTAGACACACACAGCGGCACATTGAAGCGAACAATTTGATTTTATTTAATTTAATTTTTTATTTTTTTGCTTTTATTTTATTTTATTTGAATTTGACTTCTTTTTTATTTGTTAAGGGGCGGACTCTGCTTCGTTTATTATATTCATTGTTTGGCAATTTTACTGCGTTGCACATTTACCTTATTGTTGGTTTTGTTTTATAGCGACGATTCTCATAATTATCGTGAATTTGTTATAAATAAATTCGCAACGTATCTGCAAGCGCCGAGAAATTTTCACATGATCTGCACGCGCTGCACACCGACTTTTTTGGAGTTCAACGATACATCTACAACATCTACAACGACGACGACGACGGCGACGCTGCTGCTGCTGATGTTGTACCGGAGTACTGTCACCACTCGATTCGGGAACGACCGAACTTCGTTCGGAACGAACGAACGCAACGCAACCCGCACAAGAATTATCAAACTCAAACTGTTTGCTCAATCAGTGTTTGGCTAAGGTTCGCTGCTGGATGCATTGCGACCGTGTGGCCAAGCAACACAAGCCAACATGTTCGATATCAACACTGACGCGACAAAATATTGGGCATGCCTCCATTACAAATCATAAACAAATTATTTTATAAACACTTTTCAATCATCGCAATTTTATTTCTTAAACCAAAAAAAAAAAATTATGCATCAATGTAGCGAAGATTGAGTCCTTTTGCAAATTGTTGCAATATTCACAGAATAATATAAAATGTAACAATTGCAATTCTGGCCGCTTCTGTTTGATAAAATGTTGTAGGCTATTTGTTGCAAACGACTTTGACTCACGCTGACTATCAAATCTCTTTTGTTGTTTTTTCTCATCCTCGTCTTTTTTTTTTTTTTTTGTTGCGAATTTTGCAGTGAAAGTGAAACACAACTGAAGCAAAGCAACGTCGCACAACCTGCAGTCGGGGCTGCAGCAGCCGAGGATGTTCGATGTTCGATTGCAAATGTGCATGCATGTATGGATGTATGTATGTTTGTGTGCATGTGTGCATTTGTGTATTGCTCGCCTGCTTCTTTCTGTGTGCGCGCGCTAATGTTTCATGTCTATTAATATTGTTTGTTGTTGCTATTGTTGTTATTATTAAGCTGTTTGTTGTTGCTGTCGCTGTTGCTGTTGTTGCGGTTTGTGCAACATAGACGGCCGGCCGGCGGTGGCCTCATTGCTGTCACGCAACATTTCTAAGCGCCGCAACGTTGCCAGTTTGCATTCGACAAGCACATTTTCAAACTGAACCGTGCTGAAGTTTGGCAACGTTGCCCGCGCCAGCGCCCATACACTTGTGCGACAGCGAACGCTACAGCGACGTCAGCGTCGACAGCAGACGTTGGCTGTGTTTATAACATAACATGAATAATTAAAAACGCAAAATGGTAAAAGCAAACAACAAATAGCAAACAGCAAGCAGCAAGAATACGAAGCAGCAAGAAGAAGAAGAAGCAGAATAAACGTCACTTTAAAAGGACGAAGAAGAAGAAGAAGCATAATAAACGTCACTTTAAAAGGACGAAGAAGAAGAAGAAGGAGTAGCAGATACACGTCACTTTAAAAGGCAAACAGCAGCAGCAACCACAGCAACACATGTACGACAGTCGTGTTGGTCGCTCATACACTTTGGCCTTGCATGACAGTCTCTCTCAGTCTGCCTGACACCAGTCAAACTTTTTCAGTTGGTGCGAAGCCACTGCAGTGGAAAGAGGGGCCGAATGGCGACAATGCCGCATATATATGATGAGAAGCACGTGGTGGAGGAGTTCATTAGCTGTTATCGCCAATTTACAGCGCTCTGGGACAAAACATCGCAAGCGTACCTATCGGCAAAGGCAAAGGAGCCCGGCTATCAGGAGCTATTGAAAATATTGAGACACGTCAATCCAGAAGCGCAAATGCAGGATGTGAAAAGGAAAATCAACTCGCTGCGCTGCTGCTATCGACGTGAACTTAAGAAAAGTCAAGCATCCAAGGTTTTTCAGGAACCGCGTCTCTGGTGGTTTCACAGTTTTGACTTTCTCCAACCGGTGCTCAATTTAAATCTAAGTATGATGACGATGAACATGAGCGTGTACGGCAGCGCCGACGAAGCAAGCATGCACGTAAGTATGAGAGAGCGAACGAGGGACAGAGCGCGATTGATATATGTATATACAGAGGGTTGTTGTTGAGGTTCGTGTTGCGTGTTGGACGACTTGCGCGGTTTGATGGTGTTTTTATGTTCGTTTTGTCGTACGACCGCGTTGGACGACGCCATCAGTTGTGTTTAACCGTTCGCCATGGAATCGCATAATGTGCGCAACACAACATTCTGGAAAGATTTCTTTCGGCTATATCGCTCCATGCCCGAACTGTGGCTAACCACATCCAAAGACTATCGCAATCGCAAGCTGAAGACCCAATCGTATGAACTGCTGCTGAAGCACATGCGCACCTCTGAACCCGCTGCCAATATTCATATGCTCAAGCGGAAGATTAACAATCTGCGCACCTCCTATCGGCGCGAGTTGCGCAAGGTGCTCGACAATAAGTCGGCGCTGCGAGGGGGGCTCGACGAGTATCGGCCGTCGCTTTGGTATTTCAATGAGCTGGAGTTTCTTTACGATCTGGAGACGGGCGAGGCGCAAACATTGATCGAACCGTTACACGTTACACGTCAACCGCAACAACAACAACATGCGTATGTTAAGCAATCCGATAATGAGGATGTGGTTGAGGTGTCCCTGGAAGAGCCGACACCAGTAAGTGTTTCGCCTCTCCTTTTTTTTTGCAGTGTATTTTACAAGCAGAAGCGTTTATTGACATTTTGCACACCATATAGATAGCTACAGCTATATTATCTGGTATATATAGCTTATGCAAATCATATTCAGATGCCCTGTAGAAGTAGAAAAAAAAAGTAATGCAAGTAGGTAAAATTAAATTAAAAATAAATTAGATATAAATTGAAAAAAATATGAAATATTTAAACGATTTCTATGGGCATTTATAGCTCCTCATAACTTAAACACGATTCTCTACAAAGTTATAGATTATTAAACTATATACACAACCTATACTAAACACCGATTGGACACATTATCGATTAATTGCAGGAAGAGGAGATTTTCGCGGAGCCTTTTCAGCCCTTAGAGGATTTGATAGACAGTGAAGGTGATGGTGAAGCCGCGGCGGATGCTGACAATGCTGAATTGGATGGGGATGTGGAGTACAAAGCGGTAAACGCAAAGCGACAGCCACTCGATCTGAAAATGGAAAGCAAATATCAGCCACAACATTCCAACTCCAACCAAAACAACAACAGCAACAACAAGAACAACAGCAGCAGCCGCAGAAGCCGCGCCGGAAAACAATCACGTAGGAATCCTTATCAGCAAACGCCACGACGATGGCCACGCAGGAGCACTCGTGACGTCGACGTCGACAGCGATATCGATGAAGACAACAAAAACAGCAGCGGGAGCAACCTCTTCAACACAGCTGCTAACAAGCGACGCCGCCAGATGTTGCTAATGGACGAGCAGTTGGAGCTGTCTTCGGAACAAACGGAGAGCGAATGCGATTTGATTGGCGAACGGTTGGCGGCACATTTCCGCTATATGCGCCCCGATCAGCGGCTCTTCGCTGAGCGCATCATCGGCGAGGTGCTTGTGTATGGACGCATGAATCGTCTGTCCTTCTCCGCCCGCTTTTCGCCCAATGACGATGGGGACGATGTCTAACCCAGGGATGACAACAAATAAAGCCAAAGCAACAACAGCAAGCAGCGCAAGAAAAGCAACAAAATATTGATGAGCAGCAGAACAGACAGAAGGGGGTTGTGTGTGTGTGTGTGTGTGTGTGTGTGTGTGACACTGGCTTTTGCTGTAAAGCGCCAATTAGAGCGACGACAGAATAAAAGCAAAAGCAATACTCTAACAATGTGCGACCAGCGAAATTGTCACAAACAATGTTGTCGCCCCTTTGCCAAATGAGAAGATAGAAAACATTTTGCGAAAGGGGTTGGCATTATCCATCTCTAGCATAAGCCGTGTACATTCTACACGCACACAGCAAAAATAAGCTTCAATATTAAATGTAGATTAGCTTTAAGCTGCAGATGTACATACACCTAACTGCATTACAAATATATAATTTTGGAAAACTGATACTACGCTTTTCAGGCGTCTAATGGCCTAACGATTTTCTCATTTTATTTAGCAAAACGGAAGTTTCTATCACAATTTGATATATGTATGGGCTGTGATTTAAATACTTCCAAGCAATTTACACAGTTATTCACCATCAATATTAACTTTTATTGAAGTACTCTCGGCAAAATCTGATATACAAATACAATTTATGACGCAATAAAATTTTTTTTTTTATTTTACAGTTTGTAATTTGTATAAATTCTGTAAAATCGAACACGACATTTTTGTCGCCTTACGCGACCCGAGCGTTCAAGCAAAATGAAACAAAAAAGAAAAAAGAACCGTATAGTCCGCAAACTGGTTTTTATACATTGTAGATTTTGCCAGTAAGCAATGGTTTGCCTTCTCTGTCGCACTCTCTGCTGCTGATGCCCGACCTCTTACCCAAAGCACAACAACAACAACCACCGACTTAACCATATCGCGTTTTGCTTGTTATTCTTCTTCTGCTTATGTTGCTGCTGCTGCTGCTAATGCTGCTGATGGGTTTGTTGTTGTTACTCTTGTTCTTGTTCTTGTTCTTGTTCCATGTCGCTGTGCATTGGCACAGTCTCAACGCGCCGTTGCTGCTCTGCCTGACTTGCTGTGCAAGAAATTTCGCATGCTTTTTTGTTTTCCTTCTTTTATTTTATTTCATTTAATTTTTTTTTCTTGCTTTGTTGTTTCTTTGCTTTAGTAACTTTAATTTGCTGCCATTGCCGTTGGGGTCCGTTATGCCGAGACTCTCTTAACTTTAGCCCCTGAGGCCCCAACACTTACATACTATCCTATGCATGTATATGTGTGTGTGTGTGAATGTTTGTGTATAGGGCAGCTGCCTTGGTATTGGGATAGTCATCTGAATCGGAATCTGAGTCAGCTTGAGCTTAAGTTTTACACACTCCGCTAGACAACACGCAAACTCACGCTGCATTTAAAATTTAAATCATCTGCCTGTCTTAGATTTGTTATATTATTTATAATATATCATTATAATATCGAATTCTAATTTTTTGTAGTAAGAATTCACGTTACAAATATAATATTTCTAGCTTGAAAAATGTTCTATATCGATATACGTATATGTATACTATATGCATTTGTATGTACATCTGTTAAAGCATACAAATATGTGTATTTAAACAAAACAAAATTAATTAATTAATTTTTGTTCAGTTGTAACTCTATATGGAAAAAAAAGCTGCTATTTCAGTTATCGATAATATTCTATACATAGTTGCAGTTGGTGTTATTTGTTTTTTGTCTCTGATATCCCCCCAAATCTTACAGTTATTCAGAAATTTCAGGGATTTTGCTTTTTTTTTTTTTTGCAACTCTTTGTTTGTTGCCTTGCCTGCGTTTTGGTTTTATTTTTGTGTTTTGGTCACTTTCCTTATTCTTTTGCCCACATGCCATTCCCATTGCTGTGTGTGTTTGTTTGTATGTGTGTTAAGTGTGCTGTGGTATTAGCAATTCTCTTTTTGACTTTTTCGCCATACGCTGCTGCTGTTTTCGTTGTTGCTTTATTGTTGTCATGGTCTTTAATTTGCCAATGCTTGGCAGTTTTACTGTTGCGGCTTTGTCCGTCGCCGTTTGACTTTGTCCTCTGTGTAACCCCCGTTCTCCACACACACACCCCCTCCCCCCTCCCTCAACCATTCACTCCGTCCCTCTATAAGCAAAAGCAGCAGGTCATTAAAATAACTTTGTTGCCCTGTCCTTCCTGTGTTCATTTCGCCTTGCTCTGCATTTTTATTGCCGTTGTCTGCGTCTACGTCTCTCCACATCTTCGCCCTTCACTAATTCCGATTCTTTTTGCGACGCTTGCTGTTGTTGCTGCTGCTGCTGTGTTTGTGTTTCTCGTTTCTTTTTCGCTCGTTTCTACTTTGTTGTTGTACTCGTTATTGTAGCCGGCATTTAAGCCGGCGCACAATTTTAGGCAAATTACTGCGTTGCTTCAGCACTTGTCTTGCCTTTTGCTTTGTCATACGAAGTTGCCGATGCTGAAACACATCCCGCTCTCCCTCGGTCTGTCTCTCTCTCTCTCTCTCTCTGTCTCTAGGTCTCTAGCCAGGCCGCAATCAACCACAATCAGCACAGACCATCTATAAGCGTATGTGTGTGTTAGTGTGTGGGGTGCATGGTACAAAATGAAAATGGCAAAACAAGGTCAAGTGTAGGGAGCAAAGTTTGTTTGAGTGCACACTCGCATACACATATGAACATACAATACATACATTCATACATAAATTTACACATATATTTAAACACACACAGGCAAACACAAAACTATAAACAAAAACGAAAGCTCCTCACACTCGCATAAGTTTCTCATTAAACGCAATTGTTGCATTTGTTTAAACAAAAAAATTTGTCAGCACACTGGCGCCGTCGTTGACGTCAACTTCTATGTCGCTGCCAGCAACTGAGTCACGCTCAACAGGCGCGCAACATTTTGAGGTTAACTTTTTGTCAGATTGACGTTGAAATAATTTGCACAGAGGTGTGAAGTATTTTTATTTTTTTTAAAGCTGAACTTGACGTTTGGCAAAACCCAACTGCGACACCTGTGGATGCGAATGCGACGGAAACACACTCACACACACATACATGCAGTCATAAAAAAAAAATCGACAGCAGCAGCCAAAACAACCCTCAGCAGAGATTTGCTGTCAATTTGCAAAAGCCTATGCAGCATGCTGGAGTTGAAGAGTTGCGTGTACACACAGGCACACATACATGCATACATACATAAATATGTATGAAGCACCCACCCCTTCCCGTACACTGCACAGCCACATGTGTGACGTATGCGCTGCTCTAAAAGAAAGACATGGAATCAAATTGGCAGCTGAAAGTGTAACTACAAACACACAACAGCAAAAGCTACATTTCTACATACAAACATATGTACATACGTATAAAAAACGACATGCATACATGCAAACAAACACATATGTACGTGTCAACGTAAGTGTGTGTTTGTATGTATGTACATTTGTATACAAATTATATATCAACGCACACCAATGCATGCACACACAGCACAGCTACAACAACGTCGCAAAGCGAAAAAGAAACCTAAAAAAAAATTAAATGGAAATTTCTGATATAAAGCACACGCACAGAAACAGACACATACACATACGTACATATACGCGCACACATACGTAAACACGCACACACATTGGCAATCAACGAAACGTGAACATGAACGTAGCGGACAAGCTAAATGAAGTATGGCAACGTTGCTTTTCTTCAGGCAGCATAACAAAGCACTGCGCTGCTGCTGCGCTGTCAACGGCAAAACGTAACGAGGCTGCGACGCACAGTGGTTTCAACTCGTAGCTTATTTGTACGAACATAAAGGGGGAATAACATAACAAAAATAAAAATAATAAGAGCTAACTTAAATTTTTGCATGAATACAAATGTAATTAGGGTAACTTAATCTTTCACCATTTTTATAATACATTTATTGAGCATATGCTCATGGCACACTGTGCGTCAACAGCATACAAATACAAACAGCTAGCAAGTATGACGGTCGCTGCGACTGACGCGACGTCAGAGAGCACAACGAAGTTTTTGCGCAGCGCACACTTAACAACAACGAAATAGCAAGAGAGAGAGAGAAGCAGAAGGAGAGAGAAAGATAATGGCACGAAACGAGCTACCCGGTGGTGAATTGACTGCGTCAACAGAATTCATTGATGTTTAGCGGATTTTCTAGGAAAAACTAATTAGCCGAATGGATTATCCTTTCAACAGCTAAAGGAAAAACTAGCAAATACAGGGACACGTATCTCAAATTTTCTATGCATACGTTTCACTGGGAAAAGCTCTTAAACCTGTTGAAGTGTTCTTTTTTTAGTAACTTCAATAGAATATATATACATGTATGCTCGTTAAGGCTATTATCATACTCATCATTTCCTAATTGAATTAATTGGATTTTACAGTATCAGACTAGAGCAATTTTATAAAATAATCAAATCATCCAGCACAAGGCGTGCACTTACATGCTCAAATGCGTGTGTAGGTGCATAACTTAAATTCATATATAAAACTGCACTAACTCACACTCCCCCACAGCCTCGTCAGTTGAGCATCGCGGAGTGCAAAATGCGCTAGTGGGTGGCCGTGCTCCTTGCACTCGGCACACAAAAAATAATCAAAAAAGCATTCTTCTTGCTTTATTTTTGCTACAATTTGACACACAAAGCAGCTGTCTGCACACACACACATACAAAAAGCGCTTATATATCACACTCTGTGTTGCCATAGATACATTTGTGTATATGTACAAATGTGTATATACGTAACCCATGGATACATAAGTATGTATCTGACTGAAGTGAGGGAAGGGGCGAGCCAGTTGTTATCTACTGCGCATTGTCTTGGTGTTGTTTGCGTAGTTGTCTGTCTACCAGTGGGTACGTATGCAAGTATGTATGTGTGCGCAGGCAGCAGCAACAGCAGAATACCGAATAAATGGCGCTGGCGGTTACAGGCGGGTAGCGGGCCAGTAAGCAGGCAGTTGGTCGTTCATTCGGTCGTTTGGTCGGTCGGTCGTTTGGTCGGTCGGTCGAAGAGCCGAGCCAAGCACACAAATCAACATGGCACGACCAACGGCAACAGCAACAACAATAACAACTGCACAAGAGTTCTTTATTTGTGAGTGACCGCTTAGCTGATACCCTGTGGCGTCAATCAGCTTGGTGTCTAATCTACTAATAGCTTCAGAGGTTAAATATATAAAAGTATATAAATAAATAAAATAGCAATGCAACAGTTATTTATCGATTTCGGGGATTCAAAGAGGAGCTATTGAAAAACAAAGCTTGCCTCAACCAAATTCAACGTGCTGCCTGTCTTGCACATATCACTCAATATTAATTTTAGCCAATTTACAGGGTATTAAACCGGCACATTCAACTTCAACGCACACAGGCACAGACAGCGGACAATATACAGAACCGTCACACGCGGCAGTGAGACGGGAGAGAGACAAATCGACGGCCCGACCGACTGACTGACTGTCTGACTGACTAACTGACTGGCTGACGAGTGCTCCGCTGTTTGCGCGAGACCGAGATGGAACGAACGATAATGAACGTAAAAGGGGAACGCGTAGACAAGCAACGCAAGTGAGTGAGTGAGAGAGATAGAGCGAGAGACGAAAGAGAGTGAGAAAGAGAGGGGGAGCCATGCGAATGAACGCGTCAGCCAGTTGAAATAAATAAAGCAAAATACTAAAAGGCAACAGCAATAAGAAGAACAAAAACAACAACAAGCACAGCGAAAAGCAACGCAAATAAAACAAGTAACGCAAAAATAAGAATAACAAGACTATGTAATAATAAAAAGCAAAATAAAATGAAAGCACACGAAGGCATACGGAGAATGAGAATGGACTGCGAATTTTTATGCACATGCAAACACAGAGTTTATTTCTGCATGTGTGTGCGATTGTGTGTGTACACTTCGTTGTATAAGTGCGTGTGAGTGTTTTCTGTTTGTGTGCGGTAAGAGCTGCCTGACTGTATGCAAAAGGTTCGCACGGGCAGCGGGGGCGTTGTTGGCATGCTGTTTGCCAGGGCAGCGACTGCATCTCAACAAAAAAAAGAAAGAAACAAGAAAAGCGCTTGCAGTTGAGACTAAAGCAGAATCTGGGAGACTCAAACTGACAAACAAATAAAGCTCTGACGGGATCTTTTTATGGTTTACTAATCGATGGGTTTATTCTTTTACAACTAGAGAGAGCAAATGTTGAATGGATTGATTGAGGATTGAAACTGCAAATGTTTGGTGCGGAAATATATTTGAGCATACATATGTATGTATGTGTATAGGTGCTCTTATATACACAAAGTTATTTAAAAAATTGCACAAAGGGAGAAATTCAATTATATAATTATATTATTTATTATTATGTGTTGGTATCATCTGGAGCAAAGATTTCTATATTAAACTGCGTATACATATCTACCAAGCATACATACATATGTACTTATACATACATGTATATAGTATATTCATTTCGAGCATTGCGGATTTACCCAATTAGCAGTTTGTTAAGTGAATCATCAGAGAATTCATTGGCTTATTTTCTAGCAAATCTATCCAATGTCCAACAAATGAAACAAAACTGGTTAATAATAGCAATAAATAATTGGCGCCAATTTTATTTAAACACATACATAACATAACACATACAGTTTGTCACGAAAGTCTTGGGACGCTGGCAAAAATTTCATTTTTCTAACTTAAATATATTAGTGAAGTTCTTCAAATTAGTTAAATAAAAAATTAACAAGATTCATAAACATAATTAAACGCACTTAGACTTATATATGTGCATGCACACATGCATATTGTTACAGTATTGATAGTCTAAAGCATTACCAATATGTACATACAGAAATATTTTAGTATTTTTTTTTTAATTTAAACTTAATTTTAATTTGTATTTTTAATTTAATCTATTTTGTACTCTTTGTGTTTTTTTTTGTGTCGACTGACTTAAGTTGACCTTAAATAAATAAATAAATAATTACATACATACATAAATATGTAGTTATTTTGTAGCTATGAAAACGGCAACAGACATTCACAAGTTCTAGAATCATTTGTGAAATCTATCGTAGACATTCTGAAAGCTAAGTTGCAAATCGATAGTACGACTCTAATCTAATTACACATATGTTCATACAAATATATATGTATGTATGTACATGTATTATATTGTAGATTGTCTGTGGGAAACCTTTCAAGAGCCAATACAATTGTAATCAAGCTGTAGACCTATGGATTGGACCTTTACCATAGCCTCGGTAATTGCTCGACATTGACCGATATCGATATCGGTTCCGAGAGCCACATTACGTATGACTACAACACACACACATACGCATACACACATTGGATGTATTTGAGCAGCTGTTGTCCCCCCCACCTCTCCCCACAACTTAGCCGCTGTATATTTTCTCTCTTTTTTTGTATTTATTTTTATTTAACTTTTTGTGTTGCATTTTCATTTGCGGGCTATTGCTAATTTTTGTTTGTTAATGTGTGTTTTTATTGAAGTTTTTTATTATCGACAGATCGCGCTTATCACAAAACGTTCGCGCTCAAAGAAAGCCAATCCCCCACGACCCCACACCGAGCTTCGTAACACAAACACGAGTGCGATTCCACTGGCTATCGTCGTCCATTAGTATGCGACCGATCGTCGCCAACAGTCGTAGAAATTCACAGTTAAGTCAGTTGTCATATATACATGCATATATGTATGTATATAATTGTATGCATGGTGCATATACACGTACATGTGTATGTGTGGGCATGCACGAAGAAGGAAAGAAGAAAACAAAACCTAACCTGAATTTATGGCTACGGCTGGTGGGTGACATTGTGAAATGGCAAGCATTGACTTAAAACGTGAATGTGCGAGCGAGATAACACGAGCGCGCGAAGCCGAACAAGCACAAAAGTAGCGCAACTTGCGGTTGCAATAAGAACAGCAGCAGCAAGGAGAATGAGAACAACAACAATAATAATAATAAAAACAGCAACAACAACAACAAGGCTGCCGGTTATGCGCGCGTAATCGACGTTGTCATCCAACTCATACTCATGCTTATGCCTGTTCGCCAGTCTGACTCTCCCTCTCTCTCTTTGTCAACCTGAAGTGAATTGCTTTTTCCCCGCACTCTGCTTGGTTCGACCGACACACCGATCGTGTTTGTGCTCTAGTGATGCCAAGCCAAATGCAAAAAAAAGCTAATTCTGTGGGGAAATCAACGACCCAAGAAAAAAAAGTTTTTGTGTCTATCGTCGCTTAATAGAGATTTATAGAGATGTACATATATATTTAACTGATTAATGATGTAAATTCCCGTATTAGGTTGTTAGCTTTATGTATTTAACATAAATGTGCGCATAACTTTTGCATAATTAGTTTTTATAAAATCTAGAAAAAAAAAACAAAACAAAAAAAAGGCTGATTTGACAAGAAGCCAAAAAATCGTAATTTGCAACACTGTATTGGGCCCCCACAACAACGCGGGTTGTATTACGTGTTGGCTTTTTGTAAGTTGTTGTTGTGTTGGCTTTATTTGTGCATGCCTCGCTCACTGCCGCTTAAGCCAACTCAATCAAGTTACCCAGTCGACACTCCTCCTCCCCCACCCCCTCATTCTGCTCCGTTTGTCGTTTGCCTCTGCCAACGCCAGCGGCGGCCACTGGCACCCAGCAACAGGCCCAGCCAGTTGATGATCGCTAACAAAAAAAAAAACCGGTTTCCTCTTACTGCCTTGCATATTTTTAGCAACAAGTTGAAGCCCGGGACTGAAATTGAGGCAGCTGAAGAGGCAGAAGGCGCACACACACACACACATACACAGAGTCTGTGTGTGCGTGAGAGAGAGAGAGAGAGAGAGACAGACAAAGGCACACATAAACACTCACATACACATACAATGTTAATGAAAACGTGTGTGCAGAGATCGGACAAAGAGGCGGCGGCATTCGCTTGTAACAAAATTGTTTTATGCTTTGGGAAACGATCCGCGCCAAAAGCACAGCACAGTATGCCCCCCGCCCCGCCGACGACGCGACTAGCGCGACTTAAGACATACGGACAGTCGGGCAAGCGAAAACGACAACAAACGACCCCAAAAACATAGCCGCGTCATTGTCGTCGTCGTCGTCTTCGCTGTCGACGGAGCGACGCTGACGTTGACGCTGTCGTTGGCGTCGCCATCAAAACAATTGCCGGGCATTGTTGTCGTTGGGCGACCCCCACGGCCCCAGCCTCAGCCGCAGAACGGAGACGCGACGTGAAGCGATACAAAAAAAGCAAAGCAAAGACGTCGACAATGATATTTTTCCATACACTTTCTGCACGCTGCAGTTTTATGAATTTTCAATATATGTTAGCAATACATAAATAATGGCACAATTATACATAATATACATATGTATATATATAAAAATGTATGTACATTGAGTAACTTTCCTTGACTAACAGGCTAAAAGCCATAAAAAGAAATCAGCTGAAAAGCGTTTTGGAAATCGTTAGCTATACATATGGATGAACATACATATGTGAATAAATACATATATTATTATATTTATATAAATATATATTTGTTTATCCAAGAGGTATTTTTATTATGTTAGCACTACGTTAAATATGAGTTGCTGAATCTTGTTAATTTTTTTTAAACTGAAACTAGCAGAACTCCACCTAACCGTAGAAAAATAAGAAATCAAATAAAAGTCAATAATAAAATAAATATTTTTTTCGGCAAAGTGGGAAAAAATGCATTTTTTCCTGTTGCCAAACATTTTCATGGCAAGCTGTATATCTTTTACAGCTACTCCTAAGTAATCATGTATGTACATGTATAAATATGTGTAGGGCATTCAAGTGTCGACGTGTTGTGTTTATATTTTTTTTGCTGTTTTCATTTCTTGTTTTCTTACATTTTTGTTACATTTGCCTTGCCATTCATATTTTGTTTATTGTTACCGTCTGACTGGCTCAGCACATTACCCCGCCTTCTTCTCACCTACACTGTAGACCCTCCACCCCTCCCTTTTCACTTGTGGAGGCGTCGCGCGGCCGCAAAAGTTGCGCCATGGGGCAAATACAATGGCACTTTGACCCTGACTTTTAATATGTATATATATATATATATATATTACGCGTGTGTGTGTGTGTGTGTATGTATGTGCGAGATGCTCTCTCGCTTCCCCGTTGTCTCATTCTCCATCTAACACTTTATCACCCTCAACATCGTGCTAAATTATTGTTATTATTATGAATGTGTTTCTTTGCTAAAGTATGATTAATTGACCAGAGGTTGTGCCTCGCACTTCAACACATTTTACATGCTGTCCAACCACCCCTTCACCGTCCAAGAACAGCTGCAGCAGCAGCAGCTAATTTGCCTTGGCAACACGCTGTCAACTCTTCCACTTGGCACAGTCTCCGATTTCAGATCTCCCTATCCAGTTCCCGTTCCAGTTGCATATACTCTTTCTTCTTATCACTGCACCAGTTGGCAGGGCGTGAGTCTGGGATCTGGGGGTTGGGGGCGACTGCTTGGGGCTCCGGTAGCTGTCGCCTATTTACGGTATGCGAAACCTTTTCCAAAGAGCTCTGTTTCCATGGCATTGGGCAAAAACATCTGAAGGATAGTTGTCCAAGGGGAGAGCGCTGAGCTTATGACGCATATGGCTGTTGCCGTTGCTACATCGGATAAGCAGATGAAAGAGGACAATTTCTTGAATGCATTTGTTATCTTGTTATTTTTGTAAAGGGAAAGACGATACATAAAACTCGCATTTTGTATACCTTTTGCTCTCCTTTAGCATGGCATTGCATAACAAATTATAAGAGATAAAGCTTTTCTCGGAACAGCTTCCATTTGAAAATTTTAATGATGCATTTTTGCTTCAAAGACAGTAATTATGTTATTTAATATATTGTAAACTCGCATTTTGTATGCCTTTTGCTCTCCTTCAGCATGGCATTGCATAACAAATTATAAGAGATAAAGCTTTTCTCGGAACAGCTTCCATTTGAAAATTTTAAAGATACATTTTTGTTCTGTCTTGTAAAAAACCGTTTTCAACAACTATACTTGGAGTAAGTAAATGTTTTTAGGAATATATTAAGTGTTAAGCTTGAAAAGTTTATTTGGTCTCTTCATTTTTAGGTTGACATATTTATATCCCTTTAAATTTCAAAAGCTTGCTGTCAACCATATATGGTTATTTAGATATGCTTAAGCTTGAACTGGTTTTTAAACAGAAAACAGCTACGCACAGTGGCAAGCGCAACTCAAAATGAAAGCAAAGATGTAAGCATTTGGAAAATTTAATTAATTTGAACAACAGTATTCTATGTTAATTTCGGAGGACAAACATTTTATTCGCATAAAAATCGAAGTGAATCGAAATATTGCATTTTAATTTCGTTTGCTTTTCTGCACCACAGTAATTGTTAAAGCTTTTGTGTAAAAGCTTTTACGCACGCCTATGCCTGTGCCATTGCCTAAGCCAGTCGCACACAGCCCCCCCCCCCCCCCCCACGACCTAAGAAATCCAAATTAATATAAAACGCACATAAGCATGCTACAGACCTAGCCAAGACACCAACCACAGCAGTTCGAATTTTTGAATATTTTAATTAGGTATAAAATTGTATTTGTCAAAAAAAAAGTTAATGGAAAAATGGCAAAAAAATAAAAAAAAATAAAGAAAAGTAAACAGGAAATGTTTTTTTGTTTTGTTTCATTTTTTTTAGGCATTGCGCACACCGCGCAGCTCCCTGTCGGCCTTCTTCAGGGTAACAAAATTGTTGAGCTGCTTGACACGCAACTTGGACCAGATCATAAAGTTGCTCAGACCCAAAATGGTTGCCGCATGCAATGCGGCCGCCTCCGGATAGAGGACGGTGGCACAACCCAGACCCGATGGCAGATTGAGGCTGGACCATGCATCCACCTGCATATTGTCGGACTTGACGGGCGGACAATTGATAACCGGATAGTTGGTGCTGCCCGAAACGACGGGGCCCAGGCCATTGGAACGTCCGGCGACGGCGACAAAGATCAGATTGTTCATCACCGATTCGTATTCGCGGACAATGCGCAATGTCTCCTCGGGCGCCTTGTGGGCCGAACTGACGCGAAGCTCCACATTGAGGCCCAACGAGCGGCAGCTGGTGGCAATCTTCTCGCTGTGCGATGTATCCGAAGCGCTGCCCATGAGCACAACAACCAAATGATCCTTGCGCGGCACAATTTCGGCCATCTGCTCGGATACCCATTTAAAGTTACGCATTACGGTATCCAGATCAGAGGATGTGACCGATACGAGATCGCGATAGACCTGCTTATCGACCATCAAACGCTTATCACCGGCCGGCCAGAGGCGCCACGAATCGGAATCGATAATATCGGCTAGCAATATATTGCCATCGGCATCGATACCGAACTCCACCTTCATGTCGATCAGCGCACAATTCTTTGTCTGCCACGCCCGCTCTAATATCTCGAAGATCAGCAACGTTGTCCGCTTCATAATGTCCAACTCATCTTGACCTAAGCAATGGAGAAAAACAAGAAACAAGAATTGATTTAGGGCCAGTTCTTTTTACTAATCGTTGTTAGATTCACTTACCAATAAGCATTCCGTTTAGCTGGAATTTGGCACAAATGATTTGCTCATCGCTCCACTGGGGATCGTGGTTGGCGTCATCCTTGAAGAATGTCTCCTGCTTGGCCGGCGAGAATCTACGATAATATATTCATCGAAACAAAAAGTTATCACTCAAAATATCGATAGGCGATAAGGTAAATCCAAATAACTCTCAAAGGGGCATTAGCTTTTCAAAGTAAAATATATTAAAATTATTCAAAATCTTCAGATATTTGCACTTGTTATTTTTAAAAACAAAGCTATTATTGTCGTGCCTCACTGCGCGCCTTATCAGCGGTTGCAACCTCGATGCAGTGCATCGTAAATGAATTTGTTTACCGCAGCAGGGGATATGCAAGTGGGTGCAAGGTAAGGAAAGGGGATGGGGTGGGGGTGGGGGTACGGGGTCACTTACTGACGTTGGTTGCGCTGATAAGCCGAATACAGCTATAATAATAAAACACGGTAGATAACCTAACGAATGATGCCACTGACCTGTAGCCCGTGGGCACGCCTGAGTTGCGCTTGAGAAAGGAGCCGGTTGCCAGGCGTCGGGTTACCCACTCAATGGGTATCATTTCGCATTTGCGGGCAATGAAAGCTTTTGCGCCGCACTGTTTCACATATGCCGTGCGAATACCTACACAACGAGAGAGAGAAAGAGATAGAGAGTGAGAGTAATAATTATTATTGATAACTATAAATTAACTTTTACGAATGTTATTCACAAGGAATATACATATATTTTTTCTTGCTTTCATATCATGAGTACCCTTACCCGCCTCGTTGAGCAGCCGAAAGACATGTCCGTTGGTTGTATTCGAGATCTCCGCTTTGCCCTCGAGATCGTGGGCCTTGACGCCATCGCCGGCAGTAATGCGATCCTTGCTGAGAAGCAAACACAGGCCAGGATTCTCAGGCAGATTGAAGACCTGTTTTGTCTTGCCCTCGATGATCACCTTGCCCAGTTTATATCCCTCAACTGTCGAATTGCAAGTTGTAAGTAAAACAGCAGGGTAGAGGGGATAGAAGATAGTTATGGCACTTACTCGATGTCGTTGTGCTTGCCATTCTCTAAAATCTGTTTTGTTCCACAGTTTTTAATTTCAATTTCGATTTCAATTCACTCACGTGTCGCGCGTTACTCTTTGCGCTCGATATTCGTCAATTTACAGTCTGTGTCGCAGTCAAGCTTCAAGCCAACTGTGCGAACAGACGCACTGCCAGCGACTTTATGTTCTTATTGTGCCTGTTGTTCGCATTGCTTATCTCAAACTCACACATTCACACGCGCGCACATGCACACACACGCACACACAGAGAGTGAGAGACGCAACGGGCGTATGCATAGCAACGACGATCGCCTACTGTCGTCTACTGTTGAGCGTAAGCGAGTGAGAGAGAGGCGGCTGCTAGTGAGTGGAAGCAAACTATCGCATGACTTTTTCACGCAGTTTGTTGCGACCAGCTTAAAGCGTTGGTCTTATTTGCACAGTTATAAACAATGCAAGATGTTACGGAGCGGTCAAGTGTCGTTAAGTGTGCGGAGAGTGCTTAAAATTGAACATGGCAAACCAAGGAAACCGATGAGCGTCAATGGTCAGTAAGAGTATTCAAACTTCACCATCATTCTCAAATAAAAACATGTTCGTTTTTTCAGGTTCTTGATTGAAGCGAAATACTATATATGTGATTATAGTGTGAACATCTTTTCAGTGTATTTTCGTATGCATTTATATATATATGATTTATTTTTAAAGACATCAACCCCCTTTTTTAACCCAAATAATATCAGTAACTTGGAAAACAAAAAACTTTGATATTCTTTTTTGAATTCATAAATATTCTCATTTTTCTTGGTGATTGATTGCGTTTCTCTATTGAAATGATCAGAACTGGATTGTTTACTGATTTTGTGTTGTCCCAGAGAGATCGGATTCAGATTAGCGCTTCATCATTTTCATTTATTGTACGCACATGTAAACAAAAATATTTTTGTTTTCAGTAAACATGGCGACAAAGCTACACGTTCTCCGTATGGAGGGGGTAAAGACAATTTTTCAGGGCTTCCTGCCAAGTGCAGGCAGGCGAAAAGACATCAAAATTACTAGGCAGCAGCAAATGTTTTTCTTTGCCAAGTAGAAATGCGGACATACATACATATGTATTTATGATTTCCTTTGGCAAGCATACAAATTTGAAAATTTGTTCATGGAAGTCTTTAATTTTTTACATTCGATTTGTGCGGCAGTTGCTTTAGCATGGACAACAATCAACGCACTTAACGAACACACAGTATGGAACCTCAAGACGATATCATACTGTGCCACTGTCCATTACATTTCGTTGGGTGAGTAAATGTTAAATTGGTGCTTCGTTAAGCAGTTAACAGATGGTAAGTCTGAAAATAGACAGTACCATTTGAGCATTGCAGTAGCATTTAATGTTAATAGCATAGTCTGCTAAGCATCAAAATAGCGTCAATTGTTGTTGCTGTTTTTCTCGCCGTCCGCAAAGCAAGCACGTCGGTAACGGAAATTCTCGTCTAAATTTTTCGCGGTCTACGTTTTAACGGCGCCCGGTCGTCGTCGCCGTCGCTGCCCAACAACGCCAACGTCAAGCGCAGCGGCGTCGCATCAAGCAAAACGTAATCCCTATTATGATTATTAAAGCAAAAAAGCATAAGAAAAAGAACGCAGAGAAAGAAAAAATCCAGCATAATGAGAAGAAAATTTGCTGCATGCTTTTCTGTTTGTTGTACTTTTCAGTTTAACTAAATTTGATGTGCCGTCGTCGTCAAGCTTGGCTCACGCGTATGTAGTAGCTTTTTTTTGTTTCTCCGCCTGTCAATTGTATTATATTAAAACTACTTTGGTTAATTCTATCTATGGGAGTGTATGTGGTGTGTGTATTTGTGTGTGTTTGTCCCGACTGCAAAGCACGGACGCCGACAGAAACTGCCGCCGTTACTGCAACAACAACAATTACAGCTACAATGACAGCCGAAGCTTCGGCAAAACAAGGAGTCAAATTAATGGGAAAGCACACAGCGAAAAGAAATCAACAATAATAACAACAAGAAAAGCAATTTAATTGCACACACTATTTTTTATTCGTTTTTTCTTTATTTTCTTCTCAATTTTGTTGTGCTTGCTATCCTTCGTGTATGTGTGTGTGTGTGTGTAAATGGCTTGTTCCGCTGAGGGTTTTCGAATTTTGCAACCCTTACTTTGTTGTTGGCAAACGACGCCAAATTTTCCGTTTACATTTATGCTGCACATGCATACATTTGTGTGTCCAATACATATTTATATCTACAAACATACACACACATATATAATATATATATTTACACACACAGATATGTATTTGGGTGTGAGTGCAGTGTGTGCGTGTGCAGCATAAACAAAGATGACACAAGACTTTTATGAATTTAAATTCGTTTTATTCGTCTTGACCGGCATCCCCGTAATCTGCGCTGAAAGAAGCAGTGTTGTTGCACGCATTCCTATATCTTGTATTTTACAAAAAAAAAAAATCTAAAAATATTTAAATTGAAAATAGACAAAACGCACAACTAAAACAGAATATAGCAAATGAGAAATTCATTCGACAAGATATTTGTAGAATTTAGACTCGTACATGGGGTATATGCAAGTCGAGCACACATTCGACTATAGCATTTTTTCTAGCTTTCCTTAATATAATTCGAAATAAATTTGACATTTGGAATACGCTTGATGTTACAAAAATAAAAAACAAAAAAATACAGGAAAAGAAAACCTTTTTGATCATAGTTTATCTGCCATTTCTATTGTTGAGGTTTTATTGAGCTAACAATGACAGTTAAAAGAAATCATTTGGACCAGCTCCTCCAGCTAAAGCCAGAGAAGAGCAAATTTCGTCATGTTTTTTAGTTAAATTTAATGTTTGACAAATATCCATATTTGAAATTAAGTTTCTTTCTTCCACACCTTTTTAAGAATGAATTATTGCTTTGAAAATGTAAATGTCAATAAGGTTTTCATATTAACTCATTATTACAAAAATGTGACATTTTGATTTTGGTTTTCATTGGCGTTTTCCAGCCGTTTTCCAGTCGTTTTCCGTTCGCACAATAAATGATCTTCGTACTATAAGTAATCTTTACCAGTGTAGATAGGGATTAATATCGTTTATAGTACCAGATACTGGCAGGAGAAAGCTCTCCCCAATCCCCCTAGTTGATCAACATTTTCTTGTGGAAAATAAGATTTAACTTCGGAAGAAGAAACTTTTGATATATTCTGAAATGCATGAAAGTGGCTTCGATTAATTTTTATGACGAGCAAAAAAAAAAAACAAATCAGTAAAGTTTATAAACAAAAAAAACTCCATTCAATAAAATTGACTTATCAAGAGAATATGAGAATTAAACTGAAACATGAAATCGATATTTGTTTTATTATAGAACCGCGGTAATTATTCGTAATTAACAGCTAATCATAATGATAGCCGTTTGCAACCTTCTCAAATATAGTATTTTACTATCATCGTCAAATACACTCACCAATTAATATGTGCACATTATGTTCAATTATGTCGCCCTCATAAAAAATGATTCCTTCAACTTTTGCTAGTTTGTTTTGGTCGGCAATTTAAATTGATTTTTTTTTTTTTATTCCGGCTGATGGAGCACAGCATATATAAATGTGTGGTATGTGGAATGAGTTGTTGTTGTTGTTGTTGTTACTGTTGCTGTTGCACTCGCCAAATAATCGTGGTAGCAGGGCCAAAGAATGCGCTGCACAGCGCACGCAATCTCTCCTCTGCCTCTGCTCTCTCTCTCTTTTCTTCATATCCCTATCCCTGTCGCTCTTATTCTGGCTGTCGCAGCGCAACTCACACGGCTATTTACAGTGCTGTCCATTTAAATGGCACAACAATCAGAATCACGAACATTGTGGACGGATAAATTGAGTGTTAATTGAGATGGATACATGCAAAAGTCGGATCAGTTACAATAATATAGAAATAATATACGTATGTAATGATGCAAGCATTAATTCTAATTTACAGTTAAGTAGAAGTTTTGAGTATAAATATCATATCGCATCAAGAAATACATTCGAATTTTGACTATCCTACATATATCACTGTAAATTGATATTGATAGGCAACATGTATGTCGTCTAGTATTGGTAAATTGAATGTTAATTTCAGTTGTCTTTCACTTTATTTGCAGCTGTGATCGAGATCAGCATAATATAAACAAGAAAAGACTGCATACCATTCTGCCTTAAGCATCGCCGAGGAATACAAACATACATACGTCAGAGCAGTGGAGAGACAACAGGATACACAGGAGTGAGAGGATCAAGGGGAGGACAGGAACACCGAAAGATATTTGGATAATTGCAGGAGTCACAATGAGCTCGTACCTGGAACTGTTTGGATTGTTCATGGTGCTGATGTTGCCCTTTCTGTACGAGACAAATCATATCTTTCGCTACTATTTCAAGTTTGTCATGTATTATGGGATCGTCTCGTTCAATGCGATCATATTGATACCGGCATTTCTCACACGGCCCTGTGACGTGCGCAATTTACTGTGAGTATCGAATGGACAATATAAATAATGAATATCTGATGGTCAAATTTAGACTAATCAAAGCATAAAACTAATTATAGTATACGTTGGCTTATCTACCCTCTTGCTGTGCTGTGCCCTCCTCAATGTGCCACAACATGCACCACCTGCCTTGCTGTTCGGAATCCCCGTCGTCTGTCGCATGATTGGCTATTTGTTTGTTTGCTTACCGCCATTGAGAAATCGATATGCACTGTTTGTCGGTGCTATTGTTGTTATCGTGGCATTTGTTAGCCAAATGAAATCTGGCTCCTACGTAGAACCAAAAGCTAACTGAATAGCTATAGCTAATATACCTTCGAATATATACGTTTATTGCAATCACGCTTACCACTTCTCAGGGCTACTTCTCTTCGATTGCTTATCTAAATTTGATAGCAAACAAAATCTCAGTAAATTGATTATATGATTCTTCAATTCAAGTAGCCTGTCTTATTGATATAGTTTCATTATTTATCATTTATTTATTGATTGTGTCTTAGCTAATATTTTCCTTTGTTTCCTTTGCTTCCGATAGTTTCTTAAATTGTCAAAATGTACAATCTGTAGAATGCCGAATGTTAACGGCACTCACATTCTTGATTCCAATGAACAGGAATTCGAATTCAAATGTGAGTCTTAAGATACGATAATACTCCAAATACACAAAAATCCCGAATTCTTGCATCATATGAAGATTTACCCATCTCGTAACTTTCCTTAGTGGTATTCCCTACAGGTGTTAATCAATTATGACTGCGTTTATTACCCAACTGACTAATAATATAAATAATGAACTAACTAAGTGTCCGGCTCAATCAATAATAATAAATAATGAAAAGTGGTTGTTGGCTCACTCGGTGTGTCCAGGCTGATATTTAGTTAGACAACTAATCATTCAAATGTAACCATTAATAGTTGATAAGCACATTGCAAACGTGGCTCAAGAACACCTGCACCTATTTTGAAGGGCGACAAAAACGAACACAAACACAAACAAAAACAAAACAAATACAAACGGCCCTGTAATCAAACATTTAAGTGTTCAATTTGTTGACCATATTCGTGTTTGCGCCAATTGAAGGACACATGCAGCACATGCAGACTTGTACACGTGTTGTGGTGTTGTGGTGTTGTTGTTGTTGTTGCGATAGGGGAGGTGGTGCTGTACGTACTGCAAAGGCAAAAAAAAGGAAAAAAAAAGAATCAAATTGTCATTCGACAAAGTGCCACACCAAACTTTAAGTACGATTCAAGCAACGTTTTCCTTGCATCAAGTGTAAAATTCGACAATTGGCAAACATTTTTGGTTTTTTTTTTTCAGTTTGAGTGCACAAATGTGCTCGATATGATCGAACACTCAAGAAACAAATTTACATATCAAAATAATTATAGAAAAACAGTGGGCTTAAGAAAATTCGAAAATACGCATTACTTGATTTATTTTTGCGCAGTGTAGTTAATCATAGGGTTCGCTTGTTGGACGGTCTGTGCGCCAATGCCAACAGGCAATTATCCGAGGTCATCTAGCCGCCTACCAACTACCCAACTACCCAACTGACCTGACTGATGGCTTTTGTTCGATTCCATTCCCCTCCGGTTCCCCGCCCTTTTGCCTATGCTTATTTTGGCTCACTTGTCCAGTTCACTTGTTCAGTTCACAATTTGCTGTCGATGGGGTTGCCTTCACGTGCATATTGGATGACACTTCAATTGCAATTGATTACCAGCTGCAGTTGAAAATTCATTCCATGTGTGTAATCAATCGTATCCCAGACTATCTGTTGTCAGCACCAATTCGGCGATACTTAGAACACTCGTATCTAATGATTCTGTGGCATAATTCTGTACAATTTCTTGTCCGCAATAGGAAAGCTCAGCTGAGAATTCGAATCAAGACTTAGGCTAGGGCTAATCTGGTATCAAGTGTCGTGATGGGTTTTGTTCTTTCAGTTGTTGCACTTGTGCATATGAATATGGCAAGTATTTAGCCCACAATGGTAATTAGATTTGGCTGACAGCTTAGCCTTTTACCTCCCCCCCTCCCCTCCCCCACAAACTCAACCATATACCCTTGCGGTATCTGTTTAAAAAATTATATATCTGTTTCTTAGATTTTTAATTATTTATTTTTTCTTTCATTTTAATTACTGATCGCCACACTTGACTGACACACGAGATCTATTTCTCTCTCTCTCTCTCTATCTCTGCGTCTCTGTCTCTGATTCGTGCAACCCATTGCCAGCTGCACTGTTCGTTGATCTTGTTGACAGTTTCTTAGGATTTGCAAAAAAATAAAAAATAAAATAAAACAATAGCGAAAAATGGTTTTTAGCATTTTTTGTTTTTATTTTTTGTCTTTGACTCAGTCGACGTTTTCTCATGTTGCTGCAACAGTTCTTCATATTCAAATGCTGAACAAATCATACAAAATTCATCAGGTAAATCATTTATACAGACAAGCTTTTAAAGTTCTAGTTAACAGCAGGAACATGTTAAAACGTTGTAATGGGTTGCATTTACCTTGCCACAGATCTTCTCAGATTACTGCTGCTTGTTTTTATTTCTTAGTTCTTTTGTTTACAAGCGTTGCATTTGCATTTTGTGTCATCAGCTTTGATGTTTTTCAAATTCGTTTGCTGTCGTCGCAACTTGTTGGATTCTGCAAATGCACTCATTTTTAAGCTCATCTTTGGCGGTTGCAGGCGACGTGTGAATCGTTTCCGATGATCAAGGACAACGGCGCGCTGCCTGAGCCACCAGTCGTAGTTGGGCTGGATGAAGCGGCTCTTCGCATTGAAGGTGTTGTGGCGCAGAAATTCATTGCGCTGTTCGACCCAATCCCGTCCGTATTCCCATCCAAGCAGCAGGCTCATCTGTGGTCGCTCCACTTTCCGTTCGAATGCGGCGACAAACTGCTGCGGTCGCCGTTGTCCATCCTCCTACTGGGCATCCTATCTGCTGATAAGAATCGTTGCACATTGTGTATACAATCGCATTCAGACCTTCATACTTACCTAACTATACTTGGCGACGATGTTGAATGAAGACATTGTATTCATATTTTGTGTAGCTCTCTTGAATGTTATCGCAAATCGGACTTTCATTTACGAACTTGACTTATCAATAGCAAACATTCATTTTCGAGTACTTTCGCGGAAAGCAATAGTTTCCAGGTGTCTTCTTGAATTTCAAGCAGCAAATATTGTTATTTATTTGTTTTGATTTTCTTCTCATTTTGCAGATGGGCGAGCACCTGGTGCCACCGCGTCACAACGCTGATTGGTCTGCGCTGGGAACTGCGAGGCAAGGAGCATCTAGAGAAGGATCAGGCCTGCATCATCGTGGCGAACCATCAGAGCTCACTGGATGTGCTGGGTAATTACACCATTGAAATAGATGTGCTACCTAAATTCTTTACTATTCGTGTCGGCTAATTGATCAATTTATACATTCTTAGGCATGTTTAACATCTGGCATGTGATGAACAAGTGCACGGTGGTGGCGAAGCGTGAACTCTTCTATGTCTGGCCATTTGGCTTGGCCGCCTGGCTAGCCGGATTGATCTTCATTGATCGGGTGCGTGGCGAGAAGGCGCGGGAAACACTAAACGAGGTGAATCGTCGCATTAAGAAGCAGCGCATTAAGCTTTGGGTATTCCCGGAGGGCACACGCCGCAACACCGGTGAGCTGCATCCGTTCAAGAAGGGCGCCTTTCATATGGCCATCGACCAGCAGATACCCATACTGCCGGTCGTCTTCAGCTCCTATTGTACATTCCTCAACGACAAAAAGAAGATATTGAATGCCGGTCGTATTGTGATTACCACGCTGCCGCCAGTGAGCACCGAAGGACTCACCAAAGACGATATCGATACGCTAATGGAGAACGTTCGCTCGCAAATGAGCGAGACGCTCAAGCTCAGTTCGGCCGAGATGCTGCAGCGCTACAAGCCACACAAGCCCATAACGCCGACGGTTGTTAATGGCGCCGATGTTGTTGCCGCTGCCGTCGCCAATAGCTCCGGCTATGCGCAGCTGCATGTGGGCGCCGCGGCAGCCTCCTATGAGACATACAAGAGCAGCGCCAGCAAGGCAACCATGCTGAAAACGCTCTAGGCGTGATCCTGAGATCAATATAATATAATCGATATCTATAGATCAATAGCTAAAGCGCCATAGCGCCTTTGAACTTTTATGACATATTCGTCTAAGCGGCGCCATCTTGTCAACTGTCGAGACTTTTTTTTGTCCACACATACCATAAAAAAAGAAGTAAAATTAATGAAAAAACAAAGAAAACTGTAACAACAGCACTATGCAACATGGTTTTTGGTATTTGTTATTTTGAAAAATGTAAATTGTATTTCATGTTGGCTAAATTCATCACAATTAATTTTAATCTGAATTTGTCTATTATGTTTACTTAATGGCTAATTCAATCAAACTGTTCAAACAGGTTTCGATCTCTTTTCGTTTACATTGTTTTTATTTTGTATTTGTCTAATAACGAGTAATAAGCTATCAAATTTCTTTGCAATTTAAACGAACTTTGAATACAATCTTAAAAAGTATTTTTGATTTCTACTCATTCGCAGTATTTTGTTGCATAGTGTTATAGTATATATATTTACATATATTTCCCATTATATATACAGCACATACCAGCTATAACTCAAGTTACATATAATCAATGTATTAGCGAAACATTTCTAACGAATTTTTGCACACAACAAATGCAAAAACAAAATACGTATTTTTTTTACATAGACATACCAAAAATCAAAAGAACTAAAGTGAGCAACAACTGTAACCAAAGCTATGTAAACATACTCTAACTAGTGGTTAGGGGGTCCAACACTCTGCGTGGGTCCATAAGCTAAAAAAAAATCCAAAAGAAAAATCAAAAAAAAAAAAAATTAAATTAATTGCAATTTTAAATTTCCCAAAAAAGTGCTCTCCGAACTGCATTCAAAAACGTGTGTATATAGCAACAAAAAAAAAAAGAAGAAGAAATTATAATTCAATTAAAACATATGTATTTCCAGCAAATCGTGCAGTCGGAGAGCTCATCCAAAATATCGGCCTGTCGATCTTAGCTTTTTTATTTGTATTATTTTATTTTTTCTTATTCAGTCGCTGCAATGTTTCATAACATATAACAAAACATATTTAAGAGATTTAAACTATACCTACTTATGTATTGTAATCAAGTTTACTGTACTGTATACCTAACTTATAATACGTTAACTTAATATTGTAAATATCATAGGAAAAGAGCGAGAGGGTGCGAGAGAGAGAGAGAGAGAAAGAGAGAGAGAGATATGTAAAATCAAAAAGAGATGGAGAAAGCAAATATGCAGTCGTTAAGCTTAAAGACAAATCAACAAAAAAAAAGATAACAATTAAATAATATTAATAAACATATTTTTTTGCTAACTCATGTTGTATTATTTTTATGCAATTGATAGCGTGCAAAGGGACTGTAAGGAAGATGAAAAGGGAGAGATATGAGAGATATCCGCGTCAAAGGTGTGTTCTGAGCCAACTGAAATTGATATCTATATGAACCTTTAATCCTGACAATGCTGTTCGTTAGAGGAGGTCCTTGCGGGTCTAACGCATCATGTCCTTGGCAAATCTGGCATTTGGACGGGATATAAATATTTTTCTAAAAATTGAATTGGTTTTTTAGTCATAACTGAATCATATCCTGAAAGATCTAAGAAGACTACATATTTTTGAGCACACATTATAAAGAACAAAACTGGCCAATGGACATCCCAATCGTCCTCGTATATTGGGAGAAAACAAGGATTTGCATTTGGACTCACTTTCCGTTCGTCCTGCATATGACATTTTTACAAGCGTTTTGAATCATAGATGAATTCCTAATCCTTGAATGCAGTTCGGTAGTCAATGTCCTTGCAACTCTATAAAAAGTTGTAATGAACAACGTGAAGCTGATGTGCGTTTAAATCGTGCGGAGTACGCGCTTGCTTGGGCTGAAACTCGCCGGCAATTGGGGTGGGATATGGTTTGACAACCGACGAATTAAATTTGCTTCCTAGCATTAGTTATTATATTTTATAGTTACTATATTTTAACATTTAAGGAAAGGTAGGGGACAAGCCATGGACGTGGGAAAGAAGAAAGAGAAAAAGTAATAGGGGGATGAACTAACTCGAATTATAGGGTCATCCTTTTTATGGTGCTACCATGTTGGTGCCCTCGCCCACCCTACCATGATTCTGCGGGCCGATACAAAAAGCAGAATCCCTTAGGAAGCCCTACGCCTGCTATCCTATCTCCATCAGGAGTTACATGTCATCCACCCATGAAGAGAAATCAATGCATATTTAATTCAAGCCACAAAAGGCATATATAATTCATAATCTTCATTCTTTTTTAAACGTTAGATAAATTCATTAAATTAAGAATTTATAGATACAAAGACAAAAGTCGGAAACGAGAGTTATATCTTATACGCATGTTTGCAGATAGATACAATATTTGAAATATAATTAATGGAAATGCCGGTTGGTAATTAACCAAAAATGTCGGTTGGTAATTAACCAAAGATGCCGGTTTTTAATTAACCAAAGATGCCGGTTGGTAATTAACCAAAGATGCCGGTCGATCAGTGACTTTTTCTCTGCAACTGTTAAGCAGAAGAGACATGCCTCATCAATTCAACTGGGGCATGCCAATATACACAATTTCTTTTCAAATCAAATCAATATGCAAACATCCGCATTTAATTTTAGGCTTATAATAAAAAAACTATTTATAAAACTTAACACAAAAAAAACTTATTTGTTCACTTTCCAAGTGTAAGGCCGGGTTACTATTCTAGGGCCAAGAATTATTATAATTACTGTTGAATATCGATCCTAAGTTACTTATATAAATTTGATAATTGATATAATTAATTATTTCATCTTACTATCATGCAAATTAAAAACAAACAAAAAATATACAACGCGAAACTATGTGTTTGCTGAGCAGTGTAGCTGATATTTTAAGAGCCCAGTGAATAATTGCTCAGGTTTAAAGAGAGACTCAAATCGTTTTTCTTTTACTCACATTATTAACGCTCCTCATAATAAAAGAGAGCAACTTACACCACATCCTGGGTTGGTGTGTGTCGCTGGAATCATGAAAGAGAGCAATTATTCCTGACCACGGCGAAAGCTCGCTCACAGCATATACGATGCACTGCGACAAATTTTTGTGTGTTTAAATTCAGCATGCACTTCTAAATAAAAATTACTTATTAGTATTAGGTATATATAATTACTTTCTAAATACACGGAACCGAATGAATTTCCTTTTTGTTTTTATATTGCATTTAACTAGCTTTCATTTGAGTGTAATTTACTTTAATCAATTTGCTCGAAGTCGCCGATCGCCGCCGACGCCACGCGCATGTGTTTTTCTTATCTATGCATAACGGCAAGATTAAACAGCACATAACGGCAGTTTATGCATGCAGTTTATGTATGCATGAATTGCACGTAAATTAATATTTTACACTATTCAACAAAGAACACAAAAAAATAAAGGAAATTGTTTGGGTCTACTAAAACTTTATATTAACGCCGATAATGTTGGTCCAAACGAAAAAAAATATATCCGCTGCAGTAATGAATCCCGAAAGTTGGGTAGAAATTAAAGATGATAATGTTGGTCCGGAGAAAAATATCCGCTACAGATGGCCATGCTTATCCGTTCCTTCTTATAAGTCCTTTCTCCTCATTAGCTATAAGCACACTGATGCACTCAATGCTCGTTCACTCATCCAACGTCGATCGACCAACTTTGTGGTTAAGTATGAGTGGAAGGAAAAATGCGCTCGCAGTGATAGCTTTTAAGAGAGGCTCTCTTACGCAATGCGGACTTAGCAATTAGCCTATGATAGGCAGCTCCGCCGGGGAAAAGGTGAGGTAACGGCGATCTTGCTGTACCGAGGCTTAAGCAAATTGCTTAATACAGCTAATATTTGCCCATAATGATCCGACCAAACTCGATATTAAGTCCAGGATAATTCCAAATTAATTAAGTTAATTAAGTCCAAATTAACCATGTATGAATTAATCCAGTACAAAGTATTTCAGTAGAAATTAATCCAGTAGAAATTAATCCAGTAGAAATTAATCAATTCCGAATTAATCAATTCCAAATTAATCCATTCCAAATTAATCGATTCCAAATTAATCCATTCCAAATTGATCGATTCCAAATTAATCGATTCCAAATTAATCGCCCATTCTAAAGAAAAACATTTATTTCTCCTTTACAATGGTTAATAATTAAACTATTTTTTTGTCTTTACCCTTGATAAACTCTGGAATAGGCACTGCTGGATAACACGTGTAACTGTTTTATATTTTCCCTTTTTTTCACCTTAATTTGATTTCACTGCACACAACTGGTTTGTTCAAGGGCTTTGAACAGAAAGAAATCTGTCCGGGGTCCAAAGAACTTAACACCTCATGATTTTCAGAAATTCGTTTTGTCCCCGTTTTTCAACAATTTTTTGGTTTCTTTGCTAATCGCTTATTTTTCTTTTAAAAGCTCAAACCTCTCGCTACTAGATGGCGCTAAAGGCGAAACACAAAAAATCATTGCCCCTTTTTAGGCGGAAACAAATATATTAGGGACTTATTACACCTTCTCCAGTAAAAAAGGACTTGTTCAGTTTGATTCACTTCATATGTATATTTATTTCACTTGAAAATGTGTTTTCTACTTCTTGTGTTGGTGGTTGTATTACAAAGATTAATTGATTTTATGTTAATATTCTAACATATATGTTATTGATAACAGCGCTGAGTGCGCTGAGAGGAGGTTGCATTGCAAAGAGAGAGGATGTGGATCGTAGGTTATGTTAAGCCAAAATGACACCATCCGATAAAGCCTGGCTTAACAAAACCAACCTAAACACCAGGCGCACATCAAGTTTGCTTTATTTTTATCAATAACTGCCACCGTTTCCGAAATATGGATACATATCGATTTCCGATAACGATTAATGATACAATTTTATAGACAGCATCTTCGAATTAATACATAATATGCATATGCATATTATTGATCAATTGCCCAATTTTCATCAAGATCGTATAGGTAACACCCATAAAATGCATATACATATATATAAATATATGTGTATATGTATGTATGTAAATGCACTTATTTGCAGCCAGCCAGTTCGGGTCAGTTCGGGCTTGTCAATAAGAATATGCGCTGGCTTAGTTTTGTTACTCTCCAGTCCCTGTGCCTGCTCTAAGAAAAGAGTGCACTTGAAGACCTTCTCACATTTGGGTGCAATACTCTCTAAAGGGAACTTTGCGAATAAAACTAGAATATATTTAACAACTGGGTTCAGGGTACTTCGTCCATTCCTACTTGTTCTGAGTGTTGTATTTACATCTCATCCAAGTCTACAAATATAATTACCAAGTACCCGCAATTAATCAATATCAAATAGTTTGGTCCAATTCTTAAGAGTGAATCTGTTCTATTTAGCCTTAAACACCAAATATGAAATATGCTTTCAGCACTTCAATAATGTTGTGCAAACGAAAATCAAACTTTTGCCCATATCAGCCAAGGATCCTAATTTTCCACTTTGTGCCTTTCGCAGCGCAAAGTGCAATATGCTTTTTAATGTACATACATGCACACATGTATATATTTAGTTGTATTTAGATTAACCCTTTGGCCATAGTGCTTTTTGCAAACTTGCTCGCGTAATTATTTTGCTGTATTTCTGACAAATGTGGCATGCATCACAAATGGCAACTATGTTAATATAAGAAGCTTAGACTTAATCCTTTTCATGTGCAATATTTAGCTTATGCTATTAGTACATCTACAAAAAAAACATAGAAACAACATGAAAAACATTCTCCCCGTTTTTCCCAAATGTGAATAAATGAAAATTAGTGAAAATTAGGCAATAAGCTCATTACGGTTTCCGCATGAGGTAATAATGTAAAAGTTCAGAATAATTCAACCTGGAAAAGTTGCCATTTCAAAAACCCAAAATGGATGTTATTTTATATATCATTCTACGTACATTTTTTAGGCGGCACAACACCAAAAAGTTTTTAGCTCGTTGGCAAAACAAATGAAAATTAAACTAATATTGTGGGTTTTTTGTTATTTGGTAATGGTGTCGTCTACAACCGCAACTACAGGAAAAGAACACTTAACAAAAAAAAATTGATAGAAAGAAGACGGAAAAGAAGAGGAAACTGACAAATCACTCAGAATGAATATTTTTCGATTCGCTGGAGATTTATCGCATGTGTTTGCCATCATAATACTATTACTCAAAATATGGAAGACACGATCCTGCCCCGGCATATCGGGCACATCGCAAATACCATTTGCAATTGCGTATTTGACACGCTATCTGGATCTCTTTACGACGTACGTCAGCCTCTACAATTCGGTGATGAAAGTCCTCTTGCTGGCCACATCGTGAGCCACAGTCTATTTGATGTATGTGAAATTTAAGGCCACCTACGATCACAATCACGACTCGTTACGCATAGAATTCCTGCTGATACCGTGTGCCGTGATGGAGGTGCTCTGGACATTCTCGATCTATTTGGAATCGGTTGAAATATTGCCGCAATTGTTTCTGGTTAGCAAGACGGGCGAGGCTGAATCGATAACAAGCCATTATCTATTCGCTCTCGTATCGTGCTCTATATCTGCACAATTGAGTCTATCGCTATATAGTCGAATCGCATTACGATCTGATTGCGATTTTTGCAGGAGTTGTTCAAACGATTCTCAACTGCGATTTCTTCAATTTGTATATTACCAAAGTGCTTAAGAGCAAAAAGCAACAGTTGCCAGCATTAACAGTGAGCCAGCAACAACAGGAAGCAGACGAGAGGCAAAAAACGAGAGACGAGCAATAAGTGAAGATGCGAACCTCTTATCAAATCGTTAATTGTAGTTCTTAATCATTTAACAACCACAACAACAACAGCAGCAAGAAAAAAGATACTGTCTATCGAGGGAGAGAGAGGAGAAAAACATTCTTTGTTACAGTAGTTTAAAGAACGTACAAATTTTAATTGTGGTACCGTTTAATATTATGCATATAATACCAACTTATGATGTTTTTTTTTGATGTTTTTGTTTTGTAGGTGTGGTAACATTGAAAAGATGCGCGATTTGTGTTGAGCACATTGTAATATACAACGGGAAGCTGATGTTCGTTTAAATCAGGCGGAGTACGCGCTTGCTTTTGGGCTGAAGCTCGCCGGCAATTGGGGTGGGTGTTTGTTGGTCGACCGCCGAATTAAAAATGCTCCCAAGCATTAGTTAATATATTTTATAATTCGCGTACTTTGTTTTAACATAAAAGGAAGGTAGACGAAACGAGATGGACTTGAGGAAGGAGAAAGAGGAAAAGCAATAGAGGGATCAAGTACCTCGAAATATAGGGGCATCCTGTGGTGCTACCATATTGGCGCACTCGCCCACCCTACCTATGATTCTGCAGGCCTATAAAAAAAGCAGAATCCCTTAGGAGCCTACCCCTGCTATCCTATCTCCATCAGGAGTACCTGGCATCCACACCTTAAACGAAATTAGTGCAATTCTACTTCAAGCCATAAAAGGCATATATTATTCATAAGTTTCATGGTGTTTTATCAACGGACGATAAATTCCTTAAGTTAAGTACTTATATATATAACGACCAAAAACGGAAGCAAGGGGTATATTGTAAACGAATGTTTGCAGATAGGTTAATAGATATAAATTGATAACAAGTCCGGTTGGTACATAACCAAAAATGCCGGTGTATAATTGACCAACAATGCCGGTCGATCAGTGACTTTTTCTCTGCAACTGTTAAGCAGAAGAGACATGCCTCATCAATTCAACTCGGGCATGCCAATATATACAACGTCCTAAATCAAATCGATCTGCAGACACCCGTATACAAGGTTAACTAATAATAAAAATATATAATACATAAGGTATATAATAAAAATAGATATAATTGATAACTGCTTTATGCAAAAAAAATAAACTAAACAAACAAAAATAACCACGCGCACCTATTTGTTTGTTGCGCAGTGTGGCAGATATTCTTCTAGTTCAACGAATAATTGTTCATGTCCACAGAGAAATTTAAACATTGGTTCTCTACTCACATTAGGTTTTTCTTTTGTTTTTTTAAATGCTCCTTACAATAACGGAGAGCAACTAACATACACTGTCCCACGCTGGAAGTACTTCCTGGTGTTGGTGTCGCTGTAATCATGTAATAGAACAATTATTCCAGACCTCGGTGAACAATCGCGCACAACATATTCTCTGCACTGCGACAAATTTTCTTTTGGTGTTTAATTTACGCATGCATTTTCTAAATGAAAGTTACTTATTAGTATTAAGTATATATATAATTATTTCCTAAACAAAAGGTACCGAGCCAATTTCCTTTCCTTTCACTTTGTATTCATTTAATTTAATTCTGGTGTATTTTACTTTAAGCGATCGCACATTTGTTTTCCGTATCTACGCATAACGGCGAACTCAAACACCACATAACGGCAGTTCATTTCACACTATCCGACAAAGAACACACAAAAAAAAGGAAATTGTTTTGGGACCACTATAACTTTATATCGATTCCAATAAGGTTAATCCTCCAAGGATTTTCCGCAGCAGTTAGTAATCTCGACAGTTGGGTGGAAGCCAAAGATGATGTTTGATTAGTGTAAAATGTCCACTACAGCTGTCCGTGCCCGACCCTTCCTATGCGTCCAGCCTCCTCATTCGGTGTAATCACACTGATGCGCTCAATTCACATTTGCCCATCCATCGTCGCTCGACCACCTTCGTGGTGAAATTTGCGTGGAAGCCAAAAAAAATATGCGCTCTCCGTGTTTGTTTTTAAGAGCGGCTCTCTTGCGCAATTAGCAATTAGGGTTATGCCACGGCGATCTTGCTGAGGCTTAAGCACGTTGCTTAATACAGCTTAAATTTGCCCATGCAAAGCCAAGATCCAATTAATTAAGTCAATTTAGTCCAACCCAACCAAATACAAATTAATTCAGTATGGATTATTTGCAAATTAGTTGTAAGATAGCTATAACTTGGCCATAAATTAGCTATAAATTAGCTATAAATTAGCTATACATTAGCTGCCCATTCTTTAATAAATTCTTTATTGACTTTGGCACTATTTGAATATATTAATTTCGGTTGGACCGCGCACAACTTGCTCGTTCGAGGGCTTGAAACGAAAAAGAATCGGTCTGAGGTCCAAAGAACTTAAGCACTCTCGTTTTTCCAAAAATTTGCTTTACCCCCGATTTCAACAATTTTTGTCTTGGTTTCTTGCTAATCGTGTATTTTCCTTTTGAAAGCTCGAGCCTCTCGCTCCTAGATGGCGCTAAAGGTGAAACACCACAAATCATTGCCCCTTTTTAGGCGGAAACAAAAAAGAATTTTTAGGAACTCGACAAGCGACTTATTACACTTGTTCTGAGTGTTGTATTTACATCTCATCCAAGTCTACAAATATAATTACCAAGTACCCGCAATTAATCAATATCAAATAGTTTGGTCCAATTCTTAAGAGTGAATCTGTTCTATTTAGCCTTAAACACCAAATATGAAATATGCTTTCAGCACTTCAATAATGTTGTGCAAACGAAAATCAAACTTTTGCCCATATCAGCCAAGGATCCTAATTTTCCACTTTGTGCCTTTCGCAGCGCAAAGTGCAATATGCTTTTTAATGTACATACATGCACACATGTATATATTTAGTTGTATTTAGATTAACCCTTTGGCCATAGTGCTTTTTGCAAACTTGCTCGCGTAATTATTTTGCTGTATTTCTGACAAATGTGGCATACATCACAAATGGCAACTATGTTAATATAAGAAGCTTAGACTTAATCCTTTTCATGTGCAATATTTAGCTTATGCTATTAGTACATCTACAAAAAAAACATAGAAACAACATGAAAAACATTCTCCCCGTTTTTCCCAAATGTGAATAAATGAAAATTAGTGAAAATTAGGCAATAAGCTCATTACGGTTTCCGCATGAGGTAATAATGTAAAAGTTCAGAATAATTCAACCTGGAAAAGTTGCCAACATTAATTCTATAAGCCATTTCAAAAACCCAAAATGGATGTTATTTTATATATCATTCTACGTACATTTTTTAGGCGGCACAACACCAAAAAGATTTTAGCTCGTTGGCAAAACAAATGAAAATTAAACTAATATTGTGGGTTTTTTGTTATTTGGTAAAGGTGTCGTCTACAACCGCAACTACAGGAAAAGAACACTTAACAAAAAAAAATTGATAGAAAGAAGACGGAAAAGAAGAAGAAACTGACAAATCAATCAGAATGAATATTTTTCGATTCGCTGGAGATTTATCGCATGTGTTTGCCATCATAATACTATTACTCAAAATATGGAAGACACGATCCTGCCCCGGCATATCGGGCACATCGCAAATACCATTTGCAATTGCGTATTTGACACGCTATCTGGATCTCTTTACGACGTACGTCAGCCTCTACAATTCGGTGATGAAAGTCCTCTTTCTGGCCACATCGTGAGCCACAGTCTATTTGATGTATGTGAAATTTAAGGCCACCTACGATCACAATCACGACTCGTTACGCATAGAATTCCTGCTGATACCGTGTGCCGTGATGGAGGTGCTCTGGACATTCTTGATCTATTTGGAATCGGTTGAAATATTGCCGCAATTGTTTCTGGTTAGCAAGACGGGCGAGGCTGAATCGATAACAAGCCATTATCTATTCGCTCTCGTATCGTGCTCTATATCTGGACAATTGGGTCTATCGCTATATGGTCGAATCGCATTACGATCTGATTGCGATTTTTGCAGGAGTTGTTCAAACGATTCTCAACTGCGATTTCTTCAATTTGTATATTACCAAAGTGCTTAAGGGCAAAAAGCAACAGTTGCCAGCATTAACAGTGAGCCAGCAACAACAGGAAGCAGACGAGAGGCAAAAAACGAGAGACGAGCAATAAGTGAAGATGCGGACCTCTTATCAAATCGTTAATTGTAGTTCTTAATCATTTAACAACCACAACAACAACAGCAGCAGGAAAAAAGATACTGTCTATCGAGGGAGAGAGAGGAGAAAAACATTCTTTGTTACAGTAGTTTAAAGAACGTACAAATTTTAATTGTGGTACCGTTTAATATTATGCATATAATACCAACTTATGATGTTTTTTTTTGATGTTTTTGTTTTGTAGGTGTGGTAACATTGAAAAGATGCGCGATTTGTGTTGAGCACATTGTAATATACAACGGGAAGCTGATGTTCGTTTAAATCAGGCGGAGTACGCGCTTGCTTTTGGGCTGAAGCTCGCCGGCAATTGGGGTGGGTGTTTGTTGGTCGACCGCCGAATTAAAAATGCTCCCAAGCATTAGTTAATATATTTTATAATTCGCGTACTTTGTTTTAACATAAAAGGAAGGTAGACGAAAAGAGATGGACTTGAGGAAGGAGAAAGAGGAAAAGCAATAGAGGGATCAAGTACCTCGAAATATAGGGGCATCCTGTGGTGCTACCATATTGGCGCACTCGCCCACCCTACCATGATTCTGCGGGCCGATACAAAAAGCAGAATCCCTTAGGAAGCCCTACGCCTGCTATCCTATCTCCATCAGGAGTTACATGTCATCCACCCATGAAGAGAAATCAATGCATATTTAATTCAAGCCACAAAAGGCATATATAATTCATAATCTTCATTCTTTTTTAAACGTTAGATAAATTCATTAAATTAAGAATTTATAGATACAAAGACAAAAGTCGGAAACGAGAGTTATATCTTATACGCATGTTTGCAGATAGATACAATATTTGAAATATAATTAATGGAAATGCCGGTTGGTAATTAACCAAAAATGTCGGTTGGTAATTAACCAAAGATGCCGGTTTTTAATTAACCAAAGATGCCGGTTGGTAATTAACCAAAGATGCCGGTCGATCAGTGACTTTTTCTCTGCAACTGTTAAGCAGAAGAGACATGCCTCATCAATTCAACTGGGGCATGCCAATATACACAATTTCTTTTCAAATCAAATCAATATGCAAACATCCGCATTTAATTTTAGGCTTATAATAAAAAAACTATTAATAAAACTTAACACCAAAAAAAACTTATTTGTTCACTTTCCAAGTGTAAGGCCGGGTTACTATACTAGGGCCAAGAATTAATATAATTACTGTTGAATATCGATCCTAAGTTACTTATATAAATTTGATAATTGATATAATTAATTATTTCATCTTACTATCATGCAAATTAAAAACAAACAAAAAATATACAACGCGAAACTATGTGTTTGCTGAGCAGTGTAGCTGATATTTTAAGAGCCCAGTGAATAATTGCTCAGGTTTAAAGAGAGACTCAAATCGTTTTTCTTTTACTCACATTATTAACGCTCCTCATAATAAAAGAGAGCAACTTACATTGTTGGTGTGTGTCCTGGAATCATGAAAGAGAGCAATTATTCCTGACCACGGCGAAAGCTCGCTCACAGCATATACGATGCACTGCGACAAATTTTTGTGTGTTTAAATTCAGCATGCACTTCTAAATAAAAATTACTTATTAGTATTAGGTATATATAATTACTTTCTAAATACACGGAACCGAATGAATTTCCTTTTTGTTTTTATATTGCATTTAACTAGCTTTCATTTGAGTGTAATTTACTTTAATCAATTTGCTCGAAGTCGCCGATCGCACACGCGCATGTGTTTTTCTTATCTATGCATAACGGCAAGATTAAACAGCACATAACGGCAGTTTATGCATGCAGTTTTTGTATGCATGAATTGCACGTAAATTAATATTTTACACTATTCAACAAAGAACACAAAAAAATAAAGGAAATTGTTTGGGTCTACTAAAACTTTATATTAACGCCGATAATGTTGGTCCAAACGAAAAAAAATATATCCGCTGCAGTAATGAATCCCGAAAGTTGGGTAGAAATTAAAGATGATAATGTTGGTCCGGAGAAAAATATCCGCTACAGATGGCCATGCTTATCCGTTCCTTCTTATAAGTCCTTTCTCCTCATTAGCTATAAGCACACTGATGCACTCAATGCTCGTTCACTCATCCAACGTCGATCGACCAACTTTGTGGTTAAGTATGAGTGGAAGGAAAAATGCGCTCGCAGTGATAGCTTTTAAGAGAGGCTCTCTTACGCAATGCGGACTTAGCAATTAGCCTATGATAGGCAGCTCCGCCGGGGAAAAGGGTGAGGTAACGGCGATCTTGCTGTACCGAGGCTTAAGCAAATTGCTTAATACAGCTAATATTTGCCCATAATGATCCGACCAAACTCGATATTAAGTCCAGGATAATTCCAAATTAATTAAGTTAATTAAGTCCAAATTAACCATGTATGAATTAATCCAGTACAAAGTATTTCAGTAGAAATTAATCCAGTAGAAATTAATCCAGTAGAAATTAATCAATTCCGAATTAATCAATTCCAAATTAATCCATTCCAAATTAATCGATTCCAAATTAATCCATTCCAAATTGATCGATTCCAAATTAATCGATTCCAAATTAATCGCCCATTCTAAAGAAAAACATTTATTTCTCCTTTACAATGGTTAATAATTAAACTATTTTTTTGTCTTTACCCTTGATAAACTCTGGAATAGGCACTGCTGGATAACACGTGTAACTGTTTTATATTTTCCCTTTTTTTTCACCTTAATTTGATTTCACTGCACACAACTGGTTTGTTCAAGGGCTTTGAACAGAAAGAAATCTGTCCGGGGTCCAAAGGACTTAAGACCTCATGATTTTCAGAAATACATTTTGTCCCCGTTTTTCAAAAATTTTTTTGGTTTCTTTGCTAATTACTTATTTTTCTTTTAAAAGCTCAAACCTCTCGCTACTAGATGGCGCTAAAGGCGAAACACAAAAAAATCATTGCCCTTTTTAGGCGGAAACAAATATATTAGGGACTTATTACACCTTCTCCAGTAAAAAAGGACTTGTTCAGTTTGATTCACTTCATATGTATATTTATTTCACTTGAAAATGTGTTTTCTACTTCTTGTGTTGGTGGTTGTATTACAAAGATTAATTGATTTTATGTTAATATTCTAACATATATGTTATTGATAACAGCGCTGAGTGCGCTGAGAGGAGGTTGCATTGCAAAGAGAGAGGATGTGGATCGTACGTTATGTTAAGCCAAAATGACACCATCCGATAAAGCCTGGCTTAACAAAACCAACCTAAACACCAGGCGCACATCAAGTTTGCTTTATTTTTATCAATAACTGCCACCGTTTCCGAAATATGGATACATATCGATTTCCGATAACGATTAATGATACAATTTTATAGACAGCATCTTCGAATTAATACATAATATGCATATGCATATTATTGATCAATTGCCCAATTTTCATCAAGATCGTATAGGTAACACCCATAAAATGCATATACATATATATAAATATATGTGTATATGTATGTATGTAAATGCACTTATTTGCAGCCAGCCAGTTCGGGTCAGTTCGGGTCAGTTCGGGCTTGTCAATAAGAATATGCGCTGGCTTAGTTTTGTTACTCTCCAGTCCCTGTGCCTGCTCTAAGAAAAGAGTGCACTTGAAGACCTTCACACATTTGGGTGCAATACTCTCTAAAGGGAACTTTGCGAATAAAACTAGAATATATTTAACAACTGGGTTCAGGGTACTTCGTCCATTCCTACTTGTTCTGAGTGTTGTATTTACATCTCATCCAAGTCTACAAATATAATTACCAAGTACCCGCAATTAATCAATATCAAATAGTTTGGTCCAATTCTTAAGAGTGAATCTGTTCTATTTAGCCTTAAACACCAAATATGAAATATGCTTTCAGCACTTCAATAATGTTGTGCAAACGAAAATCAAACTTTTGCCCATATCAGCCAAGGATCCTAATTTTCCACTTTGTGCCTTTCGCAGCGCAAAGTGCAATATGCTTTTTAATGTACATACATGCACACATGTATATATTTAGTTGTATTTAGATTAACCCTTTGGCCATAGTGCTTTTTGCAAACTTGCTCGCGTAATTATTTTGCTGTATTTCTGACAAATGTGGCATGCATCACAAATGGCAACTATGTTAATATAAGAAGCTTAGACTTAATCCTTTTCATGTGCAATATTTAGCTTATGCTATTAGTACATCTACAAAAAAAACATAGAAACAACATGAAAAACATTCTCCCCGTTTTTCCCAAATGTGAATAAATGAAAATTAGTGAAAATTAGGCAATAAGCTCATTACGGTTTCCGCATGAGGTAATAATGTAAAAGTTCAGAATAATTCAACCTGGAAAAGTTGCCATTTCAAAAACCCAAAATGGATGTTATTTTATATATCATTCTACGTACATTTTTTAGGCGGCACAACACCAAAAAGTTTTTAGCTCGTTGGCAAAACAAATGAAAATTAAACTAATATTGTGGGTTTTTTGTTATTTGGTAATGGTGTCGTCTACAACCGCAACTACAGGAAAAGAACACTTAACAAAAAAAAATTGATAGAAAGAAGACGGAAAAGAAGAGGAAACTGACAAATCACTCAGAATGAATATTTTTCGATTCGCTGGAGATTTATCGCATGTGTTTGCCATCATAATACTATTACTCAAAATATGGAAGACACGATCCTGCCCCGGCATATCGGGCACATCGCAAATACCATTTGCAATTGCGTATTTGACACGCTATCTGGATCTCTTTACGACGTACGTCAGCCTCTACAATTCGGTGATGAAAGTCCTCTTGCTGGCCACATCGTGAGCCACAGTCTATTTGATGTATGTGAAATTTAAGGCCACCTACGATCACAATCACGACTCGTTACGCATAGAATTCCTGCTGATACCGTGTGCCGTGATGGAGGTGCTCTGGACATTCTCGATCTATTTGGAATCGGTTGAAATATTGCCGCAATTGTTTCTGGTTAGCAAGACGGGCGAGGCTGAATCGATAACAAGCCATTATCTATTCGCTCTCGTATCGTGCTCTATATCTGCACAATTGAGTCTATCGCTATATAGTCGAATCGCATTACGATCTGATTGCGATTTTTGCAGGAGTTGTTCAAACGATTCTCAACTGCGATTTCTTCAATTTGTATATTACCAAAGTGCTTAAGAGCAAAAAGCAACAGTTGCCAGCATTAACAGTGAGCCAGCAACAACAGGAAGCAGACGAGAGGCAAAAAACGAGAGACGAGCAATAAGTGAAGATGCGAACCTCTTATCAAATCGTTAATTGTAGTTCTTAATCATTTAACAACCACAACAACAACAGCAGCAAGAAAAAAGATACTGTCTATCGAGGGAGAGAGAGGAGAAAAACATTCTTTGTTACAGTAGTTTAAAGAACGTACAAATTTTAATTGTGGTACCGTTTAATATTATGCATATAATACCAACTTATGATGTTTTTTTTTGATGTTTTTGTTTTGTAGGTGTGGTAACATTGAAAAGATGCGCGATTTGTGTTGAGCACATTGTAATATACAACGGGAAGCTGATGTTCGTTTAAATCAGGCGGAGTACGCGCTTGCTTTTGGGCTGAAGCTCGCCGGCAATTGGGGTGGGTGTTTGTTGGTCGACCGCCGAATTAAAAATGCTCCCAAGCATTAGTTAATATATTTTATAATTCGCGTACTTTGTTTTAACATAAAAGGAAGGTAGACGAAACGAGATGGACTTGAGGAAGGAGAAAGAGGAAAAGCAATAGAGGGATCAAGTACCTCGAAATATAGGGGCATCCTGTGGTGCTACCATATTGGCGCACTCGCCCACCCTACCTATGATTCTGCAGGCCTATAAAAAAAGCAGAATCCCTTAGGAGCCTACGCCTGCTATCCTATCTCCATCAGGAGTACCTGGCATCCACACCTTAAACGAAATTAGTGCAATTCTACTTCAAGCCATAAAAGGCATATATTATTCATAAGTTTCATGGTGTTTTATCAACGGACGATAAATTCCTTAAGTTAAGTACTTATATATATAACGACCAAAAACGGAAGCAAGGGGTATATTGTAAACGAATGTTTGCAGATAGGTTAATAGATATAAATTGATAACAAGTCCGGTTGGTACATAACCAAAAATGCCGGTGTATAATTGACCAACAATGCCGGTCGATCAGTGACTTTTTCTCTGCAACTGTTAAGCAGAAGAGACATGCCTCATCAATTCAACTCGGGCATGCCAATATATACAACGTCCTAAATCAAATCGATCTGCAGACACCCGTATACAAGGTTAACTAATAATAAAAATATATAATACATAAGGTATATAATAAAAATAGATATAATTGATAACTGCTTTATGCAAAAAAAATAAACTAAACAAACAAAAATAACCACGCGCACCTATTTGTTTGTTGCGCAGTGTGGCAGATATTCTTCTAGTTCAACGAATAATTGTTCATGTCCACAGAGAAATTTAAACATTGGTTCTCTACTCACATTAGGTTTTTCTTTTGTTTTTTTAAATGCTCCTTACAATAACGGAGAGCAACTAACATACACTGTCCCACGCTGGAAGTACTTCCTGGTGTTGGTGTCGCTGTAATCATGTAATAGAACAATTATTCCAGACCTCGGTGAACAATCGCGCACAACATATTCTCTGCACTGCGACAAATTTTCTTTTGGTGTTTAATTTACGCATGCATTTTCTAAATGAAAGTTACTTATTAGTATTAAGTATATATATAATTATTTCCTAAACAAAAGGTACCGAGCCAATTTCCTTTCCTTTCACTTTGTATTCATTTAATTTAATTCTGGTGTATTTTACTTTAAGCGATCGCACATTTGTTTTCCGTATCTACGCATAACGGCGAACTCAAACACCACATAACGGCAGTTCATTTCACACTATCCGACAAAGAACACACAAAAAAAAGGAAATTGTTTTGGGACCACTATAACTTTATATCGATTCCAATAAGGTTAATCCTCCAAGGATTTTCCGCAGCAGTTAGTAATCTCGACAGTTGGGTGGAAGCCAAAGATGATGTTTGATTAGTGTAAAATGTCCACTACAGCTGTCCGTGCCCGACCCTTCCTATGCGTCCAGCCTCCTCATTCGGTGTAATCACACTGATGCGCTCAATTCACATTTGCCCATCCATCGTCGCTCGACCACCTTCGTGGTGAAATTTGCGTGGAAGCCAAAAAAAATATGCGCTCTCCGTGTTTGTTTTTAAGAGCGGCTCTCTTGCGCAATTAGCAATTAGGGTTATGCCACGGCGATCTTGCTGAGGCTTAAGCACGTTGCTTAATACAGCTTAAATTTGCCCATGCAAAGCCAAGATCCAATTAATTAAGTCAATTTAGTCCAACCCAACCAAATACAAATTAATTCAGTATGGATTATTTGCAAATTAGTTGTAAGATAGCTATAACTTGGCCATAAATTAGCTATAAATTAGCTATAAATTAGCTATACATTAGCTGCCCATTCTTTAATAAATTCTTTATTGACTTTGGCACTATTTGAATATATTAATTTCGGTTGGACCGCGCACAACTTGCTCGTTCGAGGGCTTGAAACGAAAAAGAATCGGTCTGAGGTCCAAAGAACTTAAGCACTCTCGTTTTTCCAAAAATTTGCTTTACCCCCGATTTCAACAATTTTTGTCTTGGTTTCTTGCTAATCGTGTATTTTCCTTTTGAAAGATCGAGCCTCTCGCTCCTAGATGGCGCTAAAGGTGAAACACCACAAATCATTGCCCCTTTTTAGGCGGAAACAAAAAAGAATTTTTAGGAACTCGACAAGCGACTTATTACACTTGTTCTGAGTGTTGTATTTACATCTCATCCAAGTCTACAAATATAATTACCAAGTACCCGCAATTAATCAATATCAAATAGTTTGGTCCAATTCTAAAGAGTGAATCTGTTCTATTTAGCCTTAAACACCAAATATGAAATATGCTTTCAGCACATAAATAATGTTGTGCAAACGAAAATCAAACTTTTGCCCATATCAGCCAAGGATACTAATTTTCCACTTTGGTGCCTTTCGCAGCGCAAAGTGCAATATGCTTTTTAATGTACATACATGCACACATGTATATATTTAGTTGTATTTAGATTAACCCTTTGGCCATAGTGCTTTTTGCAAACTTGCTCGCGTAATTATTTTGCTGTATTTCTGACAAATGTGGCATGCATCACAAATGGCAACTATGTTAATATAAGAAGCTTAGACTTAATCCTTTTCATGTGCAATATTTAGCTTATGCTATTAGTACATCTACAAAAAAAACATAGAAACAACATGAAAAACATTCTCCCCGTTTTTCCCAAATGTGAATAAATGAAAATTAGTGAAAATTAGGCAATAAGCTCATTACGGTTTCCGCATGAGGTAATAATGTAAAAGTTCAGAATAATTCAACCTGGAAAAGTTGCCAACATTAATTCTATAAGCCATTTCAAAAACCCAAAATGGATGTTATTTTATATATCATTCTACGTACATTTTTTAGGCGGCACAACACCAAAAAGTTTTTAGCTCGTTGGCAAAACAAATGAAAATTAAACTAATACCGTGGGTTTTTTGTTATTTGGTAATGGTGTCTACAACCGCAACTACAGGAAAAGAACACTTAACAAAAAAAAATTGATAGAAAGAAGACGGAAAAGAAGAAGAAACTGACAAATCACTCAGAATGAATATTTTTCGATTCGCTGGAGATTTATCGCATGTGTTTGCCATCATAATACTATTACTCAAAATATGAAAGACACGATCCTGCCCCGGCATATCGGGCACATCGCAAATACCATTTGCAATTGCGTATTTGACACGCTATCTGGATCTCTTTACGACGTACGTCAGCCTCTACAATTCGGTGATGAAAGTCCTCTTTCTGGCCACATCGTGAGCCACAGTCTATTTGATGTATGTGAAATTTAAGGCCACCTACGATCACAATCACGACTCGTTACGCATAGAATTCCTGCTGATACCGTGTGCCGTGATGGAGGTGCTCTGGACATTCTTGATCTATTTGGAATCGGTTGAAATATTGCCGCAATTGTTTCTGGTTAGCAAGACGGGCGAGGCTGAATCGATAACAAGCCATTATCTATTCGCTCTCGTATCGTGCTCTATATTTGCTCTATTGGGTCTATCGCTATATGGTCGAATCGCATTACGATCTGATTGCGATTTTTGCAGGAGTTGTTCAAACGATTCTCAACTGCGATTTCTTCAATTTGTATATTACCAAAGTGCTTAAGGGCAAAAAGCAACAGTTGCCAGCATTAACAGTGAGCCAGCAACAACAGGAAGCAGACGAGAGGCAAAAAACGAGAGACGAGCAATAAGTGAAGATGCGAACCTCTTATCAAATCGTTAATTGTAGTTCTTAATCATTTAACAACCACAACAACAACAGCAGCAAGAAAAAAGATACTGCCTATCGAGGGAGAGAGAGGAGAAAAACATTCTTTGTTACAGTAGTTTAAAGAACGTACAAATTTTAATTGTGGTACCGTTTAATATTATGATGTTTTTTTTTTGATGTTTTTGTTTTGTAGGTGTGGTAACATTAAAAAGATGCGCGATTTGTGTTAAGCACATTTACTCAAAAATCCAATCTGAGCCCACTTTTGACATAATTGTTCTCTTCAGTGCTTGCTAAAAGAAATGACTGCACTTGAAGACCTGCTCACATTTGGGTGCAAATCTTTTTAAAAGAAAATTTCCAATAAAATTATAATATATTTAACAGATGGGTTCAGGGTATATCGAAGTCGAGCTCACTCGACTACAGCTTTCTTACTTGTTTAATATGTACAGTATTTCTTTTATATTATAAGTACAATTTGTTTAACATAGAGCTTATATTAAAAAAAAATTCGTATATATATATATATCGATCAACTGACCCGTTTGCTTCTGTGACGTCGCAGCAGCGCCTCCAGGGACCACGAGGCAGCTGCCACAAATGACAATGCGTCGAGGCAGTGCAGTGTCACCGAATAGTTGTAGCGGTCCCGCACAAGACCTGAAATTATAAATGAATTAATTATAAGTAAGTGATGGAGTTACATTGTTGTGTTCGATACTCACCCACAAAGGGACCGCAGATAAGCGTGAATAGACCTGAGATGAGGAGCTGCAGTCCGGAGGCGCCTGGCAAGCGATTCAATGGCACATAGCCAGGTATAATAAGTGGCCAGAATATTGTGCGCACTCCCTTGCACAAACCGATCCACACAAAGCAGGAGAGGATGACCGCGAAGGATCTGGTGCCGGCAACAATGGTACGTCCAAGGGCGATGCCAACGACGCCGATTAGAAAAAATACACGATTATCCCAAGGCATCTTCTCGGTAATGAACGGCACCAGAAATCTCATTGTGATATCCATGCCGGCCATCAGGGACATAGCCACGGTGATCTGTGACGTGTCAAATCCAAAGTCAGTTAGTATGAACGGTGTTAGGATTGAAAAGTTGAGCTCGCCAAAATTGATGACCGTCAGGCCGGCGACTAGATTCACGAACGTAATATCCCTCAGCAGATCCAGATCGAAAAACGTAACGAGCTTCTGTCTAAAGGACATCTTCTCCAGACTTGGCGCTGCCTGCGTGTCGTCATTATTGTTCTGCTCGGGCATCGCTGCGTGGTGCGATGCGTAGAGAGCTCGCTGCTCGGCACATGTGCAGCCGAGCATCGACTCCAGATTGGACTCCTCGCGTTCTCGCCGAAAATTGTTGGGCCGCAAGAACTCTCGCTGCGCATCCTGCTGCTGATCCTCCTCGTTGATCGGGCAATGCAATCGCTGTGTGTGCTCCAAGTCTTTGCAGCTGGATACCGTGCGAAATCGCTTGCGTCCGGTTGAGCGGTTGAGCGATAGATTGGATCCATACCATCCATCATTGGCGCGCGACAACATGGGCGTGCCCGGCTCAATGATCTCGTACCCGGGCCTCAGTGCATCATCGTCCTGGCACAGATACTGACTGGAGAAGATGCCGCCCGGCTCTCGCTTTCGCTGCTGCGCACAATGCGCGCATAATATCTCCGCCTGTGGCTCCAGCTGCTGCTGTTGCTCCAGCTGCTGCTGTTGCTCCACCTGCGTGAGAGTTGGCGCCACTCCCGGTGCCAAATGATAACGCACTGGCTGATAGATTAGCGCACTGACAAACGAGTGCAGCGCAATGGCCGCAAAGAGCAACACGGTTCCCTGCACAGCGTAGACGCTCAGCAGAAATGTGACCAGATATGGCAGACAGATCGGTCCCAATCCCGTTATTGTCCATGAGAAGCCAGCGGCGCGTCGACGCTTCTGCTGAAAATACGTATTGATGGCCAACGAGGAGGCACTCACACTAATCCCCATGCCAAAGCCTAAAAGCGACCACTTCGATAGTAAAATATAATATGATATATCTGAAAGATGACTGTGATGACTTACCATATAGTATAGCGTATGCAAATATGTAGCCAGCGAAGGTCTCACAGAAGGCTGTGAGGGCTATGCCGGTGAAGCAGAGCAGGGCGCCAGCCATGGCCACCTGGCGAAAAGTGAAGCGCCGGAACATTGGGCCGTTGAGGAGGCCCGTACAGGCTGATACCGCTGGGTTTGTATTGATTATGGCCGTCACCTGAGAGCTGGACATGCCCAGATTGATGAGCCGTTCGCGGAACATGAAGCCAAACTGTTGCAGGCATGGATACAGTGAAAGCTATTAAATAGAAAAGGCAATGGTTGGATTGATTGCATCATTCGCACTTGTGGTAATTGTCCTTGAATTTTACCTACATTGGATAAGCCAGCGGCCACGCACACCAGCCATGCCCAGCCGCCATCGGGTGCCACAAAACTCTCGCCGAGATCACTCTTGTCCTTTCGATTATAGTAGCCCCTAACACGCCTCGGCAGCGGCTGTGTGGTATCCCCATACACCTTTTTCTCCTGCGGTGTCATATTGTTAATCCCTGCGATGGCTCTAAAGTTAACAAACAAGAACAAAATAATGTTGTTAGACATTTCAATGCTTCACGCACAATCTGTTGAAGAATTCTTTAAAATCGGTATAAATCATAGCTGATATTAATATTGAGATTCATAAATTATGTAAACATTCTAACAACAAGCAGTTTGGTATAATATTTATTTAAATATAAAGTGCAAATACAAAAAGCACTTGTTACATTTCTGTACTTGAAACATGTGTAAAACGTTGCAGTTGTTAATTAATGAATTTAAATGATTGATTTAGCCTTGTTTAAAGATGACATCAGCATTGAAATACATAACAATTTAATTTCATTGCTAATGAAACATTCCTGGAAATAAGATGTTCTTTATACTTTTATTAGCTGAGTGTAGAACTCGAGCGTTGTGCTAAATATGATTTGGTTTCCATTTTCAGTCACTGGTAATTGGGATGCCTTAACCGAACAGAGACTCAGATGGATTATGGGTTGTATGGCTCTATAGGTATTGCTATTGTTATCGGTATTATTGCTGTTGATCGGTACGGCGAAGCCGGGTTCATGGCCGATGCGTTTGGTAACCATAGCTAAAATATTTGGATCATTGGCAGTGCTTATCAGCATGCTCATTTGACTACTGGACGAGAGTGAAAGAACCAGACTTAGGCTTAGCGAGCAAATTGTTTTCGATTTTCATGTGTGAATCATATGGTTTTCTTGCTATATATTTGCTATATATATAGTATATAGTTATATATATGTGCTGTGTGAAATATAAAAGAGAGGTCAACACATAGTCACTGATAAGAAGCCATGTCGGGCATGGTATAAGCTAATTTCTGATAAGCAACATAATTGTATTGTTCAGATCGGTATAACGATCAATTTGCGATCTTTAGCATTATATTAGTATTAGTATATTATACAAAGATTGCATCTAAGCAGTTTATAATAGCAAAAATCATTGATCTGATATTTATCTGTAAGTTCACTGCACAAAAATGGAATAGAGCAAATTTTGTAAATATTTACCTTAGGTGGGTATACTTGACCTGCAGGCAAGCAATTGGCTTGCATATAGATTCAATACTAGATAACAACTGTTCTCCATAGATGTGTCTATGTGTGTGTGTGTGTGTTTGTGTGTAAAACTATTGATCACCAACTGATAAGATTGATTAGATTGCGTTCAGCGCAGCTGTAAGTTGATGAATATGTAGTTGTTGGTCCTTTCTGACACATTCACAAATCGGTCACTATCTCCGGTTGTAAATCCCACCTATTTATTAATATCTGCCAGTGTCCCAATAAATAAAAATACTGCAAAGCTTTGATAAAGCGTCAGGTGAGCGGTTAGTTAGCGGCATTTGTGATATGAGCAGTTTACAGCTAATCCCTTTTTAGCCGTCATGTAATCGCTAACAGCACATACTTATATATATATATTATATGACTCTTGAATTGGTTTGGATCATCGTGTTGGCAATAGCGAAAATTTGGCAGCTGATCTGACATCTTTGAGGGGGAGGGGGCTAATCAACAAAATAAGAAAAAAAATATGTCTTTGGCTTTTCCTTTGCCTATGCAATTTATTTTTACTCAATACACACACACACACACACACGCACATACACTGTTACAATATTTAGCAATTACATCGTTTAGTGGTTGACTTTGGCACCTCAATCAAGTCCAAGGTCGCCGCACGCACTTGGCGTGCGGTGGGATGGGGGTGGGGTAGATTGTGCTCACTTGTCATTGGCAGATGCGAGCACCTTTAAAAAAAATCAAAATTCAAGAAACGAGACAACAAATCTGTCCAATCCGTAGTTCGAATTCCGCCGTACCCGAATCCAATTGCAATCTGAATTGTTCAATTGGCTATCAATTAATGGATCGCGGTGCACGGTTTTCAACGGACAATGACTAAACAATTAATTAATGGTTTGCTGTTCGCGGTTTGCTGTTCGCGGTTTGCTGTTCGCACTTCGACGCTTTTAGCTGCTCAAGCGAACTGAATGCCGATGCTGTTGGCTGTTGGCGAATCAGCGCAACACCAAAAAACAATTGAGAGACCTCGATACTGGCAGAACGACAATGCATGCAGGTCTGTCTGTTAATTAACAGCGCCACTGTTAATCGCTGCTCCTGTTATCTGTAATTGAGTGCTCAAGCTCACACATACATGTCCATGTACACACCTGGACAGTAAAATAGGTTCGAAGACAATAACCGGTGCATTTTTATTGAATATCAATATACAATATACTCATTTGAAAGTATGGCGACAGTGTTTCTTAATGAAAACCAAAAGTCTCTGGCACATATCTTTGTTAAAAGTGCAGTGAACTTAAGAAAACTTTATTTTCTCTATTGATTTTGTATGTGAAAGGTAAGATATTCATCATAATGAAGGCTTAACTTAGCTAACAGATAATATTAAGTGGCCAAGGACATCTCTACAGCGCTGAGGATAAAAGATACAGTGTAAGCTCGAAGAAATTAACAATTACTTAATTTCAATGCTCTTAAGTCATTCGATTTAGTTCGGATCATAGGGTGGAAAAAAATAAAATAAAAACTGACACAACGTTCTCTGGCATGATGAAAATCAAATCAATTTGTTTGGTATCAACGCTTAAAGAAACGTAACTCGCCAAAATGTAAACAATTCCATATTAAACAAACTAATAAATCAGTCATGCATGTTGCTTGCCACTAATTGATTGTCTTCACACCTATTATACTGTCCAGATGTGTATGTACGAGATATGTACACTTCGATGCAAGTAAATTTGAAAAAATTTAAAAAACCGACGTAACTTGGACATTGCAAGGGTTGACCGGAAATTCTTCGGAACACAAATAGTACTTAGCCTGCAGATACGAATGAAGCAATACAAATCTGTTGAAATAATCGGACATTTTTAAAAACAGAAAAAACCTCCAGCAGTTCGGTCATATCCTTATGGGTTCTGGCCAAATCTATGTCAAACTTTTTGTTTTGGCCAATAAACATCCGATCCCAATCGTGATTGTAGTTTCCGCCTTTCGTTCGCCCTTCGAGTGATAATTTTACAAGTGCTTCGGTTCTCAGATGATCGCATATTCCTTGAATACAGTTCGATGAAGCTGATCCTGCCAATTCGAACGTATCATGTCCTTCGAGAATTTGCAAGAATATGGACGAGTTAGAGCATTTTCTCTCATCACCTGTGTGCCGCCAAAAGTATGCCACATTTTGTTGATGCTCGATTTAGCCAATACAGCAACCAAAGTGTGTCACTCAAAGATATCCAATCGAAATGCAGTGTGACCATATCTCCCAAAAGATACAAGAGCATTTTTGCTAACTTGACTACAAGTTGTATTTTTGAAAACACACATGCATACTTAAGAATAGCGTTTTTTAGTGTAATTAAATTAAAATAAAGCTATAAAAAAAAGTATCTTTACTTAATCTCACAAACAAATCTACATGAAGAAGCGAAGAACGTTCGGTTAAGATAATACTATGCTCAAGGCATTCTAGATCTATAATCTTTTTCTAGGTCTAGGAAAATTGCTTAATTCTACACTGGTTGCCCCGCATAAGTAGTTCGGTTCCAATGACAAAGTTGATGGCCCTACTCTTCAATGTTCCGGTGGATTATAGGGCTTGCCGATGAGTCGTCGAACGACTGACTCGGTGAACCACATCAACAGGGCAATAACTGTCTGTAAATTGATAGAGTGGATGGTGGCACTGTAGCCAAAGGCTTCAGTGATAATGCCTGCCGAGAAAAAAAAAAAAAAAAAAGACAAAAAAGTTACAAGGATGCAAAGAGAAGCAGAGCTCTGCAATTGATACGCACCTAGTAGGGGGCCCAAGACCATCGAGGAAATCATGTTGGAGACCAGCTGCAGTCCTGATGCGGCGGGCAGGCGACGCAATGGCACAAAACTGGGTATGATCAATGGTGAAAATATGGTGCGGAATCCCTTGCCAAATCCAATCAGCAGAAATACGGCAATAATGACTTCGAAAGATGATGTCATTGAGACAATGATACGGCCCACAGTAATGCACACAATGCCGAAGGCAAACAGCACCCGATTATCCAGCTTGACCTTCTCCAAGCAGAGCGGTGCCAGGAAACGCACCGAGATGTCCATGCACGCCAGCAAGGACATGGCTAGCGAACATTGTTTGTCTGTATAGCCATAGCTGTTCAGGATGAAAGGTGTCAGCACCGAGAAGTTCATCTCACCGAACATCATTATGCTCATGCCGATGACCAAATTGACGAATGTGAAATTCCGCAGCAGATCGAGATCGAAGAATTTGAAAACCTTCTGACGGAAGGTCATCTTGGCCTCCTCGTCGGCTTCCAGCACCATCTGTTGCAATCGCAGCGCTTCGGCGGAATTTTGCAGGACCAACTTGTCCTCGGCACAGGTGCACCGTTGAAGCTCCTCGCCGCCGTGCTGGGAATAGATGCTCGTCTTGCTCGCGTATCGAGCGATGTCGTCGCGTTCGCGATGAAAGTAATTTGACTTGGGCAAAGCAGTTGGAGGCGCAGCCGTCATGTTCCGATCTGTCAGCTCTCTGGCCTCCTCCGGTCTGTCCACATGGTCGCGACTACCCTTTGCTGCCGACGCCGCCGCCGGCGGTGTTCCGGGATCGGTTATCTTATAGAGCGGATTCTCGAGATCGTTGTCGTTGGAGCGCTTATGATATTGACAGTACTTGCACTCATAGTCACACCATGGATCAGTGCTTGGCTTCAGCAGATTCCCATTGGCCTCGAGTAGCTCCGGTTGCTCCTTTTGCTCATCATCGCTGTCTGACTTCTTTGGTTTGCGCACATGCCGCATCACCGGCTGCAATGTGAGGGCGCAGAGTACGGCATTCAGTGCGATGCCCGAATAGATCAATATGGTGCCTTGGGCGCCATAGTAATCCAGCAGAAAGGTGGACACATGCGGAAAGATAATCGTCCCCAATCCCGTTATTGTACTTGAGAAGCCTGTGGCGCGTCGTCGCCTCAGCTTAAAGTATGTGTTTACAGCCAGAGATACGGCCGCCGTGGCTATGCCGAGACCCATACCATAGCTGATGGACAGACAAACAATATACTGCCACACGGTGGTGCAGAAGGCCGATAAGAAGACGCCCAGAAAGACCAAAAATGTGCCCGTTATGGCCACCTGGCGAAACGTAAACCGTCGGAAAATGGCGCCATTGAAAATACCTGCAAAATTCGAGTTATAATTATATTAACAAATATCGAATCATTATGCTTAATAGTCAATTTGGTATTGCTTTTTGCAAGGTTGAATAATCATATTTTAAAAATTGAGTAAATACCATTGTTAAATGAGACCGTTGAATAAAGTATGTTCAATGTATTTAATAATCGGAAACAGATTAAGCCCCAATTAGAGCCCCACTAATCCATTATTATCATTTTTAATGAATGATATTTGTTTTTACTATTAAGTCTGTATAATAGGACGAGAGGTGCTAACCGGTTTCACCTTTCAATGACAGCTAATATTTTTTGGCAGGTAGTATACCATATACGAGTATACTCTATATATATCTATATAGATATACTACTCTACTAATAATATGGTGTGCACAGCTTACCCATTATCGAGGAGAGGGTGATCACCACATTCACAATGATTGTCGTTTCCTTGGCATTAAATCCCAGCGATTTCATGCGCACCCTGTATATCAGGCCATACTGCTGCAGCGCTGGAAATATAAAGAACTGGGGATGCCTGTGATTGTCAATTGAATTGCTTGCTTGATCCGTTTGGAGCACCTTTAGCTACTCACATTGTTGAGGCCCGCTGCGAGACAGATGACCCAACCCCAGCCGCCATCGGGCGCCACAAAATCGGGACCCAGATCGCTCTTGTCGCGACGCTTCGGCTTCTTTGGCTTCGTTGTCTCATTGTAGACACTTGCGTGATTCTTCTGGGTGAGCGTTGACTTCTCCATGTTTGTGGCGGCCTGATGTCAGAAGCTCCTGTAATCCGGTTATGCAAAACGATAACGATAGCTTAAAAACAATCATATAGCAATTCTGGATATTTTTGTAAAAGACTAAAGTCAAGTTAAGTTCGTGATCGAATCGGGATTTGGTTATATTGATCTCAGCAACTGATTGCGTATATACCTGCAAATGCATGAAATACCTTCAGCAAAGGCGCAATTACGTATATGATATTATATTAATACAAATCACGTTTCCGCTTATATATTCTGTTTAATTAATACTTTTATCAATACCCTCTTACGGTTGCTCAATTGCATAATTATAAGTTTAGATCTGAACCAGTGCCTCGCAACAAGCAATGTATAGCAGGGTAAAATCATATTTTGAGGCCAAGATCTTTATGCTGACATCACGTGAGAGGCGCATATCGATAAGCGATTGAGTATCTGTATCCATAAAACTTAAACTCAATGCGAATTTCCAGAGCAATTTAAGTGATTATGTGAATTGATGAATGTTTTATAATCTGTCTTGAAGTGCTATAGACGAAATAGTTGTTCGATATTATCGCCATTTGATTGTGGTGGATAATTGTGGACTATCAATGAGGAATCCGTCGACATGGCACACCCCATCATTATGACTGCCTAATGCTAGATAATGCTCTAATTGCTAATTGGCATTGCAGCCGGGACAACGTTTGCCCATCCCGAACATATTAGGGGCGGGGCTGTTGTAGACTCATATATATATATTTTCTATTTTGTTGTGGTTGCTTTTTTCATATACGGGCGAGACATGAGACTAGAAAAGGCGGCAATCACTTTAGCGATTTTGTATGCAAAACACGACGATGCGAGTAGAACAGACTCCTGCAAGAGACCAAAACCAAAAGGAAATCACTTAGCGGGTGTGCCCGGTTCAGCGGGATCAATGCATTCCGATGCCATCGAGCTGGCCTCTTAACGGCCAAACAGGGGAACAGACGGGAACAGTCGTAAACTCAAAACTCAAAACCAGAACGAGAACCAGAACAGAACTTCGGACGGGAGGAAAGCAGGGGAACAGTTTCGCAGTCATTTGGTTCTTCATTAAAAAAAATTAAACAGCGACAAAAACAAAAACAAAAATAAAAAAGTAAAAATGGTTTAGTTGTAAAAATAATGAAGAGACTAAAATGTGGGAAGGATGAAAGAGGAAGAGGAGTTGGGATTGCTTGGCTTCTATTTATGCAGCGATAATTCGGAGACGAACTGAGTGTCACAGATAATAACACTGGATGCTGGATGCTGAATGCTGAATGCTGGCACTTGGCACTTGGATGTCTTCATTTAGATTGAGATTGAGATTGAGATGGTGAACGTCAACCGTCTTGTTTTTGTCATTGAACTCCATCGAAGCGTGCCATAAATTGACGCCCGCTGTCAGAGATTCAAGTGCCAAGAGACTGTCGGTGTCGTTGTCGTTGTCGGTGTCAGTGTCAGGAGGCAGTCCACCCAGTCCACGCATGCTGTCTGGCGAGACATTGAAGCAGTGATCGCAACAGGAACTAAGAAAGGGAGCAGCAGCACTTAACAGCTCCGCATCGATCAACGATGGTGCTGTGCCTGCTGCCTGATCTGTGTGCATGTCAAAACTTTCGCTTAGCCTACCAAAGACGAGCTAAGACACACTTCGTAGCTACCATTACTGGCAAAAAAAATTAAAAAATTAAATGAAATAAAACTAAATAGAGAGTACTACTCAAAAAGCCTCATCCTCGTCATCGTTATTACCGGTTTTCAATCTAAACTTGCCGCATATGTGATTTGTTATTTGTCGTCGCGCGCCTATTAGCATGACAAAACAGAAAGCCATCGTCATCGCATTAAATGATTGTCCTCAATATATATGTATATATATATATGTATATATATATATATATATATATAGAAATATCGAATCCTGATCATGTACATATATAGCACGCTTTGTAGCTGTAGCGCCGGCTAACGGTTAACAGACATGCTGCGATTTCATTCACGCTCACAACAATACGCGGCATATTTGAGTAAGCGTATTTAGTTTGTTTATTTGATCGAGAGCAGACGCAACGATTAAAATGAAATAAGTTTTCAATTACCATTGATATTCACAATTCTCAAACTCGATTTGAAGCTAGCAAGCCCACTTGATGATGGATGCTAATTAAGTTATAGACTAATTAAGAATATAAACAAATGCATTTGTGGAAGAGGCGCCACTAGCTGAAGTGACGTATTGAAACAGATGTGTTTTGTAACTAAATCACAGCAAGAAGAAGAAGAAGAAGATATCGACCAAGCTCTCCTTTTCTCTCTCTCTATCTCTGTCTCTCACTCTGTGCACCAGTTAAGGTAATTAGTCTGTGCTGTCGACTCATTCAAAGATAAGACAGAGGCACAGACACAGTCATCGATATACATGTGTAGATAGATGGGCATCGATGATGGCGGCGCTATTGATTATGTCGTTCTCTTTAACATCACTTTCTTACTCCTCCCTCTCCCTCACTCTGTGTGTGTGCGCGTGTGTGTGTGAGTGTTATCAGCATTAAACACGGAGCCAGAAGACAAATAATGAAACACTTGTTCCTCAAGTTCACATATTTGTACATTTAGAGGTATATACTGCAGTAGTACAAGGTGTTGCACAGGTGTATCTAATGATGTTGAGGAGCGCACCGTAAAGATGCCTAGGAGTCCAGCCAATAGCAAGACAATCGTGTTTCGTTCCCTTTGAATGCCATTCAATTAAATTGTGTCAATGAGTGTTGATTAAAGCCCATAGATATGCGTTCAAGTTACTGCCCAGTTAATGGAGCGCTTATTGGTTTGTGGAAGAACAAAGTGGATGGTTACGTGGGAATCAATCAGCCATAGATACACACATTTCTCTCTCTGTATGTATGACGTAGTAATTTTTTTAGCCGTTCCATTGCAGACTGAGCTTCGACTGTCCAGTTAAACGATTTTTTGTCGACAGCACTTCCGTAATGGCGAATGTTTCTTCAGCAAAATTGGGAATAAACTTTCTGTACCAACCGCATACACCTAAGAATCCTCTGACTTGTTTTATGTTTTTGGGAGTTGACCAGTTAAGAATGCAGGAAATTTTTGATGGGTCTGTAGGGATATTACGCCCTAAAGATTCGAAATCGCTTTGCAAGTTTTCTTGGGTTAATATTTTAATCCGATACAAAAACTCTTCTACAGACAATCCTTGTGAGGTTCCATCAAAATGTACACCCCACTTTTGAATCACGTCTGCCACTTTATGTTGTAGGAAACCCTGGCGACTATTGAAGGAACCACCAAGGTTGCTTGGAGGGGAAGGCATCTCCTCTGCAGCTATTACACGATCCACATTTAATGACCTCGGCATAGTTGCTAACAACCTGCTGACCGTTTGCTCTACGATATCCTGTACGCTTTGTAGAGTAAATTCCGGTGAAGGAAGTTGGCGACGACGTGGACGACCTTGCTTTCGCGCTGGTCTGTTACCAATTGCCACTTCCGTTTGTTGTCGTCTTTGTCGACGTTGGGCTTGATGTGTGCTATGGCTCACACCTCCCACTGCTAAATTCACATTACTATTTTCCACCGATTGAGCTCCTAGAATATCTGAATCTTCTTGGGGTAGAACTTCTCTGCTCGTTTTTCCAACAGCTATTGTGATGGGACGAGAAGGTTTTGGCAGTGATCTTTTTGCAGGTGAGCAATTTCCCACTACCCTTTTCAGATCGGCTGCATGTAAGTCCGTGAAACAATTTGGGCATTCCGCTTTGTTATCAAGTCTATTTTCAATACATTGTTTATGGAACACATGTTGGCATGGAGTTGTTGCTGAAGGCTGATTACTAGTAAAACTGTGTTGTAATGGCATTATAACAATATAAATCTTCCTTTGTCATTTTTGGGAATCGAAAAAAAAATGAATTGGAAAAAAAAACGTCGTTAACTATAAACACATTTCTTTGGGGATTTATTAAATGTTTTTGATTTTACAGGCAATTCTCCACTTGTAAAATGATAAACCCATGATACTGTCAACATTTAGCGGTCAAGGATACGTTGTCCGTACTCCTCGAATATCCAGCTAAATTTCACACAGATCTCTTAGCACATCATCTGACAATTTTGAACTGCAATGTATGGCAACTCAATATAGCACTCAAAATAATCACTAATTTCACCAAAAATTTTCATATATAATATTCACATGCGCAAACACTCGAGTTCCAGAAGCCGATTAAATAGTATTTACTAAATAGAAGAGAGAATTAAAATGTATAATAAGATCCACACGAAAGCAAAAAGAGCTAACCATCTGAAGTGTTTTTATTTCACATTTTTATTCTCGGAAGGTGTTAATGGAATATCATTTCTGGATTACTTTGGAATTGTCAGGCTCACCCGGTCGACCTAATCTTGTCCTAAACAACGATTATCGAGTTCCAAAGTAGCTAAGACTTTTCCCATGTTCTCCAATAATAAAAAAAACACAACAGATTCTGAAGCTAGAAATAGATTTGTGTATTATGCGTAACAACACGTTTTTGCACTCTACACACATTTTTCGCTTCATAATGGGGGTTTTACAACTAGTTTGCCCCACGTTTAGTAGTACTAGTATTGGAGTAATTGTTCAATTGTGAAGAGTGAACATAGTAATGGTGGTAGTATTACTAATAGTGGTATCGGCAGTTGTTTGTACTCGATCACATTTTTGAAAAATAATACAAAAATGCTAACAACATTTGGCAAGGCTTGCCGAAATTCTCCACTCGCCGGAAATATTCAACCGTTAAGGACCCGTCAACGAACTAGCTCTGTCCGGGAATGTGGGCGGGGATTTTGTTGACCTATCTCGGCACACTACGTGAATTTTATTTATAGAGTCCCTAAAAGCCCTGTTGGGAAATACTTAAATGAATTGACCAATCCGAATTCAACACGACGAAATAAAAAAATAAACTCGAAAAGCAAAAAAAAAAATAGAAGGGGATAAAGGGGAATTCAGGAGGACAGAAGAGGGTGGGGGAACCAAGGTTACGTCGGTAGTCACGACGGCGGTGTGGTCTAGGTTTCGTTCGACGCACATCTTCTGCATCCGACCCGACCATGACCTGCAAGGGTAATTGTAATTGCAGATCCCCATTTGTGCATGACAACTCAATTAATTGTTACGACCCCATGACTCGGAAGAAGAAGAAATAGTTTACGGTCTCATTTTGTTAAACTTCATTACGTTATAATCTTTAGTGAGAAAATTAAGATATCCAACAAAAACTAAGCCTAAAGATTTTCAATTTTAACATTCATGTTTCACATTGTTTCTTAATATTAACAATTTGAATGTTGGTTTGTTGTTATTTTGCTTTATATATCTATATTGTTTTCATTTGGTTTGGGGAGAGTAATATGAATGCTTAAAAACTAATGTTTGAGTATTTATATATATATTTTTTTTAAAGGTGGTTACATCTTATTAATTAATTAATTTTTAATTATTTTATTTTATTTTTATATATATTTTTTTTTTTTAGAAGAAAATTTTTTTAAGTGATTATTTTATGGACTTATATGACAATATTCATTTTTCTTTAGTATACTTTGCGTAATAATAAAAAAATTGTTTATTAAAATTATTATTCTTATTTTATTTTTTCATTGTTTTTATTTTTTCTTTCAGTGTAGTTTGCGTACAACAAAAAAATTGTTTATTACAATTATAAATTTTTTTGTTTTATTTTTTCATTGTTTATATATTTTTTTATTTTTTTTCAGTGTAGTTTGCGTAAAACAAAAAAATTTGTTATTACAATTATACATTTTTTTTGTGTTTTATTTTTTCATTGTTTATATTTATTTTTTTATTTTTTTTTCTCAGTGTAATGCGTAACTAATTCTAATTTTATTCAATTTAATATTTATTTAGACTTATTATTTATTTTTATTTCCAAGCACATGTTTTTAATTCTATTCAGTAACACTGCTGTGAATAAATTTTTATGTACAGTGGCGGACACCTTATTTGGAACAATTTCAAAGAAAAAAAGTAATTGCCTGCCATAAGCTAATTATTTATTATTTTTCAAAAATTCCAAAGACCGATGGTAGGTAAATATATTAACCACCTAAATTAAGATATGACCCCAATACACTGGGGTTTCCCCACCTGCTAGGTAGGATTATGAAAAAAATTAGCCTATTTTCTTTGACACTGCTTGAAATAAGGTGTGAGACACTGTATGTAGGAGATTATAAATAAAAGTATAAGAGTGCTGTAATCAAATTTAATAAGGAAGGGATAATTTAAGTTAATTCAAAATTTTCTGTTTAACATTATTGCATTATACATTACGTTAAATGTTTCAAAAAGCAAAACGGCAAAAGCTCTGAGCACAATCAAAAGAGCCTCATTAAAAGTTACATGGCAAAAGTTAATCGGACCACAAGAATATCAGTATCAAAGAGAGGGGAGTGCAAGAGTCTTAGAGCTTAATTATGATCAAAGCTCACGCTCACGCTTACGAGGAACCTCGCTCAAGCTCACGTTGGCTCGCAATTTTTTTTTTCTCTTTCTCCTTTAGCTCATTTTCGTTTTGTTCGTCCGCGTGCAAAAGCCTGCACTGGCCTTCACAGTGGGACAAACAACACAATCACTCACCCAAATTACTCCACGATGAAGGCCTCCTCGTAAACGGTGTTGTTGTTGTTAAATTGTTGTGTTTTTTTTTGTTTGTTTAGTTTAATTTAATTAATACTATATATTCAGGGGCACGTTTTATTGTTTATTAATGTAATATTGAAATGGGATTTTATATTGAAATGTAATGTTATATTACATATATATACTTTTCACTTAGTGAACCTTGTCCACGGGTTTTTACTCACTCACAGAGAACTGAATTAGCTTGAGAACAAAAAAAAATTGTTAACTCTTATAACTATTAACACTGTTTCTTATTTTATTTTGATGTGCTTCTGCGCTTCATGCTGCAGATCTTTTTAACTTTGTTATATCAATTTTTTTCTTTCTTTCACTACACTGTCTGTATTATTTGATTATCTGTTTATTTATAGGGTATATAACTAGTTACATATATATATTTATATAGATATATAGATCTATATTTTTTATTGATGTATATTACATATATATATATATTATATGTATACTTATACACACACATACACATATATATGTTAATTTTTTTCTGTCTTTTTTTTTGTTTTATTTCTTTTAGTGTGGTTTGCTGGAGCACCAAAAAAAATGTTATACTGCCATGAGGACAGTGCGACGAGCAGCGTTGAGAATCGGCTTACACCGCCTTGGAGATTCCAAATCCTGGGTGGTCTTCGATCCAGGTGTTTGGTGTCCGCCCTTACACCTGATACTCGCCTAGCAAGAAACCATGTGTTGGAAAAAATTAGTTTTCCGAAAAATCAACATTTTTCGCAAAATAATTACCTTACCGTTACAGGTCTTGGCAGCTTCGATCAATTATTTCAATCCACATTCTCAAACACACACACATACGCACACACACACACAAACACACACACGGTTCTTTGGCTCAACTGGCTGTCTCGTTGTTAACTGCTAGGCGTCCAGCACTCGACTTGCTTGGCAGCAGATACAGCCATCTGCTTTATAGCTACAAAAAATCTCTGTCGTGATAAAGTAATATAGATAAGTTATGGACACGCACTGCTCTTGGTAAAAATTTTACGGCCAGGTTTTGGCATATCTCACACGTGGTGACACTAAATGATGAAGATGTTGATAAGAATGGCGCTAAGTCTTAGACACACTTTACAAAAGATCCTAAGCATAGTTATCGTTATCTTTTTTTTTTATCAACAATCATGGAACAGATCTACTATTTAAGAATCTCAGACTTTGGTGTGTGTGTGTGTGTGTGTGTGTAAAGCCCAATAGCTTGTAATGTTGCTTTTCTTTCTTTGATTTTCTATTTTAGCCAGGTCAGCAGGATCACTTGCTCTTTGAATCCATACTCCCATCTGCCGCACTGCTCAGATTGAATTTCTCAGCATCGTTCGCATCGGCGGTTATCAGTTTATCATTGATGAGTATTTTGTTCACCAAGGCGCCTGCTGCTTCGTCGATGTTGATGTTCTCCTTGGCAGAGGTTTCAAACCAGCCAGCGAATCCATTCTCCCTCACATACTCATCCATGCGCTCCGGCTGCGTCACAATGCCCTGTTTCTTTTGATCGCACTTATTGGCCAGCAGTATGCAGGGTATGGGACTGCCATCGGGCAGCTGAACCTTCGAGTCCAGATCCTCCTTCCACTTGCTGACGTAATCAAACGTGCCACTGCGCGTCAAATCAAAGACAATGAAGGCACAGACGGCTTCCTTGTAGTAGACCCGGGTCATATTGCCAAATCGCTCCTGGCCGGCAATATCCCAGAGTTGCAGGCGCACTATCGTATTTGTATTTCAGTGCAGCACCTTCAATGCAAAGTCGACACCAATGGTGGCGCGATGGTTCTGGCTGAAAAACTGATGCACATAGCGCTTGATAAAGGACGTTTTGCCTGTGCCCAGTTCACCGATGACTAGAATCTTGTACAGATGTTCCCGTTTCTCGCTGCTGGGCGCCATGATATTCCCATTATATAGATAACCGCTATTCCGATTGAGATCCATGCTGGGCCGTACCGCAGGCATCCTTTGTTCCACTGTGCTGAGCGCCTTGACGGCGCTGAGATCGATTTGTGGCTGACGCTTCGCGTAAGCTGGATTCGCGCTGCGCAGCGAGAAGTGGGAGCTGCTCAGCTGCTGTTCGACCTGCAAGAGGTGCCTCGCAAATATGGGCGACTCCTTGGCACTGAGCGTGCCCAGAGAGACGGCGCTCAGCGGCTGATGCTTATGTTCCACGGGCCAGATGTCGTCGCGCCGCAGATTCTTACTTATTTGAGTTGACGATTTGGATTTGGACTTGGACGTGGATTTGAGTGCAGGCGTGACAACGTTGAGTTCCTGCTGGGAATCGCAGAGATTGCGGCGTCCGGCTGAGGATGAGACAACGCTGCAGCGTATTGCTCTGGTTGCCATGCAGTGGCGACTGACAGTTTGTTTTGTTTTTTTTTTTTAAAGGGGGAATTGGGTTGTTGCTCTTCAGACTTTGACAAATTACTGTTTGTAGTTTATCACACTGTTTTTGCTGTCTCTGTCTCAGTGTTTGCTGCTGCTCCACTCAAGGTCATTATATATCATATATTTGCTTGGTGTTGATTGGGCAAGTGTTTTGTTTAACTTGTGTTTTATCATTTATTAATATTACTCCTCTACACTTCTAACGGCATTCAGCTCAACATGTGGTTTCCAAAATGTTCTCAATTGCTCTCTTTCTCTCTCTCTCTCTGTATCGCTTTGTCTTTGTCCCAATCTGAAGCTGGCGCCCTTTTGTTAAATGGTAATTTGGATGGATGCTGCCTGCACTTGAACTTTTTCGTTGTCGTTTGACGCGCTTTTATCAAAAACAATTGAATTTATTTTTAAATGCAATATGGGTAAGGTTATCTCTGTCTTGGCTTGGCGCTTTCGACTGCACTTTATTTGCAAGTTTAGTGAACTCGCGCTTTTGGTCAATTGCTGCACTTTTGACCAGAGCCAAATGTCAGGCGAACGTAAACAATGGCAAGAAGTGGAGCACATCTAAAAATTTCCTCAATAAAAGTCGATTGGTTGCATAAACCTTTATTATCGTTAATTGTTTATATTTTGATGTCTTTCCTCGGTGTTAATTTCGTATCACATCAAATTCAGTACACAGATACACACTTTTTATAAAGTAAAATAATTGGTCAAATAATAAAAGGGATCGGTTTCTGAGCGAATCGACAATGTCGATTTTGATTACTTAAATACGACTAGAAATAGCCTGGTCTGCTTGGACACTGATTGTCTGGTTGGTCGAGTTTCAGTTTTGCACTATTTGTGGATCCGCAGTTTTCATTTGCATTCGCCAATGCATTTATGCAAATTCTTAATTTAACTGCCACGTTGCGCCTGTCGCTGCCACGCATCAGGATGCACATTTTAGCATTTAGCTTATTGGCCGAGTTCAGTCAGCTTACAAGCCGCACTTGGCAACTGGCAACTGACAACTGACAACCGGTTTATGATGATCGACAGGCCAGCTGGTCAGCACGGCTAAAACTCTCTAAAGCAGTCAAAGGACTGTTGCACGGTTCGGTACGGTTCCACACACGCACTCACGCACACACACTAACACACAAGCACACGCTAAATGCCTATTTTGCAACATTGTTAGTTACTTGTGGCATTGCCTGCCACTCTATACAATTACCGCCAGTTGCATGACACATCGCCCGATGAGGAGTCGCCGGCATTATTCGCCATATCTGGCAAACACCGGTTAGGAAATACACTCTCAGCTGATAACGGGTTGGGCGTAGCCAAGAAAGGAGGTTCCTAGTAATCTATCTTTCAGTTTGATAACGTTTGGTCTTAAATTGTGGAAGATACAGAATTTACCAACTTTTGGGGATGGGAGAGCGCGTGGTCCAAAAATTGTTTCTCCTTTTTGAAGTGTGTTACTAGAAATATAAAAAAATTGAAAGAGAATGAAGTTCAAGCCGAAGGCTTAATACGCTTGCTTATTGAATAATGGCAAGGTTTCTGCTTCAAACAGGTGTAGATTATAATTTATAATCTCTGATATTAATTTCAAATTTGTATTTTTTTAAATAATTATTGACTGTGAAATCAATAAATAAAGAAATTAAAATATATCTTCTTTTTTTTTTTTTTTTTAATCTAGCATTTTAATTTAATATTAATCAACCTAATGAAAGGTTATAAAATATTGTTTTGTACAAAGTATAAATAATAACAGGGAATTTAAAAATTAAATAACTTAAACATATAACGTTAACAATTAGCGGCCAGCTGTCCAGAGGTCGCTGGTGTGGAGGCGCTTTAAGCGTCGACGGGTTGTATTCGACCCTAGTGAGCAGGCCAATGGGTTGACATGGTTATGCAACCGGTCATTGTAACGACTTGTATGTCGGTTTATTTGACTAAAGACTGACGGTACACGGAAGTCGTAGTGCAGCGTAATATTGGTCACATAGGGTGGAGCACCAGAGATGTCTCTTAGCACCTTGTTCTGCAAGACTTGAATTTGGTTAACCCAAGATTTTGCTGCTGTGCCCCAAAATGGAATCCCATATGTCCAAGTGGGCACGATGATGCTCCTGTACACTAGCAGCTTGTTGCTCAAGCTGAGTTTGCTGGATGACTTCAGCAACCAGTTGAGTTTCGCCCTCTTGGGTCTACACGCTGCTGCGGTGATCTGTATGTGTTTGCGCCAGGTAAGTTTTCTGTCCAGATACATACCCAGGTAGCGAACATGGTTCCCCTCAGGTATGATCGTGTTGTTGAGTCGGACGCTTGGACATTTTCCATTCCTGAGCGCAAACGTACAGTGCTGAGACTTGTTCTCATTGATGCAGATGTTCCACCGGTTGGCCCAGGTAATAAAACCATCCAAGGCTCTCCAAGCAGTGGCGGAGTTAGCAAGGAACACAGTGTCATCTGCGTATGTGGCAAGCAGCGTGTTTCTGGCAACCGGAATCGGCAAATCCGCGGTGTACAATGTGTACAGGGCAGGTCCAAGGACACTACCCTGCGGTACACCCGCTCCGATGCGGCGGATGTTTGATCGCTCGCCCCTAACTTTAACCATAAAAGAACGGCCAAGCAGGTAGGACCTCAGCAGTAAATACTGGCACTCTGGAAGCCACTTACTGCCGACATTCTTCCAAGAAATATTTTTTCAAATATCTTGGAGAAAGTGGACAGCAAGCTTATCGGTCGATATGACGAGACAAGATTATCCGGCTTGCCAGGTTTCGGAATCATCGCAATCACAGCACATTTCCATGGAGTGGGGAAGTGGTGGATGTGAACTATTGAGTTGAAGAGTAGCACCAAGAACATCACTCCCTTCTCGGGAAGGGCCTTAGCAACTCTGCCGTCGACGCCATCATAGCCAGGGGCTTTAGTGGACTTTAGCCTGCGAATCTGCAAGCGGACCTCACAAGGGGCGATAGGTGTGATCGGTTGCACAGGATCGAGATCTGCATTTAAAAATGCCTCAGTTTCCTGTACCTGGCTGGGCGACGCAAGCGCAAAAGGCGTGAACCGGCCTTGCAGCTCATCCGCAAATGCCGATGCAATCTCTGCATCCGATCGACACCAAGTGTTGTCCGGTCGCATAATGGGGATCCGCCTGAGTGGCTGCCGCTTGACACAACGCGTTGCCTTCCACAAATTGAATCCATGATTCTTATTGGGATCGGCATTGCGGAGCATATTGTTGCATTCGTGCGAAGGTATCGATAGCGGCAATCGGATACCGCCACAAATTTGCCTACGGCCCTTGCCGTTCAAGCACCAACCTGTCGGCATGCTGGGCGTAAGTTGTCTTGCGGCGGCTTATAATTCACAAGGGGTTTAAGCGGAGGCGTATAGGCATGCCAGATGCAGCAGACAAAAAGGGAGCTCGGGGAGAAAAAAAAAGGGGTGTATTTTTTTTTGTGTTGTATATTTTTATTTTTTATTTTTTCCTGGTTATATTTATTTTTTTTTGTTATATTTTTTTTGGTTATATATTTTTTTTTTATTATTTATTTATGTTTTTTTTTGTCTTCTCATATTTTTTTGTATATATTTTTTTTGTATTTGTGTTAAGTGACACACTATATGTCGAAAATGAAGACCTATTAATATAGGCAAATCTTTTGTTAGAATTAAGTTAATATATGCATATAATCTAACTTAATAATGCATGTAAACTAGTAAGATTATGAAATGAATTGTGAGTAGATTGGTTTGGGAGGGGGAGAATCTCCGGGAGTAATGGAGTAGGTTAATCGCCAATTCCATATTAGGGCGGTGGACCAATAAAATCCCATGGGTTCATCGCAGGAAGGGCGGGCACGTTGTGGCCATATACACCAGGCCAGCCAACTGTTCCATTTTGTTGTGTGTGCGCATGTAGTGTGTAGTGTTGTGAAGGTCGAGTTTGTTTGAGATCTGTACCGTCTATGGGCAGGGTTGGAGCTACCCCTCCCTGAGAAATCTGAGCTAGCCGAGGTTGCCCACTGGGAACCAATAGACGTGTTACAAGAATGGCGCCCAAAATAAATAAACTCAAACGGCGAGTCCTCACCGTACGGATGGCTACTCCGTGTGCCGTCAAAACCGCGACTTACAGTTGAGATAGTGCTCAAATGTAATTGCGCGGCGGAGACGACACTAGGAGTACCCTGAAGTGTTTTTTTGTTGTAGCGTAGGATGCACATACAGTTAGTGAGGTGTTAGTTTTTTTTTCGTTATGTGTGTTTCCTCTCTTTTGCGTGTCGACAGCGGGTTCTGTTTGGACAGGGTGACCCATGGTACGACCATTATGTAGCCATGCGTTGCATCCTGCCAAATGGATCTCGAGTCGACAGGCAAATTAGACCGGAAACGGACCAAGCAATGATGATTTAACTGGGGACCGTCAGCACAGCTGACGATCGAACCAGTTAATATCATCCAAGTAAATTATGTAAATTTTGTTTTGTTAGTTGGAATGTGAACAGTTTGGTTAACAACGTAGGTTGGAATGGCGATCGATCCCGGCACCGGAGATTCCCCCTTACAAGTTTAAGTTGGTTGTCAGAATATTTGTTTATTGTATAGCTTTGTTATTTATTACTAAGAGTTAGGTAGAAAGATCAGACATGACGGGAAAAGGAAAGAAGGAGACGGACTCGAGTCATCAGTACCAGTTGCGGTCCGGACGAGACTTCGAGCAAGACGAATCCTGGACAAGTGAGGGAGCAGGAGCGATGAGGGGAATTGGTTTGGCAAGATCTCCCGTAGCTCCAGCCACTAACTTTAATTTGATTTTTGAAAAGCCTCAGGCGGGAGTCGATACGGAGGTAGCTTCCGCGATCAACGTCGCTATCCTACAGGCCCAGGAGACTTATAGAAAGTCGATGGACGGTGGGGTAGCGCACGTTCTTCGGGAGGAGCTACGTATAGGCTTCCTAGAAATGATGAAGGCTATCAACGACATGGTTCGACCGACGCCATCTCCCATGACGCGAGGTCAGCCGCCAACAGATGCAACTACTCCGGAGTCCGAACCGCCGAAGTCGAGTCAGGGAGCGGTCCCGAAACCACGCTCGACCTCCAAACCAGCTCCGAAGCCACCATCTAAGTCGGAGAGGCCCAATTCCTCGAACGGACAGAACGGCGGGCGTGAGTGGAATTGGCGCAACCCACTCCCGGATGATAGACAAAGATTCAACAGGCAGAGTGGCGACGAGTACCGACGGCGCCCCAATTTTAACAGGCATCTGGGTCGCCCATTTGCGGAAATGGATAAGTGGGGAGTGTCCTTCGACGGCTCGAACGACAGAGGGTCCGTGGAAGACTTCGTGTTTAAGGTCGAATATCTTAAGACACAATTTCAGTGCCCGTGGGAAGAAGTCCTCAAGAACTTCCACGTTCTGGTTACAGGGCGAGCCCGAGAGTGGTACTGGCTCCACGTTAGGCAGCGATCGATCCGATCCTGGGAGCAACTGCGGAAGTCTCTCCTCACAAGGTTTCGTGGCAGTTGGGACGACGTAGATCGCATACAGGAATTGAGGCAGCGCCAACAACTCCCTGGAGAGTCAGTCAATGACTTTATCCAGGCCATGATGAGTATGGCATCTCGTTTGGAAACTCCGCTTCCAGAGCCGAAACTCATTAAGTTGATTAAAAAGGGCCTGAGAGAGGGGATAGGACGTTACATCTATGCCATGGATGTATACTCTGTCGACCACCTCCGGGAAGAAAGCAACGAGATAGAGTCGAGCCTGGGGCAGCGTAGCTCTACCTATAGTAGGCAGACGAAGTATTCGTGTCCAAATAAGAACGTCAGTGCCATGCGCGAAGATCCCGCTGATGAAGTCGAGGTCGAACCGGAGGTCGAAGAGATCCGCGAGAGACCGGCAAACTTGAGACCGGGGTGCTGGAACTGCAGCCAGCAAGGACATAACTGGAGGGATTGCCTGAGCGAGCAGCGAAAGGTCTTTTGCTACCGCTGTGGGCGGCCAAATACCTTTGCTCCCAAATGCCCAGAATGTGTGGGAAATGGCAGAGTGAGCGTGACCAGACCGGGGGAGGTGCGCTCACGAATAGGTCCCCAGTAGAAATCGAGAACAATCCAGTAGATAGGACTATTAAGATAAATTGCATGTCGAATAGAAACATAAGGCACCTACCCTATGAAGAAAGGATAAGGGCATATATGATAGCTAGGAATAAGATTTTTGAGAAACGGATGCTTGAAGGCATGCGTCTCGTAACCCGCAGAGTGAAGAAAGCGCGCGAACGATTCTCGAAGCGGCGCTTGGTAAGAAAACAAGTGGCGGAGTCGGTAAAGAGAGCCGAATGTCGAGATTCGAGGGTGTTTGCCGAAATCAGCATTGAAGGGAAGACGATTGCTGGACTTTTGGATACCGGTGATTCCGTTAGCATTTTAGGTCGTGGCTCTCGTGAGTTCTTGGATGGGATCAACGTTCCAGTGGAACGTTATGTGTCCAGTGTAAGGACAGCTTCGGGTGAAGATCGATCCATCATAGGCCGAGTACGCACTAAAGTCATGTACGGGGAAAAGGAGGCGGACATGACTTTCTACATCTGTCCGTGCCTCGAGCAGCAGGCGTACTTCGGTATCGATTTCTGGCGAGTTTTCGAGTTGGCTCCTGATGTATTAAGATCAGTAGAAGCGCACTCCTCGGTTGAATCGATGAGTAAGAAGCCTGAAATAGTTGGAGAAATCGAGCACTATGTAGACGAGAGATCCAAAGAATCAGAGGTAGATGCTTGGAACCTGAATACGGAACAGCAGCATCAATTAGAAACGGTAAAAGCGGAGTTCTTGGCTTTTGAAAATGTCGGGTTGGGAAGACAACAGTTCTAACCCACAAGATAGAACTGGTTGAAGGCGCTATTCCGGTGAAAGACCGACATTATCCGTTGTCTCCGGCGATGGAGGAAGTTGTTTGGAGTGAGGTGGACAAGATGTTGGCCTTGGGAGTTATCGAAGAAAGTGATAGCCCGTGGAGTAACCGCACTACAATTGTGCGAAGGCCGGACAAAAACCGATTTTGCTTGGATGCTCGCAAGCTTAACACTGTCACCGTAAAGGACGCTTATCCACCTCCATCTATCGAGGGGATTCTGTCGCGTATCGACCAGACGTACTATATTTCCAGCGTAGATCTTAAATTCGCGTTCTGGCAAATAGAGTTGGATGAAGGCAGCAAAGCATACACGGCTTTTACTGTGCCTGGCCGCCCGCTCTACCAGTTTGTAGTAATGCCCTTTGGACTGTGCAATGCCGCTCAAAGACTTTGCCGTCTTATGGACAAAGTTATACCGTCGCAGCTCAGGTCCAACGTATTTGTGTACTTGGACGATCTATTGATTATAGCTCCGGACTTTGACACGCATATGAGGTATTTGAAAATCGTGGCACAGAAACTAAAAGAGGCGAATCTAACGATAGGACTAAAAAAATCAAAGTTCTGTTTTAAGAGTCTGAAATATCTTGGATTTATAGTAGGGGGAGGAACTTTGCGGACCGATCCAGGACGCGTTTCCGCTATTCAAGGAATTCCAAATCCCAAATCCGCAAAGGAAGTGCGCAGTTTTTTAGGGACAGCAGGATGGTACCGTCGATTCATACAAAACTTTGCAGAAATGGCAACTCCGTTGACCGATGCCTTGAAAGGGAGCAAAAAGGGAAAGTTTAAATTGAGCGACGAGGCGGCCGATGCGGTACGAAGGCTGAAAGAGGCGCTTACATCTGCTCCCGTGTTAGTACATGCGGACTTTTCGCGTAGGTTCTATGTTCAGTGCGATGCTTCGGATTATGGTGTTGGGGCTGTGCTGTTCCAAGTTGATTCCGAGGGTAATGAAAGACCGATAGCGTTCTTTTCCGCCAAGATGGATAAACACCAGAAAAATTATTCTGTAACGGAGAAAGAATGCCTCGCCGCGGTTTTAGCTGTCGAACGGTTCAGACCGTACATCGAGATGATGCCATTCACGGTGATAACGGACCACGCGAGTCTCAAATGGCTTATGTCCTTGCGAGACTTGAATGGACGTTTAGCGAGGTGGTCGTTACGTCTGCAACATTTCGATTTTCAAATTGAGCATCGTAAAGGGAAAGACAACGTTGTCGCTGACACATTATCTCGATGCGTAGCAGACCTATCGCTTGACTTGAACCAGCTGCTAGGCATACAAACGGTGGAATTTGAGTCGGCTGAATACAAGGAGTTAGTGGCCGAAGTTGAAAAGAATCAGGACCAACTAACGGATTTGCGCGTCGAGGACGGCCTATTGTACAAACGGACCGGGTTTGATAGGATGGAAGATGAAGTCGAAGGCACGCTGTGGAAGTTGTGGGTGCCGGAATCTCTGGCGTCCACCCTCATAGAACAGGCTCACGTGGACGCGAAGGCTTCTCACGGAGGCGTGGCGAAAACGCTGCACTTGTTGCGGAGACAGTTTTACTGGCCAAAAATGGCGGTCCAAGTGAGAGACTACGTCAGGGAATGTGTGGTATGCAAGGAAACAAAGGCCCCGAACCACAGGATGCGAGTATCCATCGGACAGGAGGTAAAGACGGAAAGGCCCTTCCAAAAATTATATATTGACTTTTTGGGAAAGTACCCGCGATCAAAGAGAGGTCACGCATGGGTCTTCGTAGTCGTCGATCACTTTTCGAAATTTACCTTTCTGAAGGCCATGAAGAACGCTACGGCAGACAATGTTGTCGAGTTTCTCGTACACGAAGTTTTCTTCAAATTCGGGGTACCCGAAACCATCCATTCGGACAATGGTCGACAGTTCGTTTCCAAAAATTTCGAAAGTATGGTCGAAGCTTTCGGAATCACCCACATGAGAACGGCCATATATTCACCGCAAAGCAATGCAGCCGAGCGGGTGAATCGAACAGTGCTTGCAGCAATCCGCGCGTATTTAGAGCAAGACCATAGGGAATGGGATCACTTTTTGCCCGAAATTGAGGTGGCGATACGCAATGCTGTCCATTCGGCAACCGGGGTAACACCATTTTTTGCGGTGTTTGGACAGCACATGTTCTTGAATGGAGCCTGTTATAAGCTCGCACGGAAGCTGCGATCTATAGGCGAGCACGCAATCTCCGACTTGGGTACGCAGGACAAGATCCGGGTCGTTCAAGAACAGGTAAGGCTGCATCTGCACAAGGCGTTTGAACGCAGCCAACAGCAGTACAACAAACGGGCTCGAAAGTTTCATGCTGTACCCAGACAAGAGGTTTATATAAGGAATTTCGTGCTTAGTGACTTCAGCAAAGCCTTTAACGCGAAATTCGCGAGGAAGTTCCGAAAGTGCCGAATTGTCAGAGCCGTAGGGAACAACGCGTACGAAGTGGAGGATAGACACGGAAGATCCCTGGGCGTCGTCCATGCTAAAGATCTCCGGTTTTAAGTAGGGTGTAGCGTGGGTGTGGCCTACGTTGGGCGAGGTTCGTAGAGGGCAACCGGCTAATCCACAAGAGAATGCGACGACAATTTTTAGAGTTCAGGCCGGCGCATATCTTTAAATTGCCGTGTGCTGTTGCATTCGTGCGAAGGTATCGATAGCGGCAATCGGATACCGCCACAAATTTGCCTACGGCCCTTGCAATTCCCAAGCCGTTCAAGCAGCAACCTGTCGGCATGCTGGGCGTAAGTTGTCTTGCGGCGGCTTATAATTCACAAGGGGTTTAAGCGGAGGCGTATAGGCATGCCAGATGCAGCAGACAAAAAGGGAGCTCGGGGAGAAAAAAAAGGGGTGTATTTTTTTTTGTGTTGTATATTTTTTTTTTTTTTTTCCTGGTTATATTTTTTTTTTTTGTTATATTTTTTTTTGGTTATATATTTTTTTTTTATTATTCATTTATGTTTTTTTTTGTCTTCTCATATTTTTTTGTATATATTTTTTTTGTATTTGTGTTAAGTGACACACTATATGTCGAAAATGAAGACCTATTAATATAGGCAAATCTTTTGTTAGAATTAAGTTAATATATGCATATAATCTAACTTAATAATGCATGTAAACTAGTAAGATTATGAAATGAATTGTGAGTAGATTGGTTTGGGAGGGGGAGAATCTCCGGGAGTAATGGAGTAGGTTAATCGCCAATTCCATATTAGGGCGATGGATCAATAAAATCCCATGGGTTCATCGCAGGAAGGGCGGGTACGTTGTGGCCATATACACCAGGCCAGCCAACTGTTCCATTTTGTTGTGTGTGCGCATGTAGTGTGTAGTGTTGTGAAGGTCGAGTTTGTTTGAGATCTGTACCGTCTATGGGCAGGGTTGGAGCTACCCCTCCCTGAGAAATCTGAGCTAGCCGAGGTTGCCCACTGGGAACCAATAGACGTGTTACAATATCCTGGAAATATTGGTTCTTAGTGTCAAAAAGTATCTTTCGCACCTCGTATGCAGCCCGCCCAAAGTCCCTTAGATCCAAAGGATTGCGTGAGCGCATGTATTGGCGACGCAGTGCTCTCTTGTGCCTTACCAAATCCAAAATCTCAGTTTTTAAAAAAGGCTGAGCTGGACTGGGAGGCGAACAAGGAAGTTGGCCAAGCATGAAGTATTCCGCCGCCACGCTGCGTCGTCTATGTCAGCCGGTGAACTCAGCTCCATGTTCAAGTTGACAAGCTGCTCCAACCTCTGCCGAAATCGGGAGATGTTTGCCTTGCGCGGCAGAAGACGTGCCTTGGGAGCATTTAGAGTAACAGCCAATCTATACTCAACGATCAAAGGGATGTGATCGGAGTTAAGCTCAATTCGCTCAGATATACCAAGACAGTCAGAACGTATTCCAGCGTACACAGCAAAGTCAATTGCTGTCGGCCTATGACCACCGTACAAATAGTGCGTTGCATCTCCCGTGGCAAGTACTTGGAGGTTGGAGTCTCTCACGCAATCCGCCAGCGCAATCCCACGGCGAGTGTCCAAAGCAGCACCCCAGAGACGGTGTTGAGCATTCCAGTCTCCAGCAATCAGGAACTTGGGGCCAAGCTCTTCGAAGAGACATTTAAAGTCTTCTAATGCCCACACAAAACGTGGTGGACAATAGACAGCCGCTAGGACTACTTCGCCTTGATCACTAGAGACTTTAACGGCAGCACATTGTGCGGAGAGCCAACTTATAGGAGTCAGCGCATGATGTTGTAGAGAAGATTTTATGATCACTGCTGCTCCACCACGCATGCGATCCGACGGATGATTGGCTAGGTGGATATCGTAGCCTGGTAGCCTATAGTGAGATCTGGAGCAGTAGTGGGTCTCACAGACCAACATTACATCTATTTGATGGCGGTGAATAAACAACTCCAACTCATTGGCGTTATTTGAAAGGCCATTGGCGTTCCAAACGCCAACGCGCATCCCAATTTGACTCATTTATTGGCAAGTACAGCGTGCAACAGGCTCATCATGGCCATCATTGTCTCATTTAGCTTGTCGAATTTTGACATAAGACTTTCAAGCTGGAGATTGGAGTGTTGAACATACTGATAAGGCTGCTGCACTAGCTGATTTTGATCTTGTGTGGGCTGCTGATGTTGTTGACGCAATGGCAGCTGGAGTTGTTGTTGATCACTCAGTTGCTGTTGACGCTCTTGCTGGATGTGGTGTTGCTGTTGGAGTTGCTGCTGCTGGGGTTGCTGTTGCTGGCGTTGCAACTGCTGGCGTTGCAGCTGCTGGCGTTGCTGCTGCTGGCTGTTGCTGCTGCTGGTGTTGCTGCTGCTGGTGTTGCTGCGAGTATTTCTGCTGATGCTGAGAGTTCTCTCGATGCCTAGCCATGTGGCGAACTTTATGTCGTCGCGTTTTGTTCGACCGCTGTTGCTCAGGAACTTGGGGAGCATCTTGTTGAGGCGGCAAAGGTTGTTGTTGCTGCTGCTGCGGCTGCTGGCGGTGCTGAGGTTGTGGCTGTTGTTGTTGGTGAAGCTGCTGCTGATGGTGACGTTGCTGCTGAAGGGGACGCTGTTGCTGAGGGTGACGCTGCTGCTCTGACAGTTGTCCAAGTTGCTGAAGGAGCTGAGGAGCCGTTGGCAGTCTGGCGGCATCAGCATAAGTAAATTGTGGATTGCGTTAAGGAGCCGGGCTTCTTGGGCGCGACTTTTGGAGGTATTGAGCCGGCCTTCCAGACTGAGCCGCAAGCTTCCTTCCCTTGGAAACGCGCTGATAAGCCGGGCATCCTTTCCAACTTGCTGGATGGGTTCCTCCGCAGTTTGCACATTTCGGATCAACGTCCATTGGTTTTTCGCAAGCTTGACTAGCATGTGCTGAACCACACTTACGCAGCGATGCTGTTTTTGGCAATATTTCATGGTGTGGCCAAATTCCTGGCAGCGGTGGCACTGGGGGATGTCCAAATGCCGATCAGGGCATACAACAGTAATGCGCACCTGAGAGATGGAGCGAAGGTTGTAGATCTCTTTGCTATTCGCCGCCGGCTCCAACTCTAAATAACAAAGGTTAGCTCCTTTTTGGTAACACGGCTGACGATAGTTTTGATCTGGCAAGCTCGTCCCTTAAGCAATCAATTTTCTGCAGCGATGGATGCAGTCCCCTGACCACCACTCGAAAACCTCTGTCCTCCTTTAGTTGGTACGAGTGAAAAGGGATTCCCTTATCCTTAAACATCCTCTGGATAGCCCTGTAAGCGTCAATACTACTTGGCATGACTCTCACGGAACCACCGCCACTGCATTTAAGCATGAAGCTGTTAGGCGGCGTGACAGCATTTAATGCTTCAAGCAGTCCAACAACGTTGGTTATACCCTGAGCTATAAGTGGGGGTGGCTTGGAAGGCCTTGTAGGCTGTGGTTCCGCAGTGCAGGTGTTTGGCAGAGAATCGCGATTCTCAGCGGCAGGTCCCAGACTTGTGTCCTCATCGCCCATAGTAAGCGGAAAAATTGGGGAAGCAGCAACTGCAGTCCTCTCTGCCATATCCACTGACTCAATGTCCGAGTCAGAATCTGACAGATCAACTAGTGCTGCACGAGCACCAGCAGAAGTAGATGGCACTGCATCCAAGTCAGTGACATCATCGACTGTCACAATTTTTCGTTTTTTGTTGGCACTTTCGGTGTTTGTCATTGTGTCGTTGTTAGAATTGATTGATTTTGCAATTTTTGCATTGTTGGCTTTGTTGTTGTTGTTGTGGCTGCTTACCGAGCGAGTGCGCAAATTAAAGCGGAGTTCGTTGGTCTGCCTGGCAAGAGAAGGCGAGCACCAGGAAACTGCAGCTGCAGCATCAGGAGCTTCGCCGGGAGTGGAGGTATGGAGGGTGTTCCTCATATTGGCGCAAAATTTACGCGCACCAAGCGCACACACTGTACCACAGTGGTGGCGGCGCACGCACAAATCACACTGAGTGAGGGCCTCTTACAAAAATAGTTATGCACCAGCAGAACTGCTCGCGAGCTTCGTTTCGAATCGCGAGAGAGGGTAACGGGACACACTCACGCGCACAAATTGCCGAATGCTCTGCAGCAAGCGGACTGAGCTGCTCGCGTCATTCGAATGTTCTAGAGAGCAATCAGCAGGCCGCTAACGGAAAGTGCATGGGCAAGTACCGTTATAGTTTGGAATGCCATGGAATTTGGCATAAGTTTGTAGTCTTATTTTGTGTGGATTAAACACAGATTTAACAATTTGAACACGATAATGTTAGAGATTTAACTACATTAATACTAATATTGTTGCCACTAACTGGAGTGGTCTTGTCCATTAGAACTGATTATAAATCAGAAAAGCAAAACAAAACTGACACAGTCACCAAAATATGCGTCCGCGCTTGACGAAGCCAAAATGACAACTGAAGATCTCTCCCGCGAAGAAATTTCGTGTTTTTTTTCACTTCACTCTTTCGATGCGGCAGCGCAAGATTGATGAGCTTCTTGGCCTCTCTGGGATCGGCATGGTAGTCGAATAGTTCAATCGGTTCAGTCAGCACGCCTCGTGACATTTTAGCTCCCGCATGGCCTTTTTAAAAACACAGCATGAATTGGACAATCTGCTGAGTTGCGGCATATTTTAATCAATTTGCAGGGTATTATTCACCAAATTATTCCAAAATTTGTCTCCCGCGACGACTATTGCGTCTATGATCTCTCCAGCGAAGAAACTTTGTGTTTTTTTTCACTTCACTCTTTCGATGCGGCAGCGCAAGATTGATGAGCTTCTTGGCCTCTCTGGGATCGGCATGGTAGTCGAATAGTTCAATCGGTTCAGTCAGCACGCCTCGTGACATTTCAGCTCCCGCATGGCCTTTTTAAAAACACCGCATGAATTGGACAATCTGCTGAGTTGCGGCATATTTGAATCAATTTGCAGTATATTATTCACCGGGACAAAGGCATGGGCGGTGTACAGTCTCGGCTGACTTCCAAAAAAAAAACAAGGGGCGGCGTGCAGTATCGCGATCGACTGGTGAAAACGAAGAGAGCGTTTCCCAAGTGCAGCTCGGCTTAAATAGGGCAGATTAGCAAAGCTCTGGTATTCAGCACTTTTCAGCCGCTATCCGCAGCTCTACGCCTTTATCCTGAACCGCGCTTTTGAGAGCTAACTGCCGTAAAGTCTGCAATGGTTAGTAACTTGCAAAAAAAAACATCATTGCTTACCTTTAAAACCGACTACGCTATCTACTACTACTTTTGAATAGTCGTTTATATCGGCCCGCTAGCATAATAAGCATAATAAACAAAGAAAAAACTAAATGAATAATTGAACCATATTTTCATAATCTGATGCCGGTAGCTGAGAATATATATTTGAGAATGAGCATTTCTCTCTTACAAAGGAAATAAGAACTCTGCAGTTGAATATTGAACATTATGTGTAGGGGTGCCAGAAACCCAGTGGCACCATCGTTAACAGTTACTACCAATTGATGTTGCATACTTGTGACTTATAATTCACAAGTGGTTTAAGCTCAAATCGGTTGTCTTGCTAGGCCGCAGCGGGCAGTCATTTTTTTTTAAATATTATTTTTTTTGCATTTTTCTATTTTTTTCTATGAATTTTGTTTTTTTTTATCTCTGGTATCGTGGTATTGCACAAAACCAATTAGTGCAATGCTCGCCATGCTGTCTGTATAATCGCAACTATTTTCTCTCCCGCGATGATTTTGCACGACGACTATCGTGTCTCCAAAATTTGTCTCCCGCGACGACTATTGCGACTTAGATCTCTCCCGCGAAGAAATTTTGTGTTTTTTTCACATCACTTCACTCTTCCGATGCGGCAGCGCAAGATTGATGAGCTTCTTGGCCTCTCTGGGATCGGCATGGTAGTCGAATAGTTCAATCGGTTCAGTCAGCACGCCTCGTGACATTTCAGCTCCCGCATGGCCTTTTTAAAAACACCGCATGAATTCGACAATCTGCTGAGTTGCGGCATATTTGAATCAATTTGCAGTAAACGAGTATTCTTCACCAAATTATTCCAAAATTTGTCTCCCGACGACTATTGCATCTAAGATCTCTCCCGCGAAGAAATTTCGTGTTTTTTTTCACTTCACTCTTTCGATGCGGCAGCGCAAGATTGATGAGCTTCTTGGCCTCTCTAGGATCGGCATGGTAGTCGAATAGTTCAATCGGTTCAGTCAGCACGCCTCGTGACATTTCAGCTCCCGCATGGCGTTTTTAAAAACACCGCATGAATAGGACAATCTGCTGAGTTGCGGCATATTTGAATCAATTTGCAGGGTATTATTCACCAAATTATTCCAAAATTTGTCTCCCGACGACAATTGCGTCTAAGATCTCTCCCGCGAAGAAATTTCGTGTTTTTTTTCACTTCACTCTTTCGATGCGGCAGCGCAAGATTGATGAGCTTCTTGGCCTCTCTGGGATCGGCATGGTAGTCGAATAGTTCAATCGGTTCAGTCAGCACGCCTCGTGACATTTCAGCTCCCGCATGGCCTTTTTAAAAACACCGCATGAATTCGACAATCTGCTGAGTTGCGGCATATTTGAATCAATTTGCAGGGTATTATTCACCAAATTATTCCAAAATTTGTCTCCCGACGACTATTGCGTCTAAGATCTCTCCCGCGAAGAAATTTCGTGTTTTTTTTCACTTCACTCTTTCGATGCGGCAGCGCAAGATTGATGAGCTTCTTGGCCTCTCTGGGATCGGCATGGTAGTCGAATAGTTCAATCGGTTCAGTCAGCACGCCTCGTGACATTTCAGCTCCCGCATGGCCTTTTTAAAAACACCGCATGAATTCGACAATCTGCTGAGTTGGGGCATATTTTAATCAATTTGCAGGGTATTATTCACCAAATTATTCCAAAATTTGTCTCCCGACGACTATTGCGTCTAAGATCTCTCCCGCGAAGAAATTTCGTGTTTTTTTCACTTCACTTCACTCATTCGATGCGGCAGCGCAAGATTGATGAGCTTCTTGGCCTCTCTGGGATCGGCATGGTAGTCGAATAGTTCAATCGGTTCAGTCAGCACGCCTCGTGACATTTCAGCTCCCGCATGGCCTTTTTAAAAACACCGCATGAATTCGACAATCTGCTGAGTTGCGGCATATTTGAATCAATTTGCAGGGTATTATTCACCAAATTATTCCAAAATTTGTCTCCCGACGACTATTGCGTCTAAGATCTCTCCCGCGAAGAAATTTCGTGTTTTTTTTCACTTCACTCTTTCGATGCGGCAGCGCAAGATTGATGAGCTTCTTGGCCTCTCTGGGATCGGCATGGTAGTCGAATAGTTCAATCGGTTCAGTCAGCACGCCTCGTGACATTTCAGCTCCCGCATGGCCTTTTTAAAAACACCGCATGAATTCGACAATCTGCTGAGTTGCGGCATATTTGAATCAATTTGCAGGGTATTATTCACCAAATTATTCCAAAATTTGTCTCCCGACGACTATTGCGTCTAAGATCTCTCCCGCGAAGAAATTTCGTGTTTTTTTCACTTCACTTCACTCATTCGATGCGGCAGCGCAAGATTGATGAGCTTCTTGGCCTCTCTGGGATCGGCATGGTAGTCGAATAGTTCAATCGGTTCAGTCAGCACGCCTCGTGACATTTCAGCTCCCGCATGGCATTTTTAAAATCACCGCATGAATTCGACAATCTGCTGAGTTGCGGCATATTTGAATAAATTTGCAGTATATTATTCACCAAATTATTCCAAAATTTGTCTCCCGCAACAACTATTGCGTCTAAGATCTCTCCCGCGAAGAAATTTCGTGTTTTTTTTCACTTCACTCTTTCGATGCGGCAGCGCAAGATTGATGAGCTTCTTGGCCTCTCTGGGATCGGCATGGTAGTCGAATAGTTCAATCGGTTCAGTCAGCACGCCTCGTGACATTTCAGCTCCCGCATGGCCTTTTTAAAAACACCGCATGAATTGGACAATCTGTGTACAGTCTCGGCTGACTTCCAAAAAAAAAACAAGGGGCGGCGTGCAGTATCGCGATCGACTGGTGAAAACGAAGAGAGCGTTTCCCAAGTGCAGCTCGGCTTAAATAGGGCAGATTTGCAAAGCTATGGTATTCAGCACTTTTCAGCCGCTATCCGCAGCTCTACGCCTTTATCCTGAACCGCGCTTTTGAGAGCTAACTGCCGTAAAGTCTGCAATGGTTAGTAACTTGCAAAAAAAAACATCATTCCTTACCTTTAAAACCGACTACGCTATCTACTACTACTTTTGAATAGTCGTTTATATCGGCCCGCTAGCATAATTAGCATAATAAACAAAGGAAAAACTAAATGAATAATTGAACTATATTTTCATAATCTGATGCCGGTAGCTGAGAATATATATTTGAGAATGAGCATTTCTCTCTTACAAAGGAAATAAGAACTCTGCAGCTGAATATTGCACATTATGTGTAGGGGTGCCAGAAACCCCGTGGCAGCATCGTTAACAGTTACTACCAACTGATGTTGCATACTTGTGACTTATAATTCACAAGTGGTTTAAGCTCAAATCGGTTGTCTTGCTAGGCCGCAGCGGGCAGTCATTTTTTTTTAAATATTTTTTTTTTTGCATTTTTCTATTTTTTTTAATGATTTTTGTTTTTTTTTATCTCTGGTATCGTGGTATTGCACAAAACCAATTAGTGCAATGCTCGCCATGCTGTCTGTATAATCGCAACTATTTTCTCTCCCGCGATGATTTTGCACGACGACTATCGTGTCTCCAAAATTTGTCTCCCGCGACGACTATTGCGACTTAGATCTCTCCCGCGAAGAAATTTTGTGTTTTTTTCACATCACTTCACTCTTCCGATGCGGCAGCGCAAGATTGATGAGCTTCTTGGCCTCTCTGGGATCGGCATGGTAGTCGAATAGTTCAATCGGTTCAGTCAGCACGCCTCGTGACATTTCAGCTCCCGCATGGCCTTTTTAAAAACACAGCATGAATTCGACAATCTGCTGAGTTGCGGCATATTTGAATCAATTTGCAGGGTATTATTCACCAAATTATTCCAAAATTTGTCTCCCGACGACTATTGCGTCTAAGATCTCTCCCGCGAAGAAATTTCGTGTTTTTTTTCACTTCACTCTTTCGATGCGGCAGCGCAAAATTGATGAGCTTCTTGGCCTCTCTAGGATCGGCATGGTAGTCGAATAGTTCAATCGGTTCAGTCAGCACGCCTCGTGACATTTCAGCTCCCGCATGGCCTTTTTAAAAACACAGCATGAATAGGACAATCTGCTGAGTTGCGGCATATTTGAATCAATTTGCAGGGTATTATTCACCAAATTATTCCAAAATTTGTCTCCCGACGACTATTGCGTCTAAGATCTCTCCCGCGGAGAAATTTCGTGTTTTTTTTCACTTCACTTCACTCATTCGATGCGGCAGCGCAAAATTGATGAGCTTCTTGGCCTCTCTGGGATCGGCATGGTAGTCGAATAGTTCAATCGGTTCAGTCAGCACGCCTCGTGACATTTCAGCTCCCGCATGGCCTTTTTAAAAACACCGCATGAATTCGACAATCTGCTGAGTTGCGGCATATTTGAATCAATTTGCAGGGTATTATTCACCAAATTATTCCAAAATTTGTCTCCCGACGACTATTGCGTCTAAGATCTCTCCCGCGAAGAAATTTCGTGTTTTTTTTCACTTCACTCTTTCGATGCGGCAGCGCAAGATTGATGAGCTTCTTGGCCTCTCTGGGATCGGCATGGTAGTCGAATAGTTCAATCGGTTCAGTCAGCACGCCTCGTGACATTTCAGCTCGCGCATGGCCTTTTTAAAAACACAGCATGAATTCGACAATCTGCTGAGTTGCGGCATATTTGAATCAATTTGCAGTATATTATTCACCAAATTATTCCAAAATTTGTCTCCCGACGACTATTGCGTCTAAGATCTCTCCCGCGAATAAATTTCGTGTTTTTTTTCACTTCACTCTTTCGATGCGGCAGCGCAAAATTGATGAGCTTCTTGGCCTCTCTGGGATCGGCATGGTAGTCGAATAGTTCAATCGGTTCAGTCAGCACGCCTCGTGACATTTCAGCTCCCGCATGGCCTTTTTAAAAACACCGCTTGAATTGGACAATCTGCTGAGTTGCGGCATATTTGAATCAATTTGCAGGGTATTATTCACCAAATTATTCCAAAATTTGTCTCCCGACGACTATTGCGTCTAAGATCTCTCCCGCGAATAAATTTCGTGTTTTTTTTCACTTCACTCTTTCGATGCGGCAGCGCAAAATTGATGAGCTTCTTGGCCTCTCTGGGATCGGCATGGTAGTCGAATAGTTCAATCGGTTCAGTCAGCCCGCCTCGTGACATTTCAGCTCCCGCATGGCCTTTTTAAAAACACCGCATGAATTCGACAATCTGCTGAGTTGCGGCATATTTGAATCAATTTGCAGGGTATTATTCACCAAATTATTCCAACATTTGTCTCCCGACGACTATTGCGTCTAAGATCTCTCCCGCGAAGAAATTTCGTGTTTTTTTTCACTTCACTCTTTCGATGCGGCAGCGCAAAATTGATGAGCTTCTTGGCCTCTCTAGGATCGGCATGGTAGTCGAATAGTTCAATCGGTTCAGTCAGCACGCCTCGTGACATTTCAGCTCCCGCATGGCCTTTTTAAAAACACCGCATGAATTCGACAATCTGCTGAGTTGCGGCATATTTGAATCAATTTGCAGGGTATTATTCACCAAATTATTCCAACATTTGTCTCCCGACGACTATTGCGTCTAAGATCTCTCCCGCGAATAAATTTCGTGTATTTTTTCACATCACTTCACTCATTCGATGCGGCAGCGCAAAATTGATGAGCTTCTTGGCCTCTCTGGGATCGGCATGGTAGTCGAATAGTTCAATCGGTTCAGTCAGCACGCCTCGTGACATTTCAGCTCCCGCATGGCCTTTTTAAAAACACCGCATGAATTGGACAATCTGCTGAGTTGCGGCATATTTGAATCAATTTGCAGGGTATTATTCACCAAATTATTCCAAAATTTGTCTCCCGACGACTATTGCGTCTAAGATCTCTCCCGCGAAGAAATTTCGTGTATTTTTTCACATCACTTCACTCATTCGATGCGGCAGCGCAAAATTGATGAGCTTCTTGGCCTCTCTGGGATCGGCATGGTAGTCGAATAGTTCAATCGGTTCAGTCAGCACGCCTCGTGACATTTCAGCTCCCGCATGGCCTTTTTAAAAACACCGCATGAATTGGACAATCTGCTGAGTTGCGGCATATTTGAATAAATTTGCAGGGTATTATTCACCAAATTATTCCAAAATTTGTCTCCCGACGACTATTGCGTCTAAGATCTCTCCCGCGAAGAAATTTCGTGTTTTTTTTCACTTCACTCTTTCGATGCGGCAGCGCAAGATTGATGAGCTTCTTGGCCTCTCTGGGATCGGCATGGTAGTCGAATAGTTCAATCGGTTCAGTCAGCACGCCTCGTGACATTTTAGCTCCCGCATGGCCTCTTTAAAAACACCGCATGAATTCGACAATCTGCTGAGTTGCGGCATATTTGAATCAATTTGCAGGGTATTATTCACCAAATTATTCCAAAATTAGTCTCCCGACGACTATTGCGTCTAAGATCTCTCCCGCGAAGAAATTTCGTGTTTTTTTTCACTTCACTCTTTCGATGCGGCAGCGCAAGATTGATGAGCTTCTTGGCCTCTCTGGGATCAGCATGGTAGTCGAATAGTTCAATCGGTTCAGTCAGCACGCCTCGTGACATTTCAGCTCCCGCATGGCCTTTTTAAAAACACCGCATGAATTGGACAATCTGCTGAGTTGCGGCATATTTGAATCAATTTGCAGGGTATTATTCACCAAATTATTCCAAAATTTGTCTCCCGACGACTATTGCGTCTAAGATCTCTCCCGCGAATAAATTTCGTTTTTTTTTCACTTCACTTCACTCATTCGATGCGGCAGCGCAAAATTGATGAGCTTCTTGGCCTCTCTGGGATCGGCATGGTAGTCGAATAGTTCAATCGGTTCAGTCAGCACGCCTCGTGACATTTCAGCTCCCGCATGGCCTTTTTAAAAACACCGCATGAATTCGACAATCTGCTGAGTTGCGGCATATTTGAATCAATTTGCAGGGTATTATTCACCAAATTATTCAAAAATTTGTCTCCCGACGACTATTGCGTCTAAGATCTCTCCCGCGAAGAAATTTCGTGTTTTTTTTCACTTCACTCTTTCGATGCGGCAGCGCAAAATTGATGAGCTTCTTGGCCTCTCTAGGATCGGCATGGTAGTCGAATAGTTCAATCGGTTCAGTCAGCACGCCTCGTGACATTTCAGCTCCCGCATGGCCTTTTTAAAAACACCGCATGAATTCGACAATCTGCTGAGTTGCGGCATATTTGAATCAATTTGCAGGGTATTATTCACCAAATTATTCCAAAATTTGTCTCCCGACGACTATTGCGTCTAAGATCTCTCCCGCGAAGAAATTTCGTGTTTTTTTTCACTTCACTTCACTCATTCGATGCGGCAGCGCAAAATTGATGAGCTTCTTGGCCTCTCTGGGATCGGCATGGTAGTCGAATAGTTCAATCGGTTCAGTCAGCACGCCTCGTGACATTTCAGCTCCCGCATGGCCTTTTTAAAAACACCGCATGAATTCGACAATCTGCTGAGTTGCGGCATATTTGAATCAATTTGCAGGGTATTATTCACCAAATTATTCCAAAATTTGTCTCCCGACGACTATTGCGTCTAAGATCTCTCCCGCGAATAAATTTCGTGTTTTTTTTCACTTCACTTCACTCATTCGATGCGGCAGCGCAAAATTGATGAGCTTCTTGGCCTCTCTGGGATCGGCATGGTAGTCGAATAGTTCAATCGGTTCAGTCAGCACGCCTCGTGACATTTCAGCTCCCGCATGGCCTTTTTAAAAACACCGCATGAATTCGACAATCTGCTGAGTTGCGGCATATTTGAATCAATTTGCAGGGTATTATTCACCAAATTATTCCAAAATTTGTCTCCCGACGACTATTGCGTCTAAGATCTCTCCCGCGAAGAAATTTCGTGTTTTTTTTCACTTCACTCTTTCGATGCGGCAGCGCAAGATTGATGAGCTTCTTGGCCTCTCTGGGATCGGCATGGTAGTTGAATAGTTCAATCGGTTCAGTCAGCACGCCTCGTGACATTTCAGCTCCCGCATGGCCTTTTTAAAAACACCGCATGAATTCGACAATCTGCTGAGTTGCGGCATATTTGAATCAATTTGCAGGGTATTATTCACCAAATTATTCCAAAATTAGTCTCCCGACGACTATTGCGTCTAAGATCTCTCCCGCGAAGAAATTTCGTGTTTTTTTTCACTTCACTCTTTCGATGCGGCAGCGCAAGATTGATGAGCTTCTTGGCCTCTCTGGGATCGGCATGGTAGTCGAATAGTTCAATCGGTTCAGTCAGCACGCCTCGTGACATTTCAGCTCCCGCATGGCCTTTTTAAAAACACCGCATGAATTCGACAATCTGCTGAGTTGCGGCATATTTGAATCAATTTGCAGGGTATTATTCACCAAATTATTCCAAAATTTGTCTCCCGACGACTATTGCGTCTAAGATCTCTCCCGCGAATAAATTTCGTGTTTTTTTTCACTTCACTTCACTCATTCGATGCGGCAGCGCAAAATTGATGAGCTTCTTGGCCTCTCTGGGATCGGCATGGTAGTCGAATAGTTCAATCGGTTCAGTCAGCACGCCTCGTGACATTTCAGCTCCCGCATGGCCTTTTTAAAAACACCGCATGAATTCGACAATCTGCTGAGTTGCGGCATATTTGAATCAATTTGCAGGGTATTATTCACCAAATTATTCCAAAATTTGTCTCCCGACGACTATTGCGTCTAAGATCTCTCCCGCGAAGAAATTTCGTGTTTTTTTTCACTTCACTCTTTCGATGCGGCAGCGCAAGATTGATGAGCTTCTTGGCCTCTCTGGGATCGGCATGGTAGTCGAATAGTTCAATCGGTTCAGTCAGCACGCCTCGTGACATTTTAGCTCCCGCATGGCCTTTTTAAAAACACCGCATGAATTCGACAATCTGCTGAGTTGCGGCATATTTGAATCAATTTGCAGGGTATTATTCACCAAATTATTCCAAAATTAGTCTCCCGACGACTATTGCGTCTAAGATCTCTCCCGCGAAGAAATTTCGTGTTTTTTTTCACTTCACTCTTTCGATGCGGCAGCGCAAGATTGATGAGCTTCTTGGCCTCTCTGGGATCGGCATGGTAGTCGAAAAGTTCAATCGGTTCAGTCAGCACGCCTCGTGACATTTCAGCTCCCGCATGGCCTTTTTAAAAACACCGCATGAATTCGACAATCTGCTGAGTTGCGGCATATTTGAATCAATTTGCAGGGTATTATTCACCAAATTATTCCAAAATTTGTCTCCCGACGACTATTGCGTCTAAGATCTCTCCCGCGAATAAATTTCGTGTTTTTTTTCACTTCACTTCACTCATTCGATGCGGCAGCGCAAAATTGATGAGCTTCTTGGCCTCTCTGGGATCGGCATGGTAGTCGAATAGTTCAATCGGTTCAGTCAGCACGCCTCGTGACATTTCAGCTCCCGCATGGCCTTTTTAAAAACACCGCATGAATTCGACAATCTGCTGAGTTGCGGCATATTTGAATCAATTTGCAGTATATTATTCACCAAATTAATCCACAATTTGTCTCCCGACGACTATTGCGTCTAAGATCTCTCCCGCGAAGAAATTTCGTGTTTTTTTTCACTTCACTCTTTCGATGCGCCAGCGCAAGATTGATGAGCTTCTTGGCCTCTCTGGGATCGGCATGGTAGTCGAATAGTTCAATCGGTTCAGTCAGCACGCCTCGTGACATTTCAGCTCCCGCATGGCCTTTTTAAAAACACCGCATGAATTCGACAATCTGCTGAGTTGCGGCATATTTGAATCAATTTGCAGGGTATTATTCACCAAATTATTCCAAAATTAGTCTCCCGACGACTATTGCGTCTAAGATCTCTCCCGCGAAGAAATTTCGTGTTTTTTTTCACTTCACTCTTTCGATGCGGTAGCGCAAGATTGATGAGCTTCTTGGCCTCTCTGGGATCAGCATGGTAGTCGAATAGTTCAATCGGTTCAGTCAGCACGCCTCGTGACATTTCAGCTCCCGCATGGCCTTTTTAAAAACACCGCATGAATTCGACAATCTGCTGAGTTGCGGCATATTTGAATCAATTTGCAGGGTATTATTCACCAAATTATTCCAAAATTTGTCTCCCGACGACTATTGCGTCTAAGATCTCTCCCGCTAAGAAATTTCGTGTTTTTTTTCACTTCACTCTTTCGATGCGGCAGCGCAAGATTGATGAGCTTCTTGGCCTCTCTGGGATCAGCATGGTAGTCGAATAGTTCAATCGGTTCAGTCAGCACGCCTCGTGACATTTCAGCTCCCGCATGGCCTTTTTAAAAACACCGCATGAATTCGACAATCTGCTGAGTTGCGGCATATTTGAATCAATTTGCAGGGTATTATTCACCAAATTATTCCAAAATTTGTCTCCCGACGACTATTGCGTCTAAGATCTCTCCCGCGAAGAAATTTCGTGTTTTTTTTCACTTCACTCTTTCGATGCGGCAGCGCAAGATTGATGAGCTTCTTGGCCTCTCTGGGATCGGCATGGTAGTCGAATAGTTCAATCGGTTCAGTCAGCACGCCTCGTGACATTTCAGCTCCCGCATGGCCTTTTTAAAAACACCGCATGAATTCGACAATCTGCTGAGTTGCGGCATATTTGAATCAATTTGCAGGGTATTATTCACCAAATTATTCCAAAATTTGTCTCCCGACGACTATTGCGTCTAAGATCTCTCCCGCGAAGAAATTTCGTGTTTTTTTTCACTTCACTCTTTCGATGCGGCAGCGCAAGATTGATGAGCTTCTTGGCCTCTCTGGGATCGGCATGGTAGTCGAATAGTTCAATCGGTTCAGTCAGCACGCCTCGTGACATTTCAGCTCCCGCATGGCCTTTTTAAAAACACCGCATGAATTCGACAATCTGCTGAGTTGCGGCATATTTGAATCAATTTGCAGGGTATTATTCACCAAATTATTCCAAAATTTGTCTCCCGACGACTATTGCGTCTAAGATCTCTCCCGCGAATAAATTTCGTGTTTTTTTTCACTTCACTTCACTCATTCGATGCGGCAGCGCAAAATTGATGAGCTTCTTGGCCTCTCTGGGATCGGCATGGTAGTCGAATAGTTCAATCGGTTCAGTCAGCACGCCTCGTGACATTTCAGCTCGCGCATGGCCTTTTTAAAAACTCCGCATGAATTGGACATTCTGCTGAGTTGCGGCATATTTGAATCAATTTGCAGGGTATTATTCACCAAATTATTCCAAAATTTGTCTCCCGACGACTATTGCGTCTAAGATCTCTCCCGCGAAGAAATTTCGTGTTTTTTTTCACTTCACTCTTTCGATGCGGCAGGGCAAGATTGATGAGCTCTTTGGCCTCTCTGGGATCGGCATGGTAGTCGAATAGTTCAATCGGTTCAGTCAGCACGCCTCGTGACATTTCAGCTCCCGCATGGCCTTTTTAAAAACACCGCATGAATTGGACAATCTGCTGAGTTGCGGCATATTTTAATCAATTTGCAGGATATTATTCACCGGGACAAAGGCATGGGCGGTGTACAGTCTCGGCAGACTTCCAAAAAAAAAACAAGGGGCGGCGTGCAGTATCGCGATCGACTGGTGAAATCGAAGAGAGCGTTTCCCGAGTGCAGCTCGGCTTAAATAGGGCAGATTAGCAAAGCTCTGGTATTCAGCACTTTTCAGCCGCTATCCGCAGCTATGCGCTTTTATCCTGAACCGCGCTTTTGAGAGCTAACTGCCGTAAAGTCTGCAATGGTTAGTTACTTGCAAAAAAAAAACATCATTGCTTCCCTTTAAAACCGACTACGCTATCTACTACTACTTTTGAATAGTCGTTTATATCGGCCCGCTAGCATAATTAGCATAATAAACAAAGGAAAAACTAAATGAATTATTGAACTATATTTTCATTATCTGATGCCGGTAGCTGAGAATATATATTTGAGAATGAGCATTTCTCTCTAACAAAGGAAATAAGAACTCTGCAGTTGAATATTGCACATTATGTGTAGGGGTGCCAGAAACCCAGTGGCAGCATCGTTAACAGTTACTACCAACTGATGTTGCATACTTGTGACTTATAATTCACAAGTGGTTTAAGCTCAAATCGGTTGTCTTGCTAGGCCGCAGCGGGCAGTCATATTTTTATAAATATTTTTTTTTTTGCATTTTTCTTTTTTTTTCTATGATTTTTGTTTTTTTTTATCTCTGGTATCGTGGTATTGCACAAAACCAATTAGTGCAATGCTCGCCATGCTGTCTGCATAATCGCAACTATTTTCTCTCCTGCGAAGATTTTGCACGACGACTATCGTGTCTCCAAAATTTGTCTCCCGCGACGACTATTGCGACTTAGATCTCTCCCGCGAAGAAATTTCGAGTTTTTTTTCACTTCACTCTTTCGATGCGGCAGCGCAAGATTGATGAGCTTCTTGGCCTCTCTGGGATCGGCATGGTAGTCGAATAGTTCATTCGGTTCAGTCAGCACGCCTCGTGACATTTTAGCTCCCGCATGGACTTTTTAAAAACACCGCATGAATTCGACAATCTGCTGAGTTGCGGCATATTTTAATCAATTTGCAGGATATTATTCACCGGGACAAAGGCATGGGCGGTGTACAGTCTCGGCAGACTTCCAAAAAAAAAACAAGGGGCGGCGTGCAGTATCGCGATCGACTGGTGAAAACGAAGAGAGCGTTTCCCGAGTGCAGCTCGGCTTAAATAGGGCAGATTAGCAAAGCTCTGGTATTCAGCACTTTTCAGCCGCTATCCGCAGCTATGCGCTTTTATCCTGAACCGCGCTTTTGAGAGCTAACTGCCGTAAAGTCTGCAATGGTTAGTTACTTGCAAAAAAAAAACATCATTGCTTCCCTTTAAAACCGACTACGCTATCTACTACTACTTTGGAATAGTCGTTTATATCGGCCCGCTAGCATAATTAGCATAATAAACAAAGGAAAAACTAAATGAATTATTGAACTATATTTTCATTATCTGATGCCGGTAGCTGAGAATATATATTTGAGAATGAGCATTTCTCTCTTACAAAGGAAATAAGAACTCTGCAGCTGAATATTGCACATTATGTGTAGGGGTGCCAGAAACCCCGTGGCAGCATCGTTAACAGTTACTACCAACTGATGTTGCATACTTGTGACTTATAATTCACAAGTGGTTTAAGCTCAAATCGATTGTCTTGCTAGGCCGCAGCGGGCAGTCATTTTTTTTAAAATATTTTTTGCACATTTTTTATTTTATTTATGATTTTTTTTTTTTTTGTATATCTGGTATCGTGGTGTTGCACAAAACCAATTAGTGCAATGCTCGCCATGCTGTCTGCATAATCGCAACTATTTTCTCTCCTGCGAAGATTTTGCACGACGACTATCGTGTCTCCAAAATTTGTCTCCCGCGACGACTATTGCGACTTAGATCTCTCCCGCGAAGAAATTTTGTGTTCTTTTTCACATCACTTCACTCTTTCGATGCGGCAGCGCAAGATTGATGAACTTCTTGGCCTCTCTGGGATCGGCATGGTAGTCGAATAGTTCAATCGGTTCAGTCAGCACGCCTCGTGACACTTCAGCTCCCGCATGGCCTTTTTAAAAACACCGCATGATTTGGACAATCTGCTGAGTTGCGGCATATTTGAATCAATTTGCAGGATATTATTCACCGGGACAAAGGCATGGGCGGTGTACAGTCTCGGCTGACTTCCAAAAAAAAACAAGGGGCGGCGTGCAGTATCGCGATCGACTGGTGAAAACGAAGAGAGCGTTTCCCGAGTGCAGCTCGGCTTAAATAGGGCAGATTAGCAAAGCTCTGGTATTCAGCACTTTTCAGCCGCTATCCGCAGCTCTGCGCTTTTATCCTGAACCGCGCTTTTGAGAGCTAACTGCCGTAAAGTCTGCAATGGTTATTTACTTGCAAAAAAACATCATTGCTTACTGAAAGGATAAGAAGTGGTGCACTTCTTATGGGATGCTGAATATAATGGTTTGGTTGCTACCGGTTCATGTACCAGTAGCAAAAGGTCGCCGCAATCGGTACTTTGGACAAATTGGGCTCACGAAGTGAATACGTCCAGAAATCTTTTCGTACTAGTTTTATTAATTAAAATCCTAGCCTTATATAGCTAATCAATGTATACTTCGTCTCGACGCAGGAGACATTTCTAACCCATGCAAGGGTTGTTTTGTAAGTCTATTTTTACTTATCCTGTACTCAAGTGGATGCAGGTGTCACTTGAGTACATGGTACAACATATTTTACGTAAATTAATGTTCATACTTGAACATGCAT